>BSBK01001782.1:0-600000 GCA_027943335.1 Chamaecyparis obtusa
TATAGCTTCATTCGTATTGTTAATGAAGAGTTGTGATATTTATATTATATTATTATCATTATTATATTATTAATATAATAATGATAATATTATAATACAATGATATATATTATATTATTGTTATAGTTAATTATATATTTATGTTAATTATGATTATAGTAGACAATTATGGTTATTACCATAATTGTCATATTATATTATTAGTATATGGTCATGACTCTTCATGACGTGACTATTCAAAAGATATAAATATATATCAAAGGCTGGTGAAAAGATCAATCACAATGGTAATCTATTTCAATACAGCAGTCTCATATATTCTCTATAGGACGATCCAAATTTCACAACATGGTATCAGAGCCTAACCTATAAGAGAATGAAGTATATGAGACAGTATGAAGAAACAGAATACCCAACCCTTTGTTCGCCCTTTATGTTCCTTTTGTTCAGAGGGCAAGGACATAGCCAGCATCTATTAATGAGCGTAAGAGGAAGACTCAGCCAACACGGAGGATTTTTTGGCCAGTGGGCAGATACGGATTAATAGGGAGATGATTCAATAGAGGGGGAGAAGACAACGAGTAAAGGAGTTACGGAGATCAGGGATAATTTGGAACGTCTACAGACAATAGCATCTAGACACAGAAGAAACATCAAGAGGCAGTGAAGGTATTTTATCTAATACGGACAACACAAACCATGGTACCAGCATCTAAGAAAGAGCATAAAAGAAACGATGAATGACAGAATCTACCAGAAGAGCTCTTTGTAATTATGGAGGATTGATACAATCAGGAGGAGAAACATAAACAGAAATATTGACCAAACATACAATCAGGCAGTGTTATTACATTTACAGCAATCGTAAAACTTAACATGATATCAGAGCACATTACAATCTTGGATCGTTGATTTTCTATAGACAAATAAGATCTGTGCATGTTTGCCTCAGACAACAGTTTTAGGTAGGTTGTCATGAATATTGTCACACTGATGGTGGAAGACGATAATTTATTCACGTGGATGCTCGAGACTTTCCCTCGTTGTGGATCATGATTGTGCTAAGAGTAGCAGCGGTAAACAGATCAAAGGTTCTTCAGGATTGATGGATGCACTTCGTTGTGCTGATTGTCATTTCGTTTGTGGGGCTTGTGTACTCACGGCCGGTGTTCTAGTTTTGATATGAGTAAAGAAGCTAGTGGAGTTGTTATTTGTCTACGAGTTGTGACTCTCACTGGTTTATTGAGATCCCACATCATATTATGTTATGTGTTGTTCACCGTGGTGTTATCGCCTTGTGATCTGCAACATGCCACTCGTGTTGGATTTGTTGTGTCCCTGCTCGCGTAGAAGATGTGATAACCTGATGTAGGGATTTATACGGTGGAGAGAATGAGAGATTTGGATCATAGAAACTCAGACGACATTGATACTCCTGGGCGCAGGCTCTATATGATGTGGAAGCCGCTAAGATAGACATGGAGATAGCCATAGTGAGTAGGATTATTTTTTGATACGTAACCCTTAATATTATCAAACATGAGCATGTATTGAAGACGAAGAAGTCACCCAACATTCAATCGAGTGGGGGACTCAACTTCAAGCTAATCAACATCTAACATCAGTATATAAGACAAATACATATTCCATCAACAGCGTGAGGAGGGCCATTTGCAGACGTTGACTAACATACTCATAAAATGCATCGATGGGAGAAAATAATCACTAAGTGACAGACGACCATTACTTGGCAACAAAGAACACATAGGATTGGTAGTGCAAACAATCCATTATCTTGTCAATATTTTGTATATCCAATCTGTGAAATATATAAGTTTGAGTCAGCATCACCTAATCCTATCTGCTATAAGGGGTTGTTCAAAGGTTGAGCATTATATATAGTAATTCATATATGGAGCAAATTAAATTTCAATATTAGAAACAACTACAGTGCTTAATAAGATTGAAGGATAAAATCGACAAAGGATGCATATCTTAAATATGATCACGGATAGCATCAACTAATGATTAGCATCAACTAATGATTAAACTGCATGCTTATAAGAAGACGATTAGAGGAGGCAATCATAATTATTCAAGTAACTATATATTCTATCCAATGTAAGGTTGCTATTCTATATGGACAATCGCAACACAAATTTACCTTCACAACATATTGATAATCCATGTCTATGCACAGTTATTGTTGTGGATATTTGTTGCAACTTCAACCCTTGGTAGTAAACGAGAATGTTCAAAACAATTGCAATATTTAAAGTTGGAGGGCTATTTGAGATTTTTTTGTTGAACTTTAGAAAACATTAATAATTGCATTATTAATGTTGCAAGCTGAAATAAAGGTAAATTGAAGTAGAAACCATTTAGCAAGAGAACATTGCAATAAATTGGACAATCATTTTAAGTAATGAGTTGGGGAAGGAGTTTTTAAGCTTCCTGAGAATCAAAGGAGATCAAATACTCCTACAATTGCTTGACCCAATCATGGATATACTTTTAGATTATCTGTAGACTAAATGAAAAGGCCAAGTTTCATGTCAAGATCTGATCATCCTACTTACCATGGGGCTTTCGACTTGCTTGGGGAGAGCAGTTTGGAAAGGCTTGCATATGCATTATCTCCTAGCATGGAATCTGCAAACCATGACTTCCTATCTGTGAGAGTTTCAATCACAAGGACGTGAAAGAATTTGGCAGGATGTAGAGATGTTGATGCATACTCATTTCTTGTGAGATACATTGATATCAAGTACGATGGGTACAAGTATCGCATTAATGGGCTCACCTTACGAATGGAAATACTTAAAAATCTTTAAAGATAAGTATCTCGTGTCTTGTTAATCCATACGAATTTGTAGTTTATTAAATAATAAATTTTGTATGCTTCCATCATTTTTTATGTTTGTGATAGTTTTGCCTTATGAACTATTCACAATCTATCTATGACATACTATTAGGATGAAAGCATATGAAATCCAGATTCAGAGGGTGTTTGAAATCTTCATAAAAGTCAAGAAGTTGGTGAAATTTAGCCTCTAAGTAAATAGATGATTCAGTCAACTTGGACAAACTCGATCATATTGATTAAGAGGGAGTTCACTATTGAAGGTAAAACAATTCTGAGACTATGCACATGGATAGGATCTCTGATTGAAGTAATTCATACATCTCGAAACTACAGTTCATCGAGATGAACATCATACTAGAGGTCTTTATTATCTTCCCTCAAGTCCAAAAGGGAGTGTTAATGTTGTGGCCTTGAAAAAGATCAAAATGCATCCTACGCTAGTCAATGTGAGTCGGCAACCTTATGTTTATTCAGATTATTCATGTATGAGACATCGATTCTCTCAGGAAGGAAAAAATGAAATGACATCCTGTAGTGACACCGAATTGAGTATATAAATAGGGTATGCCTTCATGACAGATGGAGAAGTTAAAAGATCTACATCAAAGGACATTCGAGGATCTTGATTCAGAGGGAGTAGACCATGTTTTTTTGGTTCTCTAGTAATCAAGAAATTATAGCTGACAATTATGGTTATTACCATGTGAGAAGGTTATATGTCAGATAACCTTGGTATGTTGAGGAATAAAGCCTTATTAAGTGAAAAGAAGGTATCCTGAACGCTATGTTATTACTTGTTGTGCAATAACTATATCGTGGTTAGACAACATTAAGTTGTTGGTTTCAAACTGTCATGATGTGTTTTGAACTGTATTATGTTCATGGCTAGACAACATTGAGTTGTTAGTTGTAAATTGTCATGACTAAGAGTTTGACTTGATTTTTTAAATAATTCTTGTCTTTGATAGACTATTCTAAGATGGAAGTCTTGATTTCCACTCTCCGGATGAACTAGAGTGGATCCACCCCTTGAGAAGAGTCAAGGTGACTTTATGGGTTTTTTATTCATGAATAAATGTAAAAATATATATTGCAATATTGTGTAAAAATGATCATTTGTGTGTGGGTTAACATTTCAAGGTGACGATCTTGTAAATAGTTAACCAAAGTGTCAAGATAGACTACTTAAGTGTGTCCCGACTGTGCGGAGATCTTGACTCTTGTTATTACTAGTTGTGTAATAATGAAATCATATCATGATAGACTACTTAATTGTGTGTCCCCAATGTGCGGAGATCATGATATTCAAGTGTCAAGATAGACTACTTAAGTGTGTCCCGACTGTGTGGAGATCTTGACTCTTGTTATTACTAGTTGTGTAATAACGAAACCATATCATGATAGACTACTTAATTGTGTGTCCCGACTGTGCGGAGATCATGATATTCAAGTCTATTTTCATGACGAGACTACATTAACTTGTGCGTCCCGAAATGGCAGATGTCATGATAGACTTTTGATATTTAATACTCACTCGCTAAGAGGGAGTGTTAAGATATAGCTTCATTCGTATTGTTAATGAAGAGTTGTGATATTTATATTATATTATTATCATTATTATATTATTAATATAGTAATGATAATATTATAATACAATGATATATATTATATTATTGTTATAGTTAATTATATATTTATGTTAATTATGATTATAGTAGACAATTATGGTTATTACCATAATTGTCATATTATATTATTAGTATATGGTCATGACTCTTCATGACGTGACTATTCAAAAGATATAAATATATATCAAAGGCTGGTGAAAAGATCAATCACAATGGTAATCAATTTCAATACAGCAGTCTCATATATTCTCTATAGGACGATCCAAATTTCACAACACAATCCAACCCCTAGTTGGGAATTTTAGGGTAAATCAAGTAAAGCTACAATAGGGACATTACAAAAGACTCAACCTCAACCCTTTGAAATATGCCCTTAGTCTAGAATTCTGCCTAATGGAAACTAGTAGACTAAACAAATGGGACAGCATTACTAGTGAACCAAATACCTAATTAACATACAATCAGCCAAGTGTCCATGATTCAGCTAGCCAAAATAAGTAGTTAAAAAAGCTCCACAGCAATTCATTCTTGCTGAATACATTGGCCCCAAGTCATCCAAAATAGAAATAAAGTAATGAGAAATATAGTCACTATTGCACATCGAGGCAGGTGTTTAAGGAGGTTGTCAACTCGTCAAAAGAAGATTAATAAAATGAAGGCATGGATGTCTGCAACTCCAATTAGGCACAAGGAATAAGGCTAGTCAAAGGCAAGACACCACAATTGTTGAGTCTTAATGGGATAAGATTAATAGGAAATAGTGTAAATGAGGAAACGTTGATAGGGACAAATCACTTGAGAGTGTCATTCAATGAGAGGTGGACTGGCTGCACATGCCTACAGATAAGTAAATTGTGCAATGTGATGCCAATATATCAGCAACAAGGTGGAGTGTGTATGTAGTGATGAGGATAAACTCTGTCCCGATCTACAACCATGCTCCTACAAGGATCAATCAGATCATAGGAGAGTAGTGAGAATGAAAGGCATAGTAGACAGCTACAAAGAGGTTTGGACAATCTACTTAGAGGCTAAACAATTCAGAACAGTTAATCAGTAGTGAATTTAATAGAATTGTAGGATAGTTCAGTCTTTGATAATGTTTACACCACACATGGAAATACATCAAGCAAGCAAATTGCATGCAAAGTAAAACAGAACAAGGATGAGTTGCGAGCAAGAAAGTAGACAAAGCTAACATCGACCAAAATATTGTGGTGAATTTTGCGTTTACCATAAGAACAATGAAGTCTTCCACTAGAGATGAAGTCTTTCAATGGCAAGGGCAAGGTGGCAGACTTCAAGCTCAAGGAGGTGGCTGAATGGGAAAACAAAACATATAATGCTATTAATGCAATGAGCAAAGGCACAAACAATACAAATGCCTATGTACCCATCATGTGGTTACAATGATGGTGATCACAAAATGAATTGCTCTACCCTGTTCCAATAATGAGAGTGGCAAAAGAAAGTGACACAAATGATCTAATGGGGAGAACCCTTTGCGGCACTAAATGCATCATCATGAAGGTCAGTGCAAGTCCACCCACATCGAACCAAGAACCAACACCACTAATAAAATTGGATCACATAAGCATGCACATGCACAACCTAAAGAAAAGGTGAAACCTGTAGTGAAAATTTTGGTAAGATCGTTAGAACCCAAATACTCTCCCTCTCTCTCCAGTAACTTGGAAAACTGTGTTGAATATGTGTATGTGTTTTGTATTGATGCCGTATTCAGCCACATCCATATTGGGGGTCTTAGAAAATGGTCGTTTCCATATGCAATACCATATTTGTATTTGTATCTGTATCCATGTCCATGCAACTTTGATGGAAGGTAACAGAGATATCAAATTGGGCTAGAACACTGATTTGAAGTCTGTCAAAACAGTGAGTACACAATTCAATGTTCAAATTGGTGAAAAGATGATCAAATGAGAGAGCTTAATGAAGTTCAAAACAGTGATAGCAAAAGAGGGAAAAGCAAAGATATAGACTATTCAAACAATGAACAAATCATGGAGGAGAGCAATAACAAACAAATGTTGTTACAATGTGTCAAAGACAGTCAACAAAGCAGTGACAGTAAAGTTACAATGCAAAAAACAGTGGTTTTTTCTAGGATATTGAAATAGTGATCAGCAACACTGTTTTCAAAATAGTGATATCATTGTTTTAATAAATGCTAAAAGGGACAAGGTCACATTTAGCGGTGAAAGTATGGCATTGTTATATGCAGTGAGGAGCAAAAATACAGTGAAAGCCATAGACATTTTGTTAGAGTAAATGGTTCTTTGCTATTTTACTTGTTACTTAAGTTTACTTAGGTGAAATTATTAGGAGGGATTATATATTTTGGATATTAGTATTAGAAGACATTGACGAGTCGTACTTTGACTCTATCCTCTCCAAGGATAAGGATAAGGGTGAGTCATACTTTGATTATATCCCCTCCTTGGATAAGGATAAGGGTGAGTTATACTTTGACTCTATCCTCTCCATGGGATATGGTTGAGTTCCTTCATGACTCTACTCTCTCCTGGTTGAGACGCTTGTCTCAACCATGTCCAAGTACTCCTATGAGCTCTTGCCTATATAAACACGCTAGCTCACATGTATTTTCATAATATAGATTGGAGATATTGTAATGCTATTTGATAGCATACTTCCCTTGATGTTGTTATGCCTTTGAGCATATACATTAAGTTTGTCTAAGTAATGTTATCCTGCCTATTTCATTTCCAATTATTTGTCTAATCAATTCAAATTAGATTCTGGGTTATTTCTATTTTTCTAACAAATTCTAACACATTTCACGAAGTGTTGAAGAGCAGTCCAAAAAGCATGTAAAGTCGGTGCTAGTAAATTAAAAATAGTGATTGCAAACCCCACGACACAGTTAGGAAAAGTAATTTGAAGGTTGGATGGTAGTGAGAGATGCAATCTTGATGATTGAAGCAGTGAGGTAATATATGAAAAGATCAATGATATCAAAAGATAACTAGCAGTGATTTGATCTTTCAAGACAAGTGTTTAATAGCATTGTGAAAAGGATGAAAGGATAGAAACACATTGCACATGACAAATGATCATCCAAAAAATGGAAGAGACAGTGATATTCCTGCAAAACAATGATGAACATGTGCTGCAAAACAGTGATGAACATGTGCAGTTTACATGTTGCAGAAGAAAACCAAATCATGATCAAACAACATTAAATGGCATAGAGGGCAAAAATTTGCATGTATAATTGGAAGAAAATTGATGGAGTTCATGACTGAATCCAAACAATATGAGGATACAAACCACTGTCAAAGGAGAAGAGTCATATGTTGTGAGAAGTCAAAGAGCCAAGGTAAAACTGTCATCAAGACATTCTTATTCCATGGTCAAAATAAAGATTGCACAGTACAGCAGTATAGTAGAGATCAGTAATCTTAATTACAATAGCCTCCAGTATTAACAGTCCTCAAATGCATCAGATAACCTATTACTTTGCTGTAACAACCAAGTGATTTCACTGACAGCATCAGTTTTACGGTACTTATATCAATCTTAAGATGAATGAGCTGAAAGCCAAATATATTGCAAACTAGGTTACAGAAACTAGGATCTGTAGTTATCCAAGTTAAAAAAAGGGTCATGTATTTAAAACCTTCAAATCTTCAACACAAGGTGGGTTTAAAATCATGTTGTGGTTAATCAAAACTGGGTTTCGAGCTTCGTTGGTTCTCCAGTAATTAGATGTTTCAAGTCACTCTCCTCTGGTACTTCATCCCAACAAATCAGGATGACTATACCCACCTCATCTAGCCCTCGCCGACCTGCACGCCCAGCCATTTGCATATATTCACCAGGAAGTAACTGTCAAAATGATTTGCCATTGAACTTTCTCACGGTAGTTTTTGCTGGGAGTGATATAGATAATGGGGATGATGGTAATGCTTACATGGAGAATGCATTATAATACAATGACTATAAACAAAGAGGTCATATACTCTTTTAACTGTTTTCAAGGCATTCTGTACAATAAGAATATTTAGTGATAGGTATCATCAAAGGAATAAGACTAACTTTTCCTCAAGATTTTAGCCACTGTTTTGAAGGTGTAATGACTGTTCTTAAGAAGTACCACTGTTTCTTAAGGAGTTTTTAACTTTTTATACTCTTCTTCAATGTTTGGATTATCTTCAATAGTGGTATTATTATTAGCTGATTGGTTTTTATATTGTGGGCACAACCCACCCAAAGTGTCTCACGCTCAGTTCGGGTGCCCGCAAAAATTGTTTTTCCAATCCCTATCACATCTGGATAGTTCAAACACATTTTGCAGTGGGTTTTTTAAGCCAACAACATCCAAGTCGGCAGTGGATGGAGATTAAGATCTAGGTTGGCAGTGAATGGAGACAACCACAACTGAGAGAACAATTACCACCGCCTACAACCGACCATCTCTGCAAACTGCAAAGAGCCTCCAAACTATAACTCACCCTAGACTGAACAGTTCACTCAGTTTGGACTAAGGTGATCTGGACGGGTTGCTTATTGAGAGCACTGTTGAGGTAGCCTTCTTGCCAGTTTACAAAACTTACTTTGTATAAACAATAGATATACTGTTGTTTGTAAATTTATTGTTAACAGTTCAATAAATTTAATTTTGAACATTGTTCATGTGAGTGGAGAGGAATAACCCTAAGGAAAAAAAAATTAGGGCTTTTCCTCATTCAAAATTTCAACTTCCTATTCACAAAATGTGTTGTTTGTTAAAGTATTGTTCGTTCGTGTTTAATAAACGACGAGACAATCATGATATGCATATATATATATATATATATATATATATATATATATATATATATTATACGAAGTATGAATAAACTATTGGTTAAGATATGTTAACTAATAGTTATGTAATGAAGTGACATGACCATAAGTATATACGGTCATGTCTATTCATTACATGACTATTCAATATATACATATACCCTATTGTTATTGTAGAATCAATCAATAACGAAGGCAATTGTATTCTACAATATCACACTAGTATTTATTATCTCTATTGGATGATTCAGATTTCTTAACATGGTATCAGAGCCAAGTTCCTTCAGTAAAGCTTAACCGCTTGAAGAAAAGACTTGGGCAAGAACAATGATAGTTGCAGACAGAGTATTCTCTTCCACTCAAAAGATCGTCGATAAATTTAGCGTACCCACAGTTGTTTTTTTGGATGACAGGTGTCTGTGGTTCGTCTACGTCAAGGACTTTGGACTTGCGGAATAACGGAAATTTGCATCCGAGCGTGGACAAACACAGACGTGGCATTACTCTACAAGCCTCAACAACAGCAAAGGAGACCTCACCGCGGTGGAGTTTATGATGTGGGAATGTAGAGAGCGTGCACCAAATGTTGACAAGATTTGAAAATAGATGTTGTGTCCTACCGCTCTTGCACAGAATGTGTATGAGAAGAGGCCAAACCAGTATGATGTAACATACTGAAACGATTGAATGCTTGTTGAGAGAATTATCGGGTTTCATAGTTGCGTCCATAAATGTATCGCGAAAGCTCTTGTTTTTGCTCGTCTTGTGGTAATACCTCAAATACATTGACAAGGTCAAACATGAGACTCTGGATGCTTGGTTGTTAACATCCGAGCATACACAGTCCGAGATCTCACCCACATTTGGATCATAAATCCAATGGAAGGAAACTTGTAAGGGTTGTCAGGTCAACATAATAAACGAGAGGCATGAGAGAGTACGGATTTGTGCAGTTGGCGAATGTGAAACAAAGATGGTAAATGAGTTTATGCAGCTCATCTCAATTGAGCCCAATATCGTTCTCAAGAACATAATATTGCGTTGCCTTGTTGGTCCCCATCTCGTTATGATGACTGCACAGATAGAAGTTAACTTCCGATGGATGAACAATTAAATCAGAGTCTACAATGACTGTCTCAGATGGAACGTGTTGTTTGATGAATTGAAGTTTATCAACAGGATAGAGTGAGAGTGAGAATAAAAATAATACTAGTGTTAAATTTGGAGTGAAAGATAAATTTATACCTGCAATATGGTGGTCATGTCAAAGATTCAAACATCGAAGTGCCTTAACTGCAATCTCTTATCATTGGCGACTTAATATACACAATGGTCATAATCATATCAGACAAAGCAGTGAGCAAAACAGTGATCGTATATACAAGCAATCTGATCTTGACTTGGCAGTAATCTGGTTTTTCTTGACAACAATCTGGTCCTTCTTGACAGCGATTAATACCTGGCAGCAATATCCCTTGATCTGCAATCATAGATACATCTTGGATATCTAGTCATTCGCTGGGAACAGAACTCTAGATCAGTAATTTGATCCTACAGTGCCCATCAAGTGTACTTCACTGGTGATCTGCTATTTGACCTCAGTATATCACAGATTTTTGATTTGCTACTCAACAAAGTAGAAGACCGAGACCATCATAGAGGATGCGGGTAGAACAGTCACATACTACCTAGATTTTGACAGTCCTGATAGGAGTACAATCCGATGAAATGTTAAACAATTCAAATTGAACAAAAGGTGGTGAAAATAATGACACAGCCCAGGTATGTTTAAAGACGAAGGATCAATGTGAGATCTGACAATGTTGCATACTGAAATCATACCGTGAAGGTTGTTGCAGACCATGTATACCCGAGGGAGGACAATTACAGTCTTCACCGAGTGAATACAAAGTCGAGAGAGATTGACTCGAAAAGGTGGTGGATAAAGGTTCCATCGTGTACTCGGTTTTGATCTCCCAAACCAATCCCTACCAGCGATCTCGTGCTGCTTCATTGAAGAAAACCGAATTCAAGGGTGGTAGAAAGAAGACAGACCCACAAAGGATTCATTTGCATAACGTTTTCTCCGAGGGAAAAATCACCAAGATGTATATGTTTGCGTAATATTCTTTTGAAGGTGCAAAAGCATTGAAAGGTGACAATGAATAAGTCTCGATCTGCATCAAATTCAAGAACATTATAGTTGCAGAATAAAACTAGTGAAGACACAAATAGTATTCGAACTGTGATACACCCGAGTACTAATAGTTGAAACAAAACAAAAAAAAAATCTGTTTTGAAGATTTTGTTTACCTGTATAAGAGGACAGAGTATCAACCCGAGGGCATGGTGGTCGAGGATGAATTATCTCCAGAGATAAGAGGGATAGAGTTGATAAGACAATGAAGGATTGTGATTCGAAGGGGAAATATGTTAATGCCCTAAGGCACAAGTATTGCTCGAAGATAGTGTTTCCAAACGGAGGATATCAAGATATCAATAATGTATGAAGCCAACATCTAATCGCTAGCCATCACAAAAAGATGTGATTAGGAAAGGAGGAAATTAATGTAAGGATCAGAATGAAACCAATATGCTATGAAGAAGGATGATGGGTACGAGTTAATGGGCTCACCTTACAAAAGGAAACACTTGAAATTTTATAAAAGATAAGTAATTCATGTTTTATTTGAATTTGCAGTTTGTAATTCATTAAATAATAAATGTTGTATGCTTCTATCATTTTTTATGCTTGAGATAGTTTAGCCTTATAAACTATTCGTAGTCTATCTCTGACATATTTTTCAGGATGAAAACATGTGAATTCTAGATTCAGAGGGAGACTGACATCTTCAGGAAGGTCAAGAATTTGATGAGCTTGAGCTTCAAAGGGAACATATGATTCAGTCAACTTACTCAATCATATTGATTGAGAGGGAGATCACTGCTAAAGGTGAAACAATTCTTAGGTTATAGAAGTGGAAACACGTGGATAGAATCACAAATGAGATGCACATGGATAGAATCTCTGATTGAAGTAATTCATACATCTCAAGACTACAATTCATTAAGATGAACATCATACTAGAGGTCCTTATTATCTTCCCTCAAGTCCAAGAGGGAGTGTTAATGTTATGGCCTTGAAAAAGATCAAAATGCATCCTATGCTAATCCACAGCCTTATGGAAACCCAGTATGAGATATCGATTCTCTCAGGAAGAAAAGTATGAAGTCACATCCTGCAGTGACATTGAGCTGAGTATATAAAAAGGGTATGCCTCCATGACAGAAGAAGAAAAAGGATATGCATCAGTGGATATGCAAGGATCTTGATTCAGAGGGAGTAGACCATGTTTTGTTGGCTCTCTAGTGATCGAGAAACTGTAGCAGAGAATTATGATGAATTACCATGTGAGAAGGCTATGCTTCCATGTCAAAGGGAGAAGCTAGAAGATCAAACTAAGATGGCATCCCAGGATCGTGGTCATATTAATTCAGAGGAAGTATACCATGTCAAGATGGTTTCTCACCAAGCCCCTTGCCAGGAAGAAGATTGTGTACTTCAGACAACCTTGGTATGTTGAGAACTAAAGCCTTAAAGAAGTTCTCAGAATCAGTGATCCATCATTTTGTATCTTAAAATGATTCTTGTCCGTGATAGACAAGTCTAAGGTGGAAGCCTTGGTTTTAACTCTCTAAGAAGAGTCAAGATGGATATCATATGTGTGACTTTATAGGTCCACTCATCCTATGTTCATATTTAGAAGATGACGATTTCCTAAACATGAATACTTGTACTTAACATGAAAGGTGACGATCTTTCATGTGTGTTGGGTTAGTATTTCAAGGTGACGATCTTGACAATAGTTAACCAGGCTTCAAGATCGACTCCCGAAAGGGTTTGTCCCGGATAGGACCGGACATTTTGTTGCTTCTGTTATTACTTGGTGTGTAATAATTGTTAAGATCGACTCTCGAAAAGGTTTGTCCCAGATAGGACCGGACATCTTAACGCTGAGATTATTACTGTGTAATAACTTGTCAAGATTGACTCCTGAAAGGGTCTGTCCCGGATGTGCCAGATATCATGATATGAAAAGATTCTACAAATTCTATTAAACTCTCTCTCAAGAGGGAGTGTTAAAGTATTGTTCGTTCGTGTTTAATAAACGACAAGACAATCATGATATGCATATAAATATAGATATATATATATATATATACAATATAATATAATTGAAAAGTAAGTATATATTAATATGCATATGTGTGAACTTATATATATATATAGATATATATATATATATATATTATACAAAGTATGAATAAACTATTGCTTAAGATATGTTAACTAATAGTTATGTAATGAAGTGACATGACCATAAGTATATACGGTCATGTCTATTCATTACATGACTATTCAATATATACATATACCCTATTGTTATTGTAGAATCAATCAATAACGAAGGCAATTGTATTCTACAATATCACACTAGTATATATTATCTCTATTGGACGATTCAGATTTCTTAACATTGTTTTCAATCATTGTTCTGATTAAACCCCAGACTGGTTTCAAAGTTGCAAAATGATAATCTGCTATAGTATATTTGTCATGTGAATAACACATTAGATTCCACACCTTCTACCTATTCAAAGAAATTATTCTCAAATTTCTTTTCCCAATTGGAAACTGAGAATTCAGAAAAGTATATTATCTATGTTTAACAAAAAATATTTTCTATTATTAAAACTTAAAAATAGTACAGAATTCAAAACTCAACATAGGTAGGAAAAAAGCTCCTGCCAAGCAAGGCATCTATTTTCCTAAATCAACTTACAAAAAGACTTACTTAAATACATAATACTGACCCTCTTATGTTAAATTCAATTACCAAAATGTAAGGGAGCAAAAAGGATTCCAAATGTGGTGTTGTTTGTGCTTACAAATGATTAAGATCAAAATATGTCACGTCTGAAAATGAAATCTTTAACCTAATCATTCGAATTAGTTCTGTATATATTTTGCACTCTGGTTTGGAATGTCTGATAGGAAATCCATGGATGCAGGTCCACAAATATTATTAGAAATTTTCAGAGATATATATTTGTAGTGGCTCATTGTGAATACATCTGGAACAGATGACCACTGCCTGAACCTCTCTAACAAAAAATTTGGTAATCAATCGATTTGATAAGTTATTGAAATAAGAGACCATAAGTCCTAGATAATGGTCTTGATCAAAACAACAAAGATAAGAGAATTACTATATTGTGTGCAACATCAAAAGGGGCTGTGTGTCATTACCCCAGCTCAGTACAGAATGAACAGTGAACCAAATATGGATTGTGACTGCATCAACTAAAATCATATCAAATGCTAAAATCATATCAAATGCTATCAATCATAGTTGGATCTTTATGTGAACTTATAGTTAAGGATGATAACTATTAACGTCAATTAAGGAGGATGTTACATAGATTAATCGGCACTCTATGAAGAAGCATGTTGTCAACAAAAACATGCAATTATGTCCAATCACTGATGATAGATCAATATGAAGATCATAAATATGGTGAGCCATTACCTTGCCTTGATAACAATTAAATAAGAGACTAATAGTTAAGATCAGACCAGTTATATACAAGGTTGCACGGGGACGGGGGTACTTGGGTACTTAGGGTATGGGTACGGGTACGTATACGGCTATTTTTCAAATAGGGGACGGGGGTACTTGGATACATCAAACTTTTTTTTTAATATAATTTAATATTTATAGAAAATCTGAAAATATGAGTCATGACAATGGTTTTTCAAAATAAGAACAGTGATAAAATTTGCAGATGTAATGTTTTATTTTTTCTTTCAGATTTGCAATATATTTGTAATAATAATATATACTAAATGTTTAGATGCATAACAGAGAAGACAGACTCTAAACATGAACAAGAAGATCATAAATCATATAACAATGACATATTGCAAATGATAAACTTCTGACTTGAACAAAGTTTCAAACTGATTACGTATTGAATTAAGATTGATGAACAACAAGCTGATATGCAAACAAAAAACTGAAACAAAAATCAGAAATCTTAATCAAGGTCCTTCGCGATGATGGTCTCCACTGAGTATCCGATACTTGGGTACACATACCAGGGGTGTGGGTACGCGTACCCGTGCAACTAAGGTTATATATTATGGGATGGTGTGGTTTTCATAATGGGATTGCATTATTCATTTCTGAGCTACTCCCAAGAAGTGAAATGGTATTAATGAAGTCAATTCACTATGTTAACAAACAATGATCAGTAAAAAACAGGACGTGACTCTTCAATAAAACATTTATGCAAAGAGGGATGACCTTTAGGAGCCTATATATATATATATATATATATATTGTTATGCTTGAATAATATACAGGATTGTGTCAGCTTTGCAGGATTGTTATATTATCCAGGTCATGGATCATGAAGGGTGAGCTGAAACAACGATTCAGTTTATCCATAGGCAGTTTTTCAGGAAATCTTTCAACATGTGGGCATGATAAGAGCCCTTTAAGCCTAAAGTGAATGATATTTGGCAGAAAATATTGGTCAGGACTCAGAAGCTTGGTGTGTTGTCTGTCGCCAAGTACAACTCCTACACTGCTCTTGGATATGGTTTAGTTGGCACCAAGCAAAGTTTCCATTACTTTGCATGGCATGTGGATTGTTCATTGAAATAGAATAGTGTATGTGGCCTTTTCTAGATGTTGGTGTTATTATCTTTGCTGTGCAAAAAGTGTAGATTTTTTTTTGCCCAAACATCAATTTTTACAAACAAGAACTACTTGTGAGGTTTTCACACCATCGCCCCAAAATTTTGGGGACCCCCATTTTTCGACTAGCCTTGGCTTTTCCTCTAGATCCTGATGCCTTGACGATTTTGTGGGACTTAGATGCACGATGTTGAATTTTGAAAATTGATGTAATTGAAAAAACTTGAACATCTTCAAAATTTAATTGTGAATTTGGATATTTTTTGAGAAAATCTTGTGAATTTTGTTTGGTGGAGAAAAATGGAAATTAAAGAATAGATTTAAAATTGCCAAATTTGAATTAAATTGCCAAATGGAACTTAAATTGCAAAATGATTTTTGGGTGCAAAATAATAAAAATTAATTTTGGTTGTCATGATTAAATGCTTTAAAATCTTTTTTTTTGGCTGTGTTTGTAATTTAGAAATTTTATTTGAGCCCCTTTGTGTGTTAAATTCAATGTATTTTAAGGCCTAAGAGGTGTGAAATTCAAGGCAAGTTATTGGGTCCACAATGAGAAAGGTTTAAAACTATATTGGAGACATAAATGACCTTTTTTCAAAATTTCAATTTTAGGGCCTATGATAATTTCGGATTTGGCTAATTTAAATCCTTTATTTTGCAAAAAGTTGGCCCAATTTTAAATTAAAATTAAATCCCCAGGGCTGGGCAATTTATTTCATTTAATTCATGCTTAACTTGGTAATTTTAATTTATTTTTTTTCCTTCCTCCTACAAAGTCGGCCTTGCTTTTTTTGGAGGCAAAATTTGGTATATAAGGGGAGCTCTCCTCCACTTCATTTCACCATCTCATTCACTTCTCTCCTTTTTTCTTGGCAGCAATGAAGAGCGAAAAAGCAGATCCGAAAAAGCAAATCCGAAAATAGCAAGTTGAACATTTTAGTTTCAGAATTTGGGAAGAGGGAGATTGAAGGATTGTTGATTTGAGTTGTAATTCCAAATTTTATTTGGAGGTTGGGTTTAATTGTTTGGGGCCCCATGTCAGATTTTGGAAGGCATTTGAAGGAAGATTTGATTTACTTTTGGGCCATATTATCAGAATTGTGGAGATAGAGAGATTTTAGTGTGAAGTGTGATATCTAGCTAAGGCAAATACATCAAGGTGGAATTCAGAATTTCATAACTGGTGAGTGGCCTATCTTAGCTTTTCTTTTAATTGTTTTCATTTCATTGGTATTTGTTGTTATGTGTTGAAGATTAGTTTCAAAAGTAGGGCTTGAAGCTTGGTTAGTAGGTTGATTACTCGATTGTCTTGATTAGCTTATTCCCTCAAGTTCTTGCTTGCATTCCATCATTTCATTTCATCATTATAGGAAGAAGTTTGGAGTGATAAGTGTAGTCCATCTTAAGGTAACGGCGGGGAGTGATAAGTGTAGTATTCCACCCCTAGGCGAAGTTTGGAGTGATAAGTGTAGTCCATCTTAAGGCAAAGGCGGGGAGTGATAAGTGTAGTTTGCATCATTGCATTTCATTTTTAGGCGAAGTTTGGAGTGATAAGTGTAGCCCATCTTAAGGTAACGGCGGGGAGTGATAAGTGTAGTATTCCACCCTTAGGCAAAGTTTGGAGTGATAAGTGTAGTTTCACCTTCATTGTAGAAAAGGCGGGGAGTGATAAGTGTTTAGGATGGCTGATGTCAATGCAAGCAAGCGACCCAAAGGAATTAATGCTGAAATAGGAGACAAAGAAGTCATGATACCCAAAACCACCTTCTTCTCGAAACTGAAACGATGTTCGAGACACCCACATTAATACCCTTGATATGATTCAATTAAGAGATAGGTTGAGAGACAGCCAGTTCCCTATGGCAAAAAGATCAAACAATATGGAATTGTGCAATGAAATGTTCAGTCTACCCCAGCAGCGGATATGTTACAGCAGAATTGGTTACACCAAAGCATCAAGGCTCACCAGATCAGATTGCAAGTCAAAATGGCAACTTCATTGTACTTCTCAACCGGACCCAAGCTCTATTAAAGGTACACAGTTTGATCCTTGGATGTGTTATTTTATTAAAAGTATTGAAAATGGTAAAGGAAAGATTGATTGGATTAGGATCCTTAGCATGAATTTAGAATTGCAACTTAGATAGTGCAAAATCAGAAGCAAGTCTACATGGGGTCCTACCTTTTCAATTCAAGTGCAAGACTACTAGTGATGCTTTGCCAGTCAAACCAAATCCAATTTTGGGGAGATGCACTGCACCACTATGGTGGAGACAGATGGTTATGCCAAGGGGCGAGGTTGTGACAATTCGAACAGTTGAAGGCAGCCAAGGGTTAACCAAGGAGGAAAGCATTGATGAAAATAGTTGATAAACTTAATGATGGGTGGATTGTGGAACAATCAAGGAGATATGGTGAAGGCAGGTGCCCCCAAAACCCAAGGGTATTCAAGTAGAGGCGAGGTGCAAGCAAACCAAATTCAAGTAGGAAGGTTGGAAGGACTATGAAAGTTAAAGGAAGGCAAAGATAAGTAAAGAGGAAAGTGATTGAAAGGTTGAGAGGGTCAAGTTTGATTTCAAGGTGGTGGCCAAGAGCAAAGCTCTCAAATTGCAAAGAGGTTCACATTCAGGCAAGCCACCGAGGTCAAGGCAGGATTACCCCAAGTGCATGGAGACCTCACCCTTTCGAGGTCATGGCATCAAGTACAGGCAACCTCAAGTGGCGATGAGAAAATTTCTAAGGAAAAGCTCAAGCATCCAAGGCTTCATCTCATCTCAAGGATTAATGAACTTTATAAGATAAGGTTGATGAAGTGGCAATTTCATGTGCATGCAATCAAATCATGCCAAGTGTCCTATGTTCTCATTGGTTGACAAATTATTGTAATTTTCTCATTGGCCCATAAAGTTGGTGCCCTCATGTAATTGGTTGAAAGATGGTAACCCTAATTAGGGTTTGTAAGGTTTAATCTTGGCCCTTGATTTTGCCTCTTAATCTTGGCCACTCATTGTAATTTTGAGCCTTTATATAAGGCCATTTGTTCTCTTTTGTAAAGAGAGTTATGTTGGAGAAATTGTTGCCAAAATACTATCAAAATTGTTCTCTATCCATTGTTGTGGCTTGCATGGTGGATATACATGATCATTTTGGTGTATTTGCATGGTTCTTCTCATCTCTCAAATTAAAGTAGGATTTCATTTCATGTTGTTAGAATAGATGTAAATGGTTAGTTGTAATGGTAATGTTGGT
Source organism: Chamaecyparis obtusa (assembly GCA_027943335.1). NCBI lineage: Eukaryota > Viridiplantae > Streptophyta > Pinopsida > Cupressales > Cupressaceae > Chamaecyparis > Chamaecyparis obtusa. The sequence goes on from BSBK01001782.1 coordinate 19,341, forward strand.
GAATGTTTGATGAGGATCTTGTACTAGGCCACTAGCATCTTGGCGGCTTGTCAAGGAGCCTTGTGTGGTAATCTAGTTAAGTGCTCCCAAGTTCTACTTGCATTTCATCTTTCCGCTTGTACTTCAAGTTGGGTTGGAAGATAGGTGTTAGTGTGAAAATCCTAAGAGTAACCCTTAGACTCATCGCACCGATGGAAGTAGAGCCACTGGTAAGCTTTCATTCGGTTTGATCCCCGTCCATTTGCCAATCTTTCCATTTAGTAGGAGTAGTAGTAGAGCAATAAGCAGTTAGTGGTAGGAGTAGTTGAAAGTGAAAGTGATCAAGGAGAAAAGAACAAGTCAAGCAAGCGAAGTACCACCAAGTTTTCTTTGAATGAACAACGTAAGCCCGCCGAAGTGATTACCAGCAAATCACATTTATATAACTAAGTTAGTATCCACAGGTGTAAGGAACCTTGGAGTATTCTTATATACTTTTCAAGAGAGGGTTGAGTGTTTGGTACGCTGTATCAAGTATTTCAATTGCTATATGTTATGTAGTGGTACAAAACTCACATCAACAGAACTATATAAAACACGGTTTCCAGATTATATTTCCATATTCTGTTCAATCTTTTCATATTCTTGTCATAATAAGGGTATCAAAGCCACTTTCTTGGTCTAGTGCAGTACCAATAGTGGTTGCAGTCCAGACCACAAAAGAGGAAAATTAAAAATTGGAAGTAATGTTGTAGTGCATGTTACAAATTTGATGAGGCAGAAGAAACCTACAATATTGTATCTGCTCGTGGTTATTTTGACTGATTGATCTTCCAACATGCTAGCTTCAACAACTCCCATTCTCAACAGCTGTAGGTCTAAACACCAAACACATGACAAATCTTTTCAATCAAAGCACACACTCATCTGAAGTGATAGGAAAAGCAGCTCCAGTTAATTCGCATTTTTTCATCTTACTGGTGTTGCTGTCCAACTCAGAAATGGGTTAGCACCACAAACATGAACTCCATCATTGAAAGTGGAAGAAACCATCATTTGTTCAATTAGTTGAACGGTAAGGAACCAGATGAACAATGGTATCAGACGTGAATAGGACTCTAAATGCTCAGTACTATCCCTTGTAAAAGGAGAACAAGAGGTTGAATTGATAACAAGGAAGACAACTATCATGTGGCCCACAACAGAATAGGAACCAAAGAGTACATCTTGAATGGGGTGAGGATAAGTTGTAAAACACTGGCGCTTCTAAAGAAAAGTTTGTAGTTTAAATTTCTGAGTTGAAATTAGGTAAAATGCCACACACAAGTCGCTGGTTGTGGAGTACCCCAGCAGATGAAGTCGGTTGCAACTTGCAAATGGTGAATTTGATAAAGAGACAATTCTTGGGCATTGGTCACCCTACAAGGGGAGGACATCCTCAAAATAAATAAAAAATAAAAAACATAGCTGTAACTATTTGAAGTCCAAACAAAGAGAAAATGTAACTAGTAAAAGTCTCAATCTGATAAGTCATATGTTGCAAGAAAGAAACCCATCCTTTTTTCTGGAACCAAACATACAAGAAGCTGTAGAAAGTAAAATCTGTTGAAAAAAGTAGTTATATTAGATAAAAGAAAAAAGAGGTTTTTTTAGGCAAATATTTAAAGACAATTAAATGCCTTCTTCCACCAAGAGCAAGACATGGATTCAAAATCTTGTCAAATTTACTGTCAAAGATAAATTTGATTCTCTGGACCCCAAACACAGAAGAAGATGGTAGCAAGTAAAATTTGGGGACAAAAGAATTTGTATTAGATATAAGATAAGAGTTAATGTGGCCAATATTGAAAGAAAATCAGATGCGTTCACATTGAGAACAGGGCCTAGGGATTCAAAACCTTGCCAAATTTACTTTCATAGGTTGACTTTTATACAAAAGCATTTTTCACTAGACTCCATTGCTCAGGGGTACATCTTGAGAAGGAAAATTCTTAGGAATTGAAAATGCAGTTTGTCGGATAGATCTCTTGACAGATTAACAGACCACAGAAGCCAAACTTGATCTTATTCATTGTTTGCTCACAAACCCATCATCATTACAGAAGATATCAAAATGAAACATATCTTAGCTAACATGAGTGAAACAAACTAAATAAGTGAAAACTGAGAATATTTTAGATTAAGGTTGAGCTTGTAACTATGGGAAGCTAAGTAGGAATTTCATGCGGTTCCTAAAACTATAGAACACCTTCATGTGATTAAGAGTATCCACAATGGTCCTAATGTATGTGCATATACTAAAGATCTAAATGCAATACCTCAGTTATGGTTTGTGAAATTTCTCCTCTGACTCAGTGTCACTGTCACTGTCAGTGAGGCCCTCTTCTCTATATTCATATTGCATGGCGCCAACATCTTTATATTGATAAAAATGTCCAAGCACAGACTCACCCTTGGTACCTTTTCTCAGCACATCTTTGACGGACTCAATTTCTTTTTTAGTAATAAAATTCCCCCAAATATAAAGACCACTGAAATCGGGCTTGTTTGCAACAGCCTCCGCAGCAGCCTTAGCCCCAATTCCAGTCATAGCATTTTCACTCAAATCAAGTTCTTTGAGCTGCTCATGACCTTCCGAAATGGCTTTGCATATTACAACTGATCCATCATCCTTGAGTTTATTGTGTCGTGCAGAAAACAGGGTCAGCAAGTTCTTTACAGCAAGGCATTCAGCTAAAGCTGGAGCTGCTTTTGGAGTGATATCATTTCCTCCAACCGTAAGAACTCTTAAAGATGGAGCTGTATTCTTGAGGCTGAGGGCAATAGCAATCACCCCTTCATCCTGAAGATTCGTATACCTTAAGTCAACTTTTGTGAGACCTAGATGTCCATTGATGACTTGGGTCAGAGAAACCGCACACGAATTAAATTCAAAAACGTGCATTGCTAAACTGCTGCCTATCTCCAAAGATTCTTCTAAATCCACAGCATCCCAGGTGTCAAAATTGTCTTCTGATTCTTCTAAATCCACAGCATCACAGGGGCCAAAGTTGTTTTCTGATTCTTCTAAATCCACAGCATCACAGGTGCCAAAGTTATTTTCTGAGAAATTGAGATCCTCCAGAGCAATGCATTTCTTAAAAAGCTCTGAAAGGGTCTCTGCATCTCCTTTTTCGTTGTAAATGATATGCAAACTTTCAATCCTTTCAATAGATGGAAGAAGCTTAAAAATGGCTTCGGCAGCTTCCACAGAAATGGTGCTACTTATGAATTCCAATTTTCCCAGCGTTTTCTGAGATTTCAAAAGTGGTGCAAAAGCTTTGACGCCCTTCTCTCCCAATTCCCCTAGTTGAAGAGTCAAGGATCTCAGCATGCACCCTTTTAAAGCAGATGAAAATATTCGCATAATCTTAATTGCCTGACCCTCAGATCTTCCAAAGACGAAATATACAAATTCCACATCTGTTAAAGTTTTCTGAACTTCAATCAGGGCTCTTTTTGCAACACGGGCTGCCTTCACTCCAAAAATGTGGTTGCCAAAGCGTATCCTGGTACAAGAATTATTGAGTTCTTCCAATGGCCTGAAGAGCTCTATGGCTGAGCGTTTGTCCAGAAATAAGCCATCCCCATCCCTATATATCATTAATGTATCAAAAACAACATCAAAGAAGCCCATGACCTTTTTCAAAACAAGAGTGCTCTATTTCTGTGATCTGTCACGTAAAATTCAATAAACTGCAATCAAACTCAAAACGTTCTTGAGCCCTATTACCAATTTAGTAATAACTGGTGTTCTTATCCTCCGTCAAGCAAAAACCAGCTCACGCGGAGAAAATCGTCCACACCGAAACCGATTAGTACAATCGCTAGAAGCTACCACCAAAGTTCTTAAATAAAGAATTCGAAGGGTTTGAAGCGGGCAAATGGACGCACACCTACATTTTCTAAATAATTTGGAGAGACGTCAAATTTAAAAATAAGAATGAGGAATAAAATAATATTTCTCTTCTTTTTATTAATATTTAAACTTGATATTTTTAACAATTTAAAGGATTATTGACATTATTTATTTTATTGATTTAGCTTCTATTTTTAATTTATTGATTGTTTCCATATCATGTTTGCCTTTATTTTAATTCATTGATTGTTTCCATATCATTTTTGCCTTTATTTTCACATTTTTTATTTTATTGATTTAGCTTTTATTTGTAATTTATTGATTGTTTGCATATCATTCTCTTTAGAAACAAGACGCTCCATCTTTTGCTTAGGCTAGTGGCAGTAAGGCTCATATAAGTTGGTCCTTCAAACAAATGGTCGAGAACAAATCTGTGATCCCAGATAGCACGAGGTTCTTCAAACAATCAGTCATTGCCTCCGTCCCAAATGGGGAACATCCAGGTAAGACACCCTCCCCTCTCCCTGATACCTTCATTATTAAGTTGAACACCTAAATAGTTGTTGCTTTAAAAGCGGAAAAGTGCAAGCTTAAGGATATTGCAATTTTTTTAGCCGCTCGAGATTCGTCTCATATTCCCTCATGTTTCTTCTTTGACAAATGGTTACATAAAGTGTGAGAAAATAAGTTAGGGTTTCATTTCACCTTTTTGTCATATGATACAGAAAGACTTATTTCTCATTTTCATGGCTAACCATAATTGCAAAAAAAGAGTTGTTAAAAGACAATTCTGGAAAATCAGTTCAAGTGCTTTCAGAGTTTTTGCCCGAACCCCAAAACAATTCATGATGGAATCCTAGCTCTCTCGAGCCCTAGATGGCTCACGATAGGTAATTTACCTCATGTCCTTTGGAACCTAATTCCTCAAGCTCTTGAATCCATCGATAATGTCATCTGGGTCGACAAAACAAATAACTTGCTTCCTCGTAATGATGCCCATATTTTAGTCTCCTTGAACCTTGGCCTTGACCTTTTGAATTCCATCACATTTGATTTAGATGGGCAGTTGTTTGAGTGTCATATTACCTTCCTGGATGGGTTAAATATTTGTTTCCTCTGCAAGAGAAGTGGCCACATGAGAAAGAATTTCCCCTTCCTTAGCGAACCCAACAAAAATGCCAAGCTTGATTCTTAGTTGTTGCCCCCCCCCCCCCCCCCCCCCCCCCACCCCCCCACCTTTGAGGCTCTGGCTAAATCCCTTGAAGAATAGAAAGGGAAGTTCTGTAAGGACTCATCCTCTATTCCTCCCCCTCCTTTTGATGTTATTTTTGAATTAAAAGATCTACCAATTGTTGGATCTATAGATTTTGGCTTGAGCCTAGTTAATAAACAAGCCCAAAACACAAAATGCCTAGCAAATGGCCCTGGAAAGAATCTATTAGTACCCTCAAACATTTTTGGGGTACTAAAAAATATTTGTTGAAATAGTGCTCTTTTTTAGCTTAAAATGAATATATGTTCTGGGTGAGTTTACCACCTTGCATTGGTCCCATTCAGTCATTTTCAGTCCTCGGATTGCATTTTACAAGGGTTTAGTGAAGTTTCATTTTGAGGTGGCCTGCCAATTTATAATCACGTTAAGGGGTCATATGGATGATCCACTAGAAATGAATACCAATAAGACCTCTAAGGTCATTTTTCTATGTAATTGAGCAAATAATGCCACTTGGGACTCATTTAGAGTCATTTTGAATTAATGTGGCTAATGTGGCTACCATGGCCTAAAGGCTAATTGTAAGGGAATAATGGGTAGTAGTTTAAGCTATTAAAGAAAACCTATATGTATAAGGTCTATTTTGACCATTTGGGGTGTAAAAGAGGAAACAAATTAAGTTTAGAGTTAATAAGTTGTCGATTTTACAACTCAGTTGTCAACTTGACAACACAAAATCAGTTTGTTGAGGCTGATTAAGGGGTACTTGTGCACAATTCAGGGTAGTGGTAAGGTGGTTATTGGGTTCCAAAGGTAGAAACATATTTAAAAAGGATTGAACAACCTAATGAGAGGGACTGGTGTTGATGTAGCATAATTAGTTTGATATCAAATATGGTGTTATTCCTGTATTTCTCATATTTGTATTTAACTATTATTTCATAGTTTCAATGTTTATGTGTTTCTAAATTGAAGGAACAATTACATAGCATGTTAATGAATTGAATCTATATTGACTTGGGTTTTGTGGCATTCATTTTTATGGACTTTTAACATAATATAATTAGATTCATTATTTTTCCACAATCCATCAAACTATCACCTCAATGCTTTTAGATTTGATTGTGTTTATCTTTTTTGCATCAACATTTTGAATCGTACTCTATGATCCATCCTCAATATGACAAAGTGAAAGTAGATTAAAATAGTGTTTTGGATATTATCTATTATCACCTCAATGCTTCTGGATTTGATTGTGTTTTTCTCCGGTTTCACCTTGTCATCTTGAGGATGGATCATAGAGTATGATTTGAAACATTGATGCATAAAAGATAAACACAATCAAATCTAGAAGCATTGAGGTGATAATAGACATAATTATTTTTGTGTTAAGTGATTAAACCTTTGACTAGGGTATGTAACAGTAATCCAAAATGTAATTTCGGTCACAATAATGTTGTTTAAATACCCCATACTTGGTATGGAGATGGGGAAATGTTTTCAATTTGAATTTCTAATGGTTGCAGAAGACCATGCAATAAGTTGGCATGTGTACTATTGGGAAAAACAATGATTGTAATTGTTATAGAGGTTGTAGTGCCCACCCTTAGTCTGCTTTTTCAGTTTTTCATGACCGAACTCTTTTAGTTCATTTATTGCTTTCAGCATAGTTTACTCAGTTTGATTCAGAGATACTGATTATGGTACTCAGCTTTTGCGAGCTATTATTTCGTATTGACTCTTTTATGGATTCTATGAGTGGAAGGGATATCAGGTGTTATTTCAATGCATAATTATACATGTGATTTTATAGTTGATTTTATGTTACTGACCCCGTACTTGCATGTGTATGGTATCTTATATGTATCTGGTTGTTGTTATGACGTGTGTGGTATAGATTTATATGCACATGTACATGTGTTTTATGTTACAGGTTGCAGGTACCACCCTAGTCGAGCCTATATTGCCTAGATGGCAAGATTCTTGTGATACCCTTCTGAACCATTCCTGATGGTATGGTTCGCGAGTCCTTACCTCATTTTGCATTTTTATTGGGTCAGGTCATCTGGGTTGTCGCATGTGATTTTTGGTATGAATTTCATAATTTTAGCCTATGTGGTTTTAAAATTCTTATATAGTTGTTTGATAAATTTGATTTATCATTAGTTAATTTTTGGATTAATTAAAAAAAAAATTTAAATGTTATTGCTTAAGTGATTTTTGGTAATTTTTGAATTATTAAATTAAAAGCATTTTAAATTGGGAGAAAATAATTATTATTATTAAAGTTGATTTGCATGTGCTTTATTCGAAAATATAATAAAAGAAATTAAAAGATAAAGTTCACATAATAGTGAACGTTTAGTTAAAAAGTTAATTGTGAGATCACGTATGTGAACTGATTGCTTTATTTCGTTAAGTGAAATGTTAACTTATGCTTTATTCTGTTTTGTGAGTTAAACTAATTGAATTATTATTGTTATTATCAATTTAGTAATGGGGGTAAATTGGTTATATTATGGGTTTCTGGTTATTATTTCGGGAGGCTTTTTGGAGAACATGTTTTGGAGGATTGAGTTCTAGGAGAATTTTTGTGTTGATAGATTTTGTTGAAGCTTCGATTTTGTGTATCCCTTCTATTCTTCTGTCTTCTTCTCTCTCTCTCTCCTCGCATTCGACATCAAGTTTTGAGGTTGTGTATTGGAATTGGTTTCTATTGTGCTTCAATTCTTCATCAGGCATTTAGCATCAGATTCGGGTATGTGGATTTGTCTTCTGATTGGTTACTATAAAATTTTGGATTAATAGGTGAATTGATTTCTCTCTAAATTTCTCTATATTGATATTCATAGTACAAGAATTAAATTAAGAGGTTGAATGATTGTGGAAAGAAAATTATAACTCTATAGGCTATTTAATAAATCAATTTTAATGTGCAAAAGAATTAATGAGTATAGAAAATCTTATTAACCTTATGACATACTTTGCAATTGTAAATCTTTAATTCAAAAAAAATAGGAGGTCACTTTTTTGGGAACACTGCCCCTATATTGCTTCGCTGGTTTCTTTAAAAAATAAAAAAAAATCATCCTATGTGTGTGCATGTGATTCTTAAGAATCTGTTTTTAAAAAAACATTATAAAAAAAAGAAAAAGAAAAAAAAAGAAGAGAAAATACTTGTTGGAATAGTACAGTAATTTTTCATCAGTAAAATACTAGCTTATATATACTTTATATATATATATAATAAGCCGAGAGATATTCTTATGAGGCGCCTATTGCACTGAGATAATTTATGAAAATAGGCGCCTCGAGAAGGATATCTCTCGGCTTATTATATATATATAAAGTATATATAAGCTAGTAGCATTGCAACGCGTAATGAAATATATTATTATTATTTTGAGTATAGTTTAAAATCTACAATAGTAAATTATATAGTGAGAAAATAAAGGGATTTTATCACATTGAATTAATTAATTTGAGTAGCATTAGCGTTTAGGTTAGGGTTAGGTTAGAGTTTGGTTTAGATTTATTATTATTATTATGGTTAGGGCTTAGTGTTAAGGTTGGGTTTATGGTCATGGTTACGATGAGAATTATGGTTAGGATTAGGGTTTTGATTATAATTCGAATAGGTTTCAGGTTAGGAGTAGGGTTTTGGTAAGTGTTAAAGGCAATATTGGAATTACTATTAGGTTGGGATTGGAATTATAATTAGGTTAAGATTTGGTCAAGGCTATGGTTTGGTTTAAGGTTAGGGTCAAGTTTAGGATTAAGGTTAAGATTAGCATTACACATAGGATTAATCAGATTTAGTTTAGGTTTATGATTATGGCTAGGGTTAATATCAGGGTTAGGGTTTAGTGTTAAGGTTTAGTGTTAAAGTTTAGTGCTATAAGTTGAATAAATTAATATAATTAGGATTAGGGTTAGCATTTATATCATGGTTAGGGTTAGAATTTTGTGTTATGCTTAGGATTATGTTTAGGGTTTACATCAAAGTTAGGGTTAGGGTAGGGATTAAGTTTAAAATTATTATTAGGGTGACAAAATGGTCATGGTTACGATGAGAATTAGGGTTAGGGTTAGGGTTTTGATTATAATTAGAATAGGTTTCAGGCTAGTAGCAGTTGGCGCATAATGAAAGATATTATTATTATTTTTATTATAGTTAATCTACGATAGTAAATTATATAGTGAAAAAATAATAGCATTATATCTAGGGATTGATTAACACATTGACTTAATTAATTTGATTAGGGTTAGCATTTAGCGTTAGAGTTAGAGTTTAGCTTTAGGGTTAGGGTTAGAGTTTGGTTTAGATTTATTATTAAGATTAGGGTTACAGTTAGGGTTAAGGTTGGGTTTATGGTCATGGTTACGAGGAGAAAATTATGGTTAGGGTTAGGGTTTTGATTATAATTTTAATAGGTTTCAGGTGAGGAAGAGGGTTTTGGTAAGTGTTAAGGGCAAGGTTGGAATTACTATTAGGGTTGGGATTGGAATTATAATTAGGTGAAGGGTAAAGATATAGATTTGGTAGGCCTATGGTTTGGTTTAGGGTTAGCATCCAATTTAGGATTAAGCTTAAGATTAGCATTACGATTAAGATTTGGTTTAGGTTTATGATTATGGTTAGGGTTAATATTAGGGTTAGGGTCTAGTGTTATAAATTGAATAAATTAATATAATTAGGATTAGGGTTAGCATTTATATCATGGTTAGAGTTTGAATTTTGTGTTATGCTAAGGATTATGTTTAGGGTTTACATCAAAGTTAGGGTTAGGGTAGGGATTAAGTTAAAAATTCTGATTAGGGTGATAGAATGGTTGGGACTGGAATTATTATTATGATTATGATAGAATAATAGTTATGGTAGGTTTAAGTTCAAGATTAGGATTAGCATTAATGTATCATGGCTATGGTTTAATGTGTCATTTAGTGTAACAATTTATATCATGTTTAGGGTTAGCATTAGGGTTAGAGTCTGGTATAAATTTATTATATTAATTAGGTTAGGGTTTAGTGTTAAGGTTGGATTTATGGTCATCGTTACAAGTAGAACTTTGAGCGACAGACATAGATTAATATATAATTATATAACATCTTTTATTAAAGAGAATTTATATAATAAAATAAACTAAGAGATATCCTTCTGAAGCGCTTATTGCACTGAGAGAAATTATGAAAATAGATGCCTCAAGAAGGATATCTATTGACTTATTTTATATATATAATATATATAAGCTAGTAGGATTATGGTTAGGTTATTTGGTTAGGGTGAGGATTATGGATATGATAAGCATGTACATCATGGTTAGTATTATGGTTATTAGGGTTAAAATTCAAGCTTATAATCAAGATTATGGTTTAGGGTTTAGGATAAGATTATCATTCACGTAAGGGTTTACATCATGGTTAGTCATATGGTTAGGGGTATGGTTTTGATTAGAGTTATAATTTAGGGTTAGGGTTAGGATTATAGTTTTGGATAAGGTTAGATTTATGTTTTGGGTAAGGAATGTAGTTAGGGTTAGGGTTTAATGTATGGGTTACGATAAGGATTGAGGATTAGGGTTAGGATTGTTGTTAGGGTAAACATTTATTTCATAGCTAACTATATTATATTTAGGATTACAACTTTTTTATGGTTTGGATTAGGGTTAGTGTTAGTGTTAGGATTATGGTTAGAGTAAGGGTTTGTACATCATTGTTAGAATTATGGTTATTAGAGTTAGAGTTAGGATTGAGGATTAGGGTTAGGATTAGGATTTGCATTAAGTCTAGGTTAAGAGGTAGAATTTGGATTATGTATAGGGTTAGGGTTGAAATTAGGTCTAGAGATAAATTAGGATTAGGGTTAGATGTAAAATTAATAGTATGGTTGGGGTTAGCATTATATCCTAGACCTAATTGTACCCTAGCTCCTATTAAACTATATCATTGACCTGAATTGAACTATACCCTTAATTGTATCCTTACCTTAATTTAACACTAATCCTAACGAAATCATTACCGTTAATTAAATTGTAACAATTCATTATTTTAAATCTAAGATTATTTTAATTGTAACCTAAATAAAATATTTATCGTGAATCCCATTAACTATTTATTTACTTTAACATATTTGAAATACATTTCTATTTTTATTTTTGCTAATCCAACTTATCTCTAATGGATTTGGAAAAGACATGTCTTACATTGCTTGTTTTTTTGTCTTTGAATTGCAGAGAAGTGCATATTTCTATAATTAAAATTTAGAAACATAAAGGAATTGTTTCAATATAGAAACATAATACATCTTTATTTAATTTATTGGAAACATAGGAAAAAATTAAAATATTAATTAATTTTTTATATGAAAAATATGACATAGTTGATAGGAAAAATGTAGGAAAAAACACAAATTTCATATTTTTTATATAAGGATAATCTAAAATAGAAGAAAGGTGAAAAATTAATTTTATGAATTCATAGGAAATAATTGTATTGAAAACTACAAGCAAATTGAAGATAAATTTAAATAATTAAAGTAAAAGTATTATCAAATTAATGAAATTTTGTAAGAAAATTTTTATTACCATTTCCTATAATTCAAAATATATAAATTTTAGTAAGTTCCTAAAATTAAATTTATTGTCATTATGAATAATTTAAACTACTTAAATTTTAGTAGGTTTCTAATTTGAAATTGATTTATTTAGATATTCTTTTAACATATATTTAGTAAAATTTGTTAAAATGATATATTACATTATATTTGACTAAACTATTTTTTGAATTATGACTGGCAACATTCTAATTTTAAATGTATTTTTTTTAATTTTGCCCTTTTTATAAAAGGGATTTGTCATTATCTTTCAAGACGGACCTATAATTTTTAAATTCCAAATTTGATATTTTACATATTAATTCTCTATTATAGATTTTAAATATTCAGCATACATGCAAGATGAACAAAGTATTCACACGGAAAGGATCAAATGGAAGCTTCACTGGTTACTTTCCTTCAAAGGAAATACTTCAAAAGACATTATCAATACTTGCCCTAGTATAATTCTAGTCATTGATTAAATTTAGTGGTAACAACTATTTCTGCCAACTCTCTTATTCAAATTGATCGTGCAATCTCTAACTTTAATATTTAATGTCGGTCTTGAATATTTATTTTAAAATATGAACACATCTTTTTTTTGAAAATCTTAAATATATTTATTTGTTTCCTTATACATGAACACATTTTTTTTTTAACCGTGTTCCTTACAAATACCATTGAAGAGAAACATTATAAAATTATACCCATCAAGTTTCTTTAAGACTGAAATGGGGAGTTTTTGTGCTGCAGTGGCCTTGTGGTGGCTTTTTACAATTATCTTAATTGTGAAAAAAAAGTACTCACGCAGTAATGGCCATTCTAAGTAAGTACTCTTCACAGGTAAAAAGAACGAGAAGTTACCTTAAATGTGCATTTGGAGATTGGTTATTATCAAAGGCAGATTTTGCATGTTATCTATGACCACGTCAGCAAGCAAACCGGGATCCATCTTGCGCCCCAGTTTGCCCTATTGACTCCCCGCTCGTGCCAGCAGGGCAGCTATCCTACAAATCGCTTGTTGAATCGGACAACAATCTCGTCGTCCAGTTGTAATAATGCTACACCCTTGCAAGAACTCTGAGTCATGTCCATGTATGCTGATAAACCATCAGATGTACTCCTCCTCTGGTCCACGTTGGAAGACAATTCGTCCAGCTGGCATCCGGGGTGCTGCCAGACATTTAAATTCTGCAGACCTGGTAACACTTCATCCACATCATCACTGTCAGTACCACGTGGACTTTTAGAATGATTTGCATTTGCCCACTCCGCTTTCAGTTTTTTAAGCGCGCAGTCCACTCTACGAAGCGCTTGAGTTACAGCGTCCCCAGCATTTAATGCATGCAAAGACTCTAGCAGGCGGTCACGCCAGGGCAGTGCCCCCAATGTGAACACCTCAAAAAGATAAAGAAACATTGTCTTTAGGGCATGCTTTATGCTCCCCATGTGACCGTAACGTGCAGGATCTAGCTCTAGCAAAGCCATCAAAATATTCCCGCAAAACCCTGGCTTTTCCACTGCGATCTTTGCAACACAGTTGATGAGGACAATTACCAGAGAAGAAGAAGAAGAAGGCACGTCAAATTGATCCAGAATAAGCACCAGGTTCTTGCTGTCCTCCTTTATGTGATCTTCCCCTGACCCTAAAACGCTCAAATTAGTGCCTGAATCCTGTGTGAAACCTAAAACCATTATTTCGGCTGCAAGTTTAACTCCGCTTGAAATACCCTGCTGGAAGGCCAAGCGGCAAATTGCATCCTTGAATTTCACCATGGAAGGCCATAAATCCTTCAGCCATTTGTTCGACTCAACATTTTTTATGTCTAGAGCCCTCCGAAGGATAACTATTCCTCTTTGATGCAATCACAAACAGAATTAGTTTTCTGATATATTGAATTAATTTCATTTACTACCAGTACAAAAACACCAACATCTTTTCAAAATCGTATATACATTTTCTTAACAAATAAAAACAACATCCATTATTACCTGAACTATGATACGACCCCTCAAAACTAATAATTGCTTCTATTATTTCATCTAAAAAAACCAAATTCGAAGCCATTTCAATCATTAGAAGAAAAAAGAACAGTACCCTAAAAGAGATAAGGCGTCTCTGTATTAATAATAAAAAAATTAAAATCAAAGCTACCAAAGCTTCTTTTCATTGCTCTAAAACATTGAAACTTACAGACTCTGATTCCGATCGGACTTGGAAATAATTAATTCTGAGGTTTACAGTGAGAGCACAAGACTGCAATGGCAGGTGCAGCCGCATGACTCCAGTATTTGTATTTCACAATACACCAACACAATGATCAAATCTTTCGTTGTTCGCTTCATTTATAGAAGATGGATTCCTTTATTGATTACTCGGCTACTTGCATGTTAAATCAGAATTCTTTAGAGAAAGTAGAGGTATTCTAAAAGCCAGTAAGCAAGGTAAGGCGTTATAGATTGAAAGCCAGCGTATTGCATCGTTACAGCTTCGCTCACTTACAGTTGGGCTTCTTTTATATTCCTCTCATCAGTTATAATCGATCATGGCCACTCTGCCAACTCACCATAATACACTCAAACGAACTCTTTTTTTTTTTAAATGGCTAATTGTTTACATTGATGAATGATGCCACTGTAGGAAGCCTCTCCGCTTAATAAATTTATATTATTTTAATCATTTTAAAATTAGATTTATTAATTTTGTTATTTGTTTTTTAGTTAGAATGTTAATTATTATTTAGTAATATAATAGTTATTAGTGTTAGATTATAAATAATTAATATTATTAATAAATAATCATGTTTTATTCTTAATGATTATTATTAATACTTGTTAATATTTATGTCTAATAATAATTGTTATTATTTTATTAATTTAATAAATACATTCATTTTTTTTCTTTTAGATGGATAATTTATTATTTTGGTAAAAAGTTAATTAGGTAATAATGGGCATGAATTGAATATTGTTAGATATTGATTTTATAGCCAAATTGGATGTTTTATTTCAATGATTTTCTCTCTCCTAGCCCTAGTAGAAAATGGTTTATTTTTGGTTATAAGATTATTCGTGACTTTATTTGATACAATTTATTTCTGGGATGTTGTAAATTGTTTTAAATGGTAGGAATTATTAATGAGTATCGATTACATACTATTGTGATTCCATTCTTTAATTTCAGTAGGATTACAAATTAGTGAATGTAATATTCCTACAACTGTATATCTTTTTCTATTCTGTGATTTGGGTTTAGAGGGGAGTATTGTTTTACGTCATCTGATAGGACATTACTAGAGGCAGGATTTTGGGTTAGACACTGTATGAGTGTTTGAGTTTATTTGTTATGATTATCCGATCAAAATTATACCCAACCATGTGAAAGCTCCTGTGTTATGTCTAGAATCTTTTGGTATATGTTGGAATCTTTTTGGTATATGTTGGAACCTTTAGGGAATCTTTTTGGAATATTTTAGAAACTATTGGTATCTTGTCGCATCTGTTGAAATGTGTTTTATGCTTGCGAGCATTGTGGTTATGTGCTAGTTCCTATACCATGATGGAACCATGTTTGAGCACGATTTGATCTATGATTATGATTTGACTTATTCTCAGACATCTGAGCTTAGGGTAGGTTATCTAGGTGTTGGAGGGGAAATGGCTTGCTTTGGAGGTGCCGGAGCCCGTAAGTGGCTGCCTGGGCATCCCTAGTAAGTTTCCTTAATAAGTGATAACTAAATTAATTTACTTGCATTGCATATAGCATTAATAAGATAATTGGTGCCTTAGCCATGTCTTGAGTGCTCGAACTAGGCTAAGGATGGTGTGAGAAGATGTTGGCCACCTTCGTGGTTGGATTGAGACATGACTGGGTATGCCTTGTCTGTATGAGAGGATATTCTAGCTGCATATGTGCACATGGATGACAAACTTGTGAGATCGGTCCATGGGGTATGTATGTGATGACACTTCCCTAATAGCATGCTAGGTTTCCTACATATGTATTGTAGCCTCTGGGATTGTATTTGGTTTACCTTGGACATAGAGTCATCTCTTGGGTTACCTTGTTTAGTCATATTGTTATTACTCCTTGAATCTCAAGAGTCACCCTGAGTTAGTGGCTGTTTGTGTGTGTGTGTGTATGTGAGTTGATGCTTGTAAAGCATTTGTGTCAAGTCGAGATCTGAGGGTCGAACTATGAAAACTCTGTGCATGACGTAGGCAAGGCCATCCAAGATGAGCCCCCGAGTCGTCCTAGGTCAGCTTGTAGGGTTTTCTATTGAGTTGTTTTATATCTTTGTTATATCTTTTGATTGTGATGTGATGATTTCTATTCATGCACTTGATGGATTATATATGATGAATTGTATCTTGTATCTTGTATTCTATTATTAGGGTTAACATCAGTGCAGGGATTCAGTTCAGAGCTGGAGATGTGTTGTACTTGATTCATATTATATTTGTATTATTTCATACCCTGCGACATGTTCAGTGGATGTTTTAGTATTATACCCTGGAGGTATTTGATGTATTTATTAGTGTACTCATACGTGAGACGCATGTTGTATCATTTGACATGAGATGTATCTTGTACTTATTGTAATTGTGATTCTAAAGTTATGAATCGTTATGGAACCCTTGAGAGATTTTATATATCTTGTATCGTGTTTATGATTACTATGGGTATACTACTTGTATTTATGCATCATGTGACTGTTGTTTTGTAAACATTAAAAGAAAAAAAAAATTCTGCAAACATAGTTATATTTATTTAGCTTATTTCTCCTAAGTTCCCTAGCGGGTCGTGACATTTGGTATCAAAGCTCTAGTTTCCACACTGGGAACTTTGGGCATCGCATACGCCCACTAGTTGTATTATCTATTATTATAAACTTGAAAACAAAACATAGACATACAACCTCTGATTGTAAGACTATTATTTTCCGCATTCTAATTTTTGTGTTTGTTTATTTCTGGCAGATGATGAGTCATCATTGACTTGGGAGGACGCAACGAGAGTATGGGATTTATATCCCTGCTTGTTCGTAGGCTTCCAAGAGTAAGCCTAACCCTAGTGGGGGTGGATGTAGTGCCCACCCTTAGTCCACTTTTTCAGTTTTTCATGACCGAACTCTTTTAGGTCATTTATTGCTTTTAGCATAGTTTACTCAGTTTGATTCAGAGATACTGATTATGATACTTAGATTTTGCGAGCTATTATTTCATATTGACTCTTTTATGGATTCTATGAGTGGATTGGATATCAGGTGTTATTTCAATGCATAATTATACATGTGATTTTATAGTTGATTTTATGTTACTGACCCCGTACTTGCATGTGTACGGTATCTTATATGTATCATGTTGTTGTTATGACGTGTGTGGTATAGATGTATATGCACATGTACATGTGTTTTATGTTACAGGTTGTAGGTACCACCCTAGCCGAGCCTATATTGCCTAGATGGCAAGATTCTTGTGATACCCTTCCGAACCATTCTGGATGGTATGGTTCACAAGTCCTTACCCCATTTTGCATTTTTATTGGGTTAGGTCGTCTGGGTTGTCGCATGTGATTTTTGGTATGAATTTCATAATTTTAGTTTATGTGGTTGTAAAATTCTTATATAGTTGTTTGATAAATTTGATTTATCATTAGTTGATTTTTGGATTAATTAGAAAAATAAAATAAAATGTTATGGTTTAAGTGATTTTTGGTAAATTTTGAATTATTAAATTAAAAAGTATTTTAAATTGGGAGAAAATAATAATTATTATTAAAGTTGATTTGCATGTGCTTTATTCGAAAATATAATAAATGAAATTAAAAGATAAAGTTCACATAATAGTGAACGTTCAGTTAAAAAGCTAATTGTGAGATCAGGTATGTGAACTGATTGCTTTATTTTGTTAAGTGAAATGTTAACTTATGCTTTATTCTATTTTGTGAGTTAAACTAATTGAATTATTATTGTTATTATCAATTTAGTAATGGGGGTAAATTGGCTATATTATGGGTTTTTGGTTATTATTTCGGGAGGCTTTTTGGAGAATAGGTTTTGGAGGATTGAGTTCTAGGAGAATTTCTGTGTTGATAGATTTTGTTGAAGCTTCGATTTTGTGTATCCCTTCTATTCTTATGTCTTCTTCTCTCTCTCCTCACATTCAACATCAAGTTTTGAGGTTGTGTATTGGAATTGGTTTCTATTGTGCTTCAATTCTTCATTAGGCATTTAGCATCAGATTCGGGTATGTGGATTCATCTTCTGATTGGTTACTATAAAATTTTGGATTAATAGGTGAATTGATTTCTTACTAAATTTCTCTATATTGATATTCATAGTAGAAGAATTAAATTAAGAGGTTGAATGATTGTGGAAAGAAAATTATAAATCTATAGGCTATTTAATAAATCAATTTTAATGTGCAAAAGAATTAATGGGTATAGAAAATCTTATTAACCTTATGACATACTTTGCAATTGTAAATCTTTAATTCAAAAAAAAAAGGAGGTCACTATTTTGGGAACAGTGCCCCAATATTGCTTGGTTGGTTTCTTTTTTAAAAAAATATATCATCCTATGTGTGGGCATGTGATTCTTAGGAATCTATTTTTAAAAAAAACATTAAAAAAAAGAAGAAAAGGAAAAAAAAAGAAGAGAAAATACTTGCTGGAATAGTACAGTAATTTTTCATCAGTAAAATATTATCTTATTTAAAGAAAATAATAAAAATAAATAAATAAATAAAATAATAATGCATACGAAACTTACCTTGAAATTACTCCTGTTCGGGTTATTGGATAGTTAAGCCCACATTATAATGTTGTCTCCTCTGTAGATAAAGGACCACTATGCCCCTTTCCGTATATTTCAATGAAAGAAAAGGAATAGGAAATATATCCATTCGTATGAATATTTCATTTTACATGCTAGTCAACAAATCAGAAACCATTAAAAAAAGAAATAGTATTTGTTTATGAAGATTACGATTAATTTGTTTTTTTTTCATTTCACTCAATGGTGATTTTGGGCAACGTTGATCTTTATTGTCTTATTTGAAATGTTTTCTTCCTTACAAAAAGAAACAAGCCTAATAATTAGGTATCCCTTATTTGTTGGTGTAGGGCAGGGATGGAGGATCCAATAATGGATGGTCCAAACCTACAACTGCCAATTATAACAACAACAATTGCAGCGGAATACAACAAGATAATGTTTCAAAATAGAATTTCATTCAACATGCCCGGCTGTAAGGCCTTTCGGGTTGCGTCCTTGTATAATGAATTACAAATTATCCAAGCTAGTCCAGCTCTGAAACACATCAACAACTGATGGAAACACTAAGGTAGATCTAAACTTGAGCACGCAGCCTCCAAGCAATCTCCTTGTCTCCAAGTATGCAAACCACTAGCTCTGCTATTACAATATCAGATGAAACAACTGATCTAAAAGATCTCGCAAGATCCAATTATTTTTCTAACCTCCTTCTACTATCAATCTACTTTCGTGCTACTTAACATCTACCCAAGCTCTCAATATATAGCCAGCTAAGCCACAAGTCAGCCAGTCAAGCATTTAATTACAATATAGGTCCAATATGGAAGATTTAAACCAAAACTAATGAAAGAGTGATCACCACTTCATACGCCTTTGGATTTAGTTCCTCACATGACCCAAGAACATGCCTTTAAGGGTACAAGGTCCCATTTGACCACACGAAACATGGTATGAAGAAACACCACACGTTTCACCCGAAAATGGGTAGAAAATAGGTCCCCGAGCAAAACGGCCATAACTTTTTACTCATGATGAATTAGGAGTTGTGCCCTTGGGAAATGATAGTAATTTAGGTCATATTTAAGTACCTAAGGATGAAAATGTTGAATCCTTATGGATCAAGAGTGCCACATCCCACAATCAGCTCCAAAACTGCAAGAAAATGTGGTTCCGACGGCAAGGAAAATAATTGTAACTTTGAAATGGTTCATCCAATATCTCCCAAACCATGCCACCTCAAGAGCTACAAACTTAGACATATCTTCCAAAAGCATCAAGGAACAAACACCTTTCATTACACATTCTTAAGATCTCCACAAATCAACACAACCCAAAAACTCAGAAAACTGCCAAAAACAAAGTTCTGCATCCCTCTGCTAGGGAATTCCTCCAAGAATAAGAAAGATCTTCAGGAACTCAAAATGCTCCTGCATCAGACTACCCAGGTAAATAGAAAGTATGTCCCATACTTTAATCTCAAGATAATTACCTGCAATCAACTTCATCTTCACCAAAGGCTTCCAATCCCTTAAGGATAAGAAAATAAATATGAAAATCAACCATCTATGCTTCATCCATTCAAACATCAGGATCACATGAATCTCATCAATCCAATCAGCATACCACTAATCACCACAACCAATATCAACAACAAGAGTATCCAACTCCCCAAAAAGTAGATCCAAAGTCAGATCCACATCAATATGAAATCCCTCATCATCAACATCACATATCTACAACTTATCACAAGACTTATTACTGTCAACCAGCAATTCAAGTCCACAACCAGAAAATAAGATCTGCACCATAACACTGATCAAAAGAAAATTAGCAACACCACCATCACAAAGGTGTTCATCATCAAGTAACTCTTCACCAATAGCAGTTTGATCACACCCAACCAAATGCTCTGCAATCTCCATGTCAGACACAACTGACTGAACATGAAAACAAATCATCTCACCAACCTCAACAAGGTCAACAACATCATTAGCAATCATAGGTATCTCAGCAACAACCACAAGTTGCTCTGCAGGTTTCATGTCAGACTCCACTAATTGAGCATCAAAACCAATCTCTTCACCACTAGCAATCTCATTGCACACAACAACAAGTTGCTCTACAAGTTCCATGCCAGATCCATCTATCTGCTCATGCGAACCAATAGACATTTCATCAACTCTAGCCAAGTCATCAGGGACTTCCACAAGTTGTCATCATCTCTGCACAACCTTCTTCTTTGTAGTCTTCCTTCTTAATTCCTCTTGTAGGTCTTGCACTTGTTTCTTCAAAGCTCTAAACTCTTCTGCAAACTCACTAAGGTCCAATCCTCTTAGAGACATCCTTCAAGATCTTTGAAAACCCAAGGAAACAAATCACCAACAAGGTCCTGGTGCAAACAGCCTCAACTAGTTCACACACTCAAGATCTTCAAGCTCTGATACCACTTGGTGCAGGGCAGGGATGGAGGATCTAATAATGGATGGTCCAAACCTACAACTACCAATTATAACAACAACAATTGCAGCGGAATACAACAAGATAATGTTTCAAAATAGAATTTCATTCAACATGCCCGACTGTAAGGCCTTCCGAGTTGCAGCCTTGTATAATGAATTTCAAATTATCCAAGCTAGTCCAGCTCTGAAACACATCAACAACTGATGGAAACACTAAGGTAGATCTAAACTTGAGTGCGCAGCCTCCAAGCAATCTTCGTGTCTCCAAGTATGCAAACCACTAGCTCTGCTATTACAATATCAGATGAAACATCTGATCTACAAGATCTCGCAGGATCCAATTATGTTTCTAACCTCCTTCTACTATCAATCTACTATCGTTCTACTAAACATCTACCCAAGCTCTCAATATATAGCTAGCTAAGCCACAAGTCGGCTAGTCAAGCATTTAATTACAATATAGGTCCAGTCTGGAAGATTTAAACCAAAACTAATGAAAGAGTGATCACCACTTGATGTGCCTTTGGATTTAGGTCCTCACATGACCCAAGAACATTCCTTTAAGGGTGTAAGGTCCTATTTGACCACACAGAACATCGTATGAAGAAACACCACACGTTTCACCTAAAAACGGGCATAAAATTGGTCCCCGAGCAAAACAGTCATAACTTTTTACTCATAATGAATTAGGAGTTGTGCCCTTGGGAAATGATAGTAATTTAGGTCCTCTTTAAGGCCCTAAGGGTGCAAAGGCTGACTCCTTATGGATCAAGAGCTCCACATCCCGAAATCAGCTCCAAAACTGCAGGAAAACGCAGTTCCGACGACAAGGAAAACAATTGTAACTTTGAAATGGTTCATCCAATATCTCCCAAACCATGCCACCTCAAGAGCTACAATCTTAGACATATCTTCCAAAAACATCAAGGAACAAACACCTTTCATCACGCATGCTAAAGATCTCCATAGATCAACACAACCCAAAAACTCAGAAAACTGCCAAAAACAAAGTTTTGCATCCCTCTGCCAGGGAATTCCTCCAAGAATAAGAAAGATCTTTAGGAACTCAAAATGCTCCTGCATCATTTGTTGACTTGTCTCTTGGGAGGGGACAAGCATTGTTTAAGAAAAACCAAAGATATTAAATTGATATGTTAGTTATAGTTTACATGGATATTATGTAGATGTTTAAAAAGAAATTTATATTATTTTAATCATTTTAGAATTATATTTATTAATTTTGTTATTTGTTTTTTAGTTACAATGTTAAGTATTATTTAGGTTTATTAAATTTAAATTTGGTTATTTGTCTTTAGTTAGAATGTTAATTATTATTTAGTAATATAATAAATATTAGTGTTAGATTATAAATAATTAATATTATTAATAAATAATCATGTTTTATTCTTAATGATTATTATTAATACTTGTTAATATTTATGTCTAATAATAATTGTTATTATTTTATTAATTTAATAAATACATTCATTTTTTTTCTTTTAGATGGATAATTTATTATTTTGGTAAAAAGTTAATTAGGTAATAATGGGCATGAATTGAATATTGTTAGATATTGATTTTATAGCCAAACTGGACATTTTATTTCAATGATTTTCTCTCTCCTAGCCCTAGTAGAAAATGGTTTATTTTCGGTTATAAGATTATTCGTGACTTTATTTGATACAATTTATTTTTGGGATGTTGTAAATTATTTTAAATGGTAGGAATTATTAATGAGTATCGATTACATACTATTGTGATTCCATTCTTTAATTTCAGTAGGATTAAAAATTAGTGAATCTAATATTCCTACAACTGTATATCTTTTTCTATTATGTGATTTGGGCTTAAAGGGGAGTATTGTTTTACGTCATCTAATAGGATGTTACCAGAGGTAGGGTTTTGGGTTAGACACTTGTGTGTGTGATGAATACACCTTCATGAAATAACAAGATTAACTAAGAACAACAAGAATTAGAATAAATTAATCTAACAAATGCACAATTAATCTATCAACATCTCATGGATCTCTAAATTGAAGTGGTAAATGAGGCTCTCAGCTGCAAATCCTCACTAGTGACACTCTAATTACGAGAATTTAACTAAGAATGATATGCAAAACTAGATGTAATTATCAAATTCTAGCTCTATTTGATAAGAAATCTACAAAACAATCAACAATTAAGCTAATGATCAATGAAAATAGCTAAGTGAGTGGTGTGGATGCAAATTGCAAGAGTTTCTTTACAATTCTCAGATATGAAGTGGATGATTTATGCCTCAAAATGCCTTCAATATATAGGATTTTCCCAAGGGTAGGGGGTAGAGTGAGATAACCATGGTCATGCTTGGGTAAGGTCAATTGGCTTTGCTTTGTCCATAAATGAGGGGACAAACATTTAAATGGTTTCAAAAGGTTGGACCATTTCAACAAAAGTGAGTGATTTGTGTCCATTTTGTCTCCTTTTTGCTTTGTTGAGAGAAATTAGTATTTATTAATTAATTAAAGTAATTAAATTTAGCCATGAAGGGTAAGAGGTTCATTTTGATTTTTGTTTCCAACAACTATATCATTAATTGAATTTAATCAATTTCATAGTGTTTTTCCCCTTTTCAAGATTTATTTAATCATTTAATCATTTAATCGAATTTTCTTTTGATTTGAATTGCCTTTGTTCCATTTATTGATTTTTCGATTTATTTTGATGATTTATTGCACCTTTTGATTGATTTAAGCCTTTTGCCAATTTTCCGTGTCTACAAATGCCCCTCTTTGAGTCGATGTGCGAAGAACACCGATTCAAAGATTCCCTTAGTATGATGGTCTAATCTCGGTCCTGGTTCTGATATGCCTCTAATCATTTTGATTGATGTACTTCTTGATGATGATGATGTGCCTCTGATGATGGTGCTGATATGATTCTGATGCCTCTGATATGATATGGGTCCTGATTTGATGATAGGTCCTGGATTTATTGATTGCTGATATGTTGATAGGTTTGATATGATAGCAGATTTGATATGATATTGATTTTTCTCCTGATATGAAATTGATATGATATGATATGAAATTGATATGATATGATACTGAAATTGATATGATATGATAACTTGATATGATATGCCCCACTGATAAATGTTTTTGATGTGATGCTAATTTGATACTCTGATGCCCCCTCAGAAATAAAACATATTAATTCCTTGATTTTAACGATTTTGAGTAGTTGTAATATGTTTTGATTTCTGATACCGTTTGAAAGAAATAAACAAGTTTTAATTATGTCCCGGTTAATGAAGATGTCATATAATAGGTCCAAAGTGCATTTTTAAATGTTTATTAAGACTAATTTCCCCTTAAATAGGGTAAAACCCCTCATTTTACTATTCATTTACACCATTCCCTTTTGAGATTTCAGCTCTGATTTTAGCCCTTTTTACACGATGGTGGTCCCATATCGCGAGCATCGGTTTGAGAGAGCGCACCGGTTCGGTCGGAGAGCGAACTATGGTCCTCCGGTATGTCATTCAAATTTTCCTCATGTTTCGAAAATTGCATTTATGACCTCATTTAATGCTTTTTAAATTTTTGATTCTGCGTTTGTGAAAAGAAATGTCGCCTCCGTGCCTTTTAATTACGCTTTTAAAAATTTAAATGTCGCCTTTGATAAATTTGATATCGCCTTCCTTATCTTTGCTCACGCCTTTAGAACATCCATTATCGCCTACGGATAATTTAGTATCACCTAGAATTAAGCATTTTTAATTGTTTATCGCATTAAAATCTGGGATAATAAAATGTCGCCTGCTGAAAATCTTATACCGCTTCCGATAAATCCAGTCTCGCGTATGATTAAAATCACGCCTATGGAGAATTCGATGTCGCCTCCGGTAAAAGAAATGTCGCCTGAAAGAAAAGTCGCCTAAGTGAAATTTTTAATGATATTTGAGACTTTTCTAGGACGTCTAATTGCTCAATTGCGTTAACTGAATTGATATTGATCACTTCAATGAATTCAATCGAATGTTCAGTTAGGGTGTTCCCCTTGTTTGATTTCAAAAATGAATTAGGACATTGGTAACTATAATATTGAAGAATAAGGTAAAACAATCTTCATCACGAATGATAGATCATGGCTCTAATCGTCCATTCATTTTATTCTCAAATGCTTAAAGACATAAAACTAGGATCATCCTTCCTCAATGCTTAGAGTTAGGATTGGTAGGTCTGATAGGTATATTTAAATTGATGACTATGATTGATTGTTTGATTTCCTGATAGTAAGTTACTCATGTAATTCCATTGTTTTGATTAAACAGGAGAATGTCCCTGTTCTGTACCTCCGGACTGTACCACATTGGGTGCTGGAGCTTAGGGAGCAGTTGACTGACGCCGAGAGGCGAGTGATTAGGCACTGCGGTTTATTATGTGTATTAGAGCTTCCTCGGTTCCAGATGAACCGAGGTTTGATTACCGTTGTCGCAGAGCGTTGGCACTCTGAGACAAACACTTTTTGGCTGCCACAGGGAGAGATGACTATTACTCCTGAGGATGTATATAGATTGCTGCGGATCCCGACTCATGGAGAGATAGCATATTACGATGCAGTATATGATGGGACTTATTGTCGATGAGTATTCGGAGATCCTTCTATAGGTGATGATTGCATCTTATGGCCTCAGTTTGCCTCATTTCCTATTTTACCTGCATTGTTAGGTGCTATCATTGGTGGTGTATTATTACTTGATCGTCGGGGTCACGGATTTTTAGTGGGATGGGGCAGGATTATCAAGGATTTGCTACATCAGCCTCAACACTTTGATTGGGGATCTTGTGTGCTTGCGCAGCTATACCATGATCTTCATGAGGTGGTTTATAGGAGATTAGCTTTGTTATCTGCTGGTATTCATATTTTGCAGCTTTGGATATGGGAGCACCTACCAATTAGTCATCCGCTATCAGAGCGAGACTGACCTTTAGGATATCCTTTTGCATGGCATTATACTGGGATGGTGACACAGCATCATTTGGGACATCTGGAGTATTAGTGACGACAGATTGATGATATGGATGAGGTCTATTGGAGACCATATGTTGATGTTGAGGATTGGAGAGAGGATGACTTAGAGTTACCATATATGTTCACTCCTCGATGGATGATTGGCAGGATTGATTCTGTCCTCGAGAGATTTTTGATAGGTAGAGTACTACGATAGTTTGGGTGGATTCAGCCTATGCCTCAGGGATCTGCAGTATATGCTCGTTCTAGTGCAGAGAGGGCTACTTGGGGACACATGCCTTCATATGATGATGCTATTGACCAGATATCCCGACTTGGTTTCATAAACTGGGATATGAGATTACATATCAGAGATGTCGGGGTTACTCAGGAGTATCTAGATTGGTTGATGGAGCATCCTATGCCTCGCTTTACAGACCCTTCAGAGCCAGTACCTGGGAGAGATGATGATGATGATGCCAATGTCGGTGGTGTGAGGAGACGCAGAGGTAGACCACGAGGTAGGCCGGTGATCAGACTCAGAGGACGAGCGAGAGATATACATATATAGGCACCACCTCCTCCTCCTTCTCGTCCTGCCGTAGCACAGAGACAGAGGATAGATCGTCAGGATCATGTGAGGGCTGCTAGGCAGGATCCAGTTGCAGGATAGGATATGGGAGCAAGATTACAGCAGGCTACCGTGGATGGTCAGGATACAGGTGCACAGCAGATACCAGCAGCTTTTTCCCATGATCGGGGAAAAGCTCCTATAGATACAGGGGATCCTCAGAGTACCTATGAGGTTGGGGAGAGTTCTAGTACTACACAGCTGCGAGCAGATGTGGGAGCATTACAGACAGAGGTATCACAGATGTCTTCTATGATTCAGCAGTTAGTATCAGATTTGGCTCCATTGGTTCCTCTCCTTGTTGCTATGGTTGGTCAGATGCCTCCTCAGCCTCCATCACAGCCTCCTCCACAGCCTCCTCCAGGACCTCCTCCCAGTGGTGACGAGAGTTGAGCTATGAGTGCTCTTATTGATCATACTGGATGTTGTACCATATTCTTGTGACCTTGGTGTCACCTTTCCAGTTGTACTTTGATACTTGTTTGACATTGATGCCCCTGTTGATGGGCGATTATAGAGTTGATTTATGATATCATTGTTATACTTGATGCGTTGAGGTTTGAGTAGACATGTGATATGAAGATATTTATGATCTTTCCTGCTTTTTTTCTTGATGATATATGAGATTACCTTTAGATGCTGCTATATGTGTTTATCTAACGCATTTGTTTTGGATGGATGTGTCTATGGATGCAATGTATCTTATATATGATATAGATAGATGGATGCATTTCTTTCGTCATGTATGGATGCAAGTTTTTTTATGTTTTGATATGTTATTTCTTATGTATGCAATCTGTATGTATGCACATGTAAATGATTATTGCTTTCTTTTCCTTGATAATATATCTATGTAATGATTAATGACATGGAATGAATGCAAAAAGTATAATCTCATGTTTTTATTGTAGAAAAGATGATATTGTGGTGATGTTGTCCTTGCTGATTTGACCTTGTTGATGATGTTATGTACCCCCTTTTTTTTTATGCGAAATGAAACCCTTGGGAAAAAAATGCATGTGCAATTAATCTAATATGATAATGCATTTAACCTTTCAATGAATGCAGCTAAGTGTCACTAGCTTTTAGCAAATAAATGCGTTGAGGATAAATTTTCATCATTGAGCATTTGGGACTGGAAAGTCAATACAATCACCACTGCCCACTGACATGATGATATGAATATTGCTTTTTTATTGCTCATATGGTAACCTCCATTTTGCTTTCCCATTGGTCTCGTCGATACGACTATCACTGATTACAAACAATCATGAGAGTACGAATACTGATTTTGTCAGATTCTATGTTGCAAGTGGATTTTGGCATTTAGATATGAAGAATCTAAATATCCAAGGTATCCGGTTGCGTAAACAAACAAAGGTTAACTCATTGTTTTATAGGATAATCCTCGATGGTTCTTTGATGACCATGTCTTTAGATGAATTCTCATAAGACAATGAATCTTCCTCCAAACATTCACTTCATAGTCAAGAAAAATATCATATCTCTATCATTGCCAATCTAGTCGAACATCATTGATTAGCTAAAAAGACTTGATACAAATTGAATTAATGTAAGTAAACAGATTTTTAACCAACTTTTCAAAAGAATCTATCTAGGTGTTTTGCATTGTTTTCTGATTTTCAAATAGTATTTCCAAGTGTTTTTGATCATTTGAATGATGTTTGATTTTTAATCCTGAATAATAAGTCAATTTAGGCTCAAAGATTTGTTGTGGTAATCAATTTCTTGGTTGGTAAACAATGATATTGATCAAAGGTTTACGAAAATCTGATCTCTCTTCTGAAAATGTTGATCCCTTCCTGCTTGTGACTGAATGTTGCTCATTTGAATCCTTTTGAGGTACCCACTTTCCAATCTGTTTATGCTGCCCCCAAGTGTTTGATGTATTAGTTTTTGACAACTTTGGGCAATGCAAAGGATGATGCTACAAAATGTTATTATGACTATGTACAAATGACGGATGCAATGAAGGTTTGGACAAATGGGATGATGAGATGCATTATGTACATATGTGACTAGGAAGGAAATGACTTAAGGAAACCAAAAGCGCTTGTTGCCAAGTTTTCACCTTTAGGTACTCTCTTTTTCTTGCTATCGAGGCGCCTATTTGCTAGGTTTTCACCAAGGCATTTTTTTCTTTTTCATTTTTTTTTCTTTATCACCTTGGTGCCTATTTGCTAGGTTTTCACCAAAAGATAGTTTTTCAAATGTTTTTGCTTTCTTCATGCTCAATTTTCCGTTGTTTTTGGATTTTTCCTCTTTTCCAATGTTTTTGGATTTTCCATTTTCAAATGTTTTTTGTATTTTCAAGATCCCTTTTCAACTATGTACAATAATTATGATGCTCTCTCATCTGATACTCTTTATACTCTTTCATCTGCTCTATGTATAGAACCTCTTCAAATGAATGTTGTTTATGGGTTCTTGTAACTCTTCACCATTACAATCTGATAACTTATATGTTCCAGTCCCAAAAGATGACACTATCACAAACGGGCCTATCCAATTAGCTTCCCACTTTCCTTTCTTTTCCCTTTCAGCTTGATTTTTTGGATTTTCTCTTAATACCAAGTCTCCTACTTGAAAAGTTCATGATTTGATGTGTTTGTTATAATTCTGTGAAATCCTGTTTTGGTAAACTCTTAAATGCTCATAAGCTTGAGTCTGGTGTTCCTCTAATAATTCCAATTGTTGAAGTCTGGTAACTCTATAATCCTCATCAGTGATCAATCCTCTCAATGAAACCCGTAGAGATGGAATTTCAACTTCTAATGGTAGAACTGCTTCGGCTCCATAAACTAAAGAGAATGGCGTGGCTCCTGTAGGTGTTCTAATACTACTTCTGTAGGCCCATAGTGCGGGATTTATTTGCACATGCCCATCTCTTCCTAATTTGTTAACTGATCTTTTTAATATCTTGAGGATATTTTTGTTTGTTGCTTCAGCTTGGCCATTGCCTTGTGGATAATAGATGGATGACGAATGATGTGTAATGTGGAATGTCATGCAAAGTTCATCAATATCCTGATTCTTGAATTGTTTCCCATTATCCGTGATGATGGCATGTGGAATACCATATCGGCAAATTATGTGGTTCAATATGAACATTGAAATTTGTTTGCTAGTTGCTGTTGTTAATGGAACTGCTTCCACCCATTTGGTGAAGTACTCTGTTGTTGTGATGATATACTTGTGTCCGTTTGAAGATGGAGGATGTATGATTCTGATCAAATCAAAACCCCATTGATAAAAAGGCCATGGTGTAATGAATGGGTGTAGTTCTTGAGCCGGTGCATGTATCATGTTACCGTGATATTGACATTTGCTGCATATCTTCACAAATTGACAAGCATCTTTTTCTAATGTTGTCCAAAAGTACCCTAAACGAAGGATTTTCTTAGCTAGATTAAGACCGCTTGAGTGTGACCCACAAATGCCTTCGTGGACCTCGCGTAGAGCTAACTTAGACTCTTCTTCCTCTAAACACCTAAGTAACATCCCATCAAGACCCTTACGATACAATGTGTCTGAAAGGATTAGGTAACGGGCGGCTTGGCGTATGAAATTACATTTTTGGGCACGAGTTTGGTCTAAGGGGAGTACTTGGTCTTTAAGGTAGGTATAAATGGGTCCATACCAAGGAGATTCATGTCCATGTAAAAGAGCAACAATTTGGGTGTCAGGAAGGTTGAATGCTGGTTTTACCAACTCTTCCACCAAGAACTCATACTTTTCATTTTGATCTAGTTTTTGTAATAAAGAAGCCAAGGTAGCCATGGCATCTATTGCTCTATTCTTTTCTCTTGGAATCTGTTCAAATGTGATCAAAGCAAAGTACTTCTTCCATCCATCAATCAAGGTTTTATATTTCATCAATTTTACATCCTTGGTATTGTATTCATTATTAACTTGATTTATTATGAGTTGGGAATCCCCATACACTTGTAATTCTACAATATTCCATTCCAAAGCCATTTTGATGCCAATGACTAATGCCTCATATTCCGCTATGTTATTGGTGCACGAAAATAGGAGTTTATAAGACTTTGGAATTGTGTACCCTTGAGGGGTAACCAATAATATACCTGCTCCTGAACCTCCTTGTGTGTAAGATCCATCAAAATATAATTTCCATGTCTTTGCTTCTATATTGACTATTGCTGCATCTGGAAATTCAATTTGAATGGTTTGTGTAGACTCTATTGGGTTATCTGCTAAGTGATCTGCTATCACTTGTCCTTTAATTGCCCTTCTATCAACATATTCAATGTCAAATTCACTTAGGATCATGACCCATTTTGCTATTCTACCTGTTAAGGCAGTTTTACTTAGCAAGTATTTGAGAGGATCAATCTTGGCAATTAACTTGATCTTATGCATCAACATATAATGTCTTAGTTTTTGAGATGCAAAAACCACTGCTAGACATGCTCTTTCCATGAATGAATAATTTAGTTCATATTTTATTAAGGTTCTACTAAGATAGTAGATTGCCCTTTCTTTTCCTTGCTCATCTTCTTGTGCCAACAATATGCCTAAAGACCTTTCTGTGGCGGATATGTATAATAAAAGTTCTTTGCCCTTGATAGGTGACATAAGAATAGGTGGATTTATCAAATAAGTTTTCAAAATAGCGAAGGCTTTATCACATTCTTCATCCCACATAAATGTAGTATCTTTGTGTAGCAATCTGGTGAAGGAGTAACACTTTTCTGCTAATTGAGATATAAATCTCCTTATTGATTGAATCTTGCCTTGTAGTGATCTCATTTGACTAATGTTTCTTGGAATCTCCATCTCTAGAATAGCTTGTACTTTTTCAGGATCAACTTCAATTCCTTTTGCTGACACTATATAACCCAATAGCTTGCCGGATTGGACACCAAAGGCACACTTCTTTGGGTTTAATCTAACCTTGAATTGTGACAAACGAATGAATATTTGTCTTAGGATTTGTAAATGTGTTTCTCTTTTGTGGGACTTTGCTAGAATGTCGTCCACATAATCCTCTAAGAAAGTTTGCATCATGTCGTGAAAAATAGTTGTCATAGCCCTTTGATATGTAGCTCCAGCGTTTTTAAGACCGAAAGGCATGACATTCCAACAAAAAGTACCCCATGGGCAAGTAAATGCCATCTTTTCTTGGTCTTCGGGAGCAATCTTTATTTTATTGTAGCCACTAAATCCATCCATTAATGAGTACATGGCATGACCTGCCGTCAAATCCACTATGGTATCTATGCTTGGCAATGGGAAGTCATCTTTGGGACATGCAAGATTCAAATCTTTGAAATCCGTACACACATGGATAGATTTATCATGTTTAGTGACCAGCACAATGTTAGAAATCCAATCAACATATGCTATTGTTCTTATGAACCCCACTTTTAACAATTTTTCCAATTCTGCCTTGACTAGGAGAGCCACATGTGGGTGCATTTTCCTTAATTTTTGCTTCACAGGTTTAACTCCGGGTCTAACATTCAAATGATGCATTATGAAATCAGGATCCAATCCAGGCATGTCGGCATATGACCATGCGAAGTTCACTTGTTGTTCTTGGAAGAATTTGATAAAGTCCTCTCTTTCAAGAGATGTAAGTGAGATAGCCAAGTGTATGAACTTTGGATCTATTTCCGTACCAATGTTAACTTTTTCTATTGGTTCTATAAGAATAGATGACCTTTCTTCTTCATGTTCGGGCAATGTATCCAATCTCTCTTCCTTTGGTGCCACAGTTGGGTTTTCACCAAAAGAAACATCTTTTATTTTCATTGTTTTTGGTTCTAATGGTGCCACAGTTGGGTTTTCACCAATAGAACTTCTCATTTTTTTATTTTTTTTTATTTTTTTCTTTTGACTAAGAGATTGGATCCTTGCTGTTGTCATTATGTCCGTATTGAGTTTGTTGGTGAAAGAGGGTTCAACCGCATTGAGGTATTGGTGTGTTGCTTGGTCATTTGGGAGGTAAAGTAAATCATTTGGTTCGGTTTGGTCCCAATCAATGAGGTCCGGGTGCATCAAAATTAAGGAATTATTGGGTAAGGTATCATCAATAGGATTTATGGACATGACTTCGTTTGAGGGTTCATACATTGTATCGTTTAGATCTATGATGTGAGCTTCCTCAAGATGATCCATGGAAGAAGGATCAAAGTCCCCTTCACTCGAATCCTCATTAACCTCTACGGGAAACAACGTGGGAAAAGCCACGAGCGGGTTAAAACTAACGTTTGAATTTCCCTCCTCTAAAGGTGTCCAAAATGTTTCTATCCATGCTCCACTAGTAGATGCTTGTTCTATATTAGGCCTTTGAATAGGAGCTTCTTCACTAATTGGAGCTTCTTGTTTTTGGATTTTTGCATAAGTATGTATAGCAATGACTTCTTTATCTTGACATGACTCTTCTGATAAAGTATCCCATTCATAATCCCAAGAATCATCACAATCTCCTTCGGATTCTAATGCATTTATTTGAGGATGAAAATCATGCATTGGACTTGAACTTTCTCCTTTGGCTTGGAAACCTACTCCGGATTTTTCATGACTTGCCCTCCAAATAGGTTCAATAGGTTCTAATAACCCTCTATTTCTTTGTCCTAAAGGTCCTCTTCCTTTGTATCCCATCTTTTGTATAATATCAAATCCTTTTCCATATTGTTCAGTTTGTATATTGACATGCTGAATTCTTTCCATGGGAGTGGCTGAGGTATCATCTTCATCATGATAAAGCCATTGAAGGACTTCATCTTCTTCCTTATCCCATGTTTCTTTGCTATCTTCCCTCACAAAATAAGAATTATACTTATGTGGAAGATGCTCTTTTGATGGTTTACCATGTGATTTGGGAGACATAGGCATGTCAAATAGAGAAACTGAATATTCTCCTACTCCTTTTGAACTAATCTTGCATTGTTTGTCAAATTTGTTCATCATCTTACTCATGTGTTGGTAATGATCTTCTTTAGCTTGTTTCTTTTCCTCTTTAGTAGATGTGTAGATCGTTGTCTCCAATTTAGGTGCTAAATATGGACTTTCCATTACATGTGGACCCTCATAGCTCACTTTTTCTTTACCCTTAGTTGATGTTGTTGAGCTAGCTTGAGGAGGGTTTTGTGTATCTTCATTGGTGATTCTTGGAATAATTCCTTCACGATTGTGTGGAATGTATAATTCATGCAAGGGTTTGAGTGCATTACAATATTGGAATGGATTTAAGTCTCCTCCAACCGTGATTTCTTCACCCATGTACGGAAACTTGATGCACTGATGATATGTGGATGGAACGGCTTGCATCTCATGAATCCATGGTCTTCCCAATAAGATGTTATAAGTTAATTTCATGTCCAACACTTGACACTTAGTTTCCTTCTTGACTGGTCCCACTTGGATGGGCAATACAATCATGCCTTTAGAAGCTCTTTCAGCTTCATCATAAGCTTTTATGGTAATTTTCTTTGTAGGGTCAATGCAAGACTCGGATAGACCTAAAGATTTTACAAGACTTAATGTGCAAATGTTAAGACCAGCCCCTCCATCAATAAGGGCTCTTTTGACTCTATGCCTTTCGATTAAAACCTCTATATGTAATGGAAAATTTTGAGGATGAGTTATGGACATGTCATCTTGATCAGAAAATGAAAGACAATGAGGAGTTACAAGATGTGCCACCATGTTTTGAAACTTTTTTGTCTCTAAGCTAGTAGAAACATGCGTTTCTGCTAAAGCTTTTTCCAAAATCTCTTTATGATTTGGTGACAACTTCAATAATTCTAAGATTGAGATTTGTGCTGGGGTATGTTGTAATTGATCAACCAAACTATAAGATTTTGCTGCTGTAGGAGATTGTTTGACCGCAATATTGGACTGTGGGATATTGGTGTTTTGAGGAGTTATCCCTTGTAAAGTCATTCTAGAATTCTACCCTCTTGTAATGACATTTGTTGCTTCCCTTTGAGGCTGTTCATTAATGATTATAGCATTAACAATATGATCATATGATGGCGCAAAGTTGAGATTATTGGCACTTTGCTTCTTGCCATTTGATGACTCACCTTTATCATGCTTGTAAAAAGGTTGTTTGAAGGCCGTATGATCTTCATTATTTTGGGGTCCATCAATAGTAATTGTGTTATTATCTATCAAGTCTTGCACCACATTCTTTAATTGTAGACATTCATTTGTAGTGTGCCCCCGAATCCTATGATATTCACAATGATGCTTAGCATCCCACCAACCTGGCTTGTGGTCTGGTTCATAAGGCTTAATAGCGGGTAATGTAATAACATTGTTAGCCATGAGAGCCTTTTATGCAGTTTCAAGTGATTCTCCCAAGGGTGTAAAGTGTCTTGCAGGAGTGGGCTTCAAATACTTATCATATTTGCTATTTTGATCCTTGTTTCCTTGATTACTCTTGTTGGCATTGTTGTTGTTGTTGTTGGAAGATGCATTATATGCTTGATTAGTATTATTCACTTGATTTGGTGTCTTTGTAAGGGCAAATGGAATCACCTTCAAGTTGCTGGATTCCACTACACCATCATTAACAATGCCTTTGTTGTTGTACCAACTTTTATTTTGATTGTTGTTATTGTTGGTATTGTTGTTGTTGGAGTTAGAGTTGTTCTTATTTTCCTTGTACAATTTCAGCTCTCCACTCTTAATCAACACTTCTTCCGTTGTAATTCCGTTATCAATCAAATCTTGGAAGGTTTTAGGACATTGCATCCTTAGTCTATAATTCAGTTCGCTTCTTAAACCGTTAATAAAGATATCCATTTTTTCTTTCTCCGGTACACTTCTTGGATATCTAGCAAATGCAGTCCTCCATCTTTGCAAGAATGTGAGGAATGCTTCTCCATCTTGTTGCTTTGTGTTACATAACGTTATCATTGTGACCTCATGTTTGATGTTATAAGAGTAATGAGTCACAAATTTAGAAGCTAATTCTTCAAAGGTTTTGATGCCGGATGGTAGTTTCGAAAACCAATCCATAGCCATTCCTCCCAAGCTTCTTGGGAATAGTCTCATTAAATAAGTTGCTTCATGCATGAATTCAAGACTCAATGCACAAAACCCCCGAAGATGATCATGTGGGTCAGATGTTCCTTCATACCTCTCATATTTAGGAAATGTTACATTAATGGGAAAAGGCACCATGACCAAACTCTTATCGAATGGAAAAGGACATAATGTTTCAATAGAGAAAGGCTTAGGAGCCCCATTTCGTTTCAAACTATCGATTTCCATTTGTAATGCCTTGAATTGTTCCCTTATTGCTTCCATAGGGTCTTCTATTTCCTTGGGCTTTAATTGTTCTATGTCAAAATCTTTAGGTAACTTTACCCCCGTTTGTATCAAGTCCATGAAGTGTTTTTCTTTATCCATAAGCATGGTCTTTTTCATTAGTTCTATGAAATAAGGGCATTGTCTTGCCTCTAATGCTCTTTCAACCGTGGCTTCTTCCGCAGTTGCTGGTAGGTTTGTGCCATGAGGAGGAGGTAAGTTGTTGTCTTGTGAATTTGCTTCTTGGGAATTAGGATCTCTTCCTCCATTATTAGAATGTTCTTGATTGTTGTTAGGACCCATACCCCCATTCATGTTGTTTCCTTGGTTGTTAGGATCGATATTTCCTAGGGTGCCGCTAAACATCTTGTTAGTATCCTTTGCCTTAGCGGGTTTTTCACTCACTCGTGAAGTAATGAAAGTGTTCTTATGAAATGGGAGCTCTTCTCCGTTGTAGGTCCCATCTGTTTGTAATGCTTTCCTTATAGAGAGTGATCTTGTAATAACAGGCATGAACAAACTTTAAGGGTATGTTGATTTTTTTCTCTTGATAAGCTGGTTTTTGGAATAAGGTAAAAGTTTTTGATCAATTTTAAATGCTTTAAAATTTTAATGATGTTTTGATCAATAACTTTGGAATGTCTTGTTTGAAAAGATAAAAACAATCTCAACACACACATCAATTTGGTACCATATCCCTAGAATGCTCTAATGTGTGTATTTTTGAACGTTTTTACAGGTTGAAACACAAGAATAGCTTCCACGCAATCTACCTAGCACATAATTGGTTCGTAAACATGGCTCTAATAGGTAGTTTTTCTATTTTACCGTTATGTAGTAAGTTTTCCATTCAAAATAGATCTTAGCTTTTCATTCCCCCAAGTATGTTAAGGGGCTTCCCACACGCACCGAAGTACGATTTTGCGCAATCCGTTAGGACTACTAGAGGAAGTTCGAAAGGGCTAAAATCATTTTGTCGTGCACCCCATTAAGGATACCCGCATTTCATTTTATAGTGGGTCAGATTCTTGCGGCAAAGGCAAGTGTATCCCACTTTGGGCTGTCCCTCTCACCGGCCCTTTAAGGCAATCTCGGGAGGCGAGCCCACTAAGTTTTAAACATGTTCATTTGAAAGCATGAAAAGTGGATTTGGTAGAGCAAGTTTGGGAATTTGATTCACTCAAAGAGTGAAGAGCATATCCCTATTGCTTTTCCCTTATCCCAAACACTCACAATCAATTTGGTTCTTTTTCAACCCCGTGACAAAGGGGTTCTTAGAATTGAAATGTTTGTTCTTTTCCTTTTAAGATTAAACTATATTTTTGAACTTTGAAAATGCCACAATTTAAGGGAAGTTTGCAAGCTTGATGAGAGAAATACCTCAAACGATGCTAGCAAAGGCTAGGTGCATTTTTAAGTAGTAGATTTCTCATTTTTTTCTCTCCAAATCCTTCCCTTACCTTAGCAAAAACGTTCCCTCCACCAACAAGTTAGTCAGCACAATACAAAAAAAGTGAGGGGAAACCAAAATCAAAGGCTTAAAATGATATAATTGCTTATGCTTTTGATTCTTTTTACCAAAATATTTGCAAAATTCTTACAAACTTAAGGACTAAACTCCCAATTTAATGATACGTATTTTTGTTTGTAAGCATCTACAACAGCAATGTATTTAGCATATAATTCTACTTCCTTCTCTAAATCATTGTTGAGAACAAAAGTAGAATGTACCCGGTTTTCTTTCCTTATCCGCTTAGAAATCAATTTCTCCTCTAAGTTATGCCTTCTCTCTGGTTTTTGCACTTTCTTATGACAGACCATGCTCCTGAGATAAAAAAATGACCGTGAAGTTAGAATACAGTCATCATTTTTAACAATTTTGATATAATACAAAAATACAGTCCACGCGACATTGTCCAGACTATACGCGAGACTCAATTTGTCAGAGGCGTGATTACTTTAACCGCGAGCGTCACCTTACGGGGTTCAAGCGAGATTAAAATAATCAGACACGATATCAAATTATTTCTAAGCATAAACTCTTTTAAAATACGCGACAAACTGATGCTTAGAAAGCGAAAACTATTTTATCAGAAGTGACATTTGAAAGAAGAAAGTGACAAATTAAATCAAGAATACAGAGTACTCCCTTCACACCAGGCGTAAAATGATTCCTCAGCCGCGGCTTTTCAATTCTGAATACGCGACATTTAAATGACAAAATGCACAGAACCTTTGTCACGAAGGTGACACTTTAATTAACGGATGCGTGATTTCTTTCTGTGAAAGCGTGATTCTGAAGGTCTAAACGCGTAAGAGTCCAGACTATAGGCGATTTTTAATTTCTTAGAAGCGGCATTTATTTTCTCTATAGCGTGAATCTACAGGTTATCCGCGTAAAAGTCCAGACTCAGCACGTCATTTTATTCTCTGCAGGCGACATTTCTTTGCTAAAGGCGAGATCTCTTTGCTGTCAGGCGTGATTTCTTCTCTGTGATCTGCAGACAGTGAGCAAACTCATGCAATTTTAATCTAAATTTAGCACATAACGTGAAAATGATGATGAATTTGAGGCCTAGGGCCCCACGGTGGGCGCCATTTGTGTGTGTGATGAATACACCTTCATGAAATAACAAGATTAACTAAGAACAACAAGAATTAGAACAAATTAATCTAACAAATGCACAATTAATCTATCAACATCTCATGGATCTCTAAATTGAAGTGGTAAATGAGGCTCTCAGCTGCAAATCCTCACTAGTGACACTCTAATTACGAGAATTTAACTAAGAATGATATGCAAAACTAGATGTAATTATCAAATTCTAGCTCTATTTGATAAGAAATCTACAAAACAATCAACAATTAAGCTAATGATCAATGAAAATAGCTAAGTGAGTGGTGTGGATGCAAATTGCAAGAGTTTCTTTACAATTCTCAGATATGAAGTGGATGATTTATGCCTCAAAATACCTTCAATATATAGGATTTTCCCAAGGGTAGGGGGTAGAGTGAGATAACCATGGTCATGCTTGGGTAAGGTCAATTGGCTTTGCTTTGTCCATAAATGAGGGGACAAACATTTAAATGGTTTCAAAAGGCTGGACCATTTCAACAAAAGTGAGTGATTTGTGTCCATTTTGTCTCCTTTTTGCTTTGTTGAGAGAAATTAGTATTTATTAATTAATTAAAGTAATTAAATTTAGCCATGAAGGGTAAGAGGTTCATTTTGATTTTTGTTTCCAACAACTATATCATTAATTGAATTTAATCAATTTCATAGTGTTTTTCCCCTTTTCAAGCTTTATTTAATCATTTAATCATTTAATTGAATTTTTTTTTGATTTGAATTGCCTTTGTTCCATTTATTGATTTTTCGATTTATTTTGATGATTTATTGCACCTTTTGATTGATTTAAGCCTTTTGCCAATTTTCCGTGTCTACAACACTATATGAGTGTTTGAGTTTATCTGTTATGATTATCCAATCGAAATTATACCCAACCATGTGAAAGCTCCTGTGTTATGTCTAGAATCTTTTGGTATCTGTTGGAATCTTTTTGGTATATGTTGGAACCTTTAGGGAATTTTTTGGAATCTTTTGGAAACTGTTGGTATCTTGTCGCATCTGTTGAGATGTGTTTTATGCTTGCGAGCATTGTGGTTATGTGCTAGTTCCTGTACCATGATGGAACCATGTTTGAGCACGATTTGATCTATGATTATGATTTGACTTATTCCGAGACATTTGAGCTTAGGGTAGGTTATCTAGGTGTTAGAGGGGAAGTGGCTTGCTTTGGAGGCGCTAGAGCCCGTAAATGGCTACCTGGGCATCCCTAGTAAGTTTCCTTAATAAGTGATAACTAAATTAATTTACTTGCATTGCATATAACATTAATAAGATAATTGGTGCCTCAACCATGGCTTGAGTGCTCGTCCTAGGCTAAGGATGGTGTGAGAAGATGTTGGCCGCCTTCGTGGCTAGATAGAGACATGACTGGGTATGCCTTGTCTGTATGAGAGGATATTCTAGCTGCATATGTGCACATGGATGACAAACTTGTGAGATCGGTCCATGGGGTATGTATGTGATGACACTTCCCTAATAGCATGCTAGGTTTCCTACATATGTGTTGTAGCCTCTGGGATTGTATTTGGTTTACCTTGGACATAAAGTTATCTTTTGGGTTACCTTGTTTAGTCATATTGTTATTACTCCTCGGATCTCAAGAGTCACCCTGAGTTAGTGGTTGTGTGTGTGTGTGTATTTGAGTTGATGCTTGTAAAGCATTTGTGTCAAGTTGAGATCTGAGGGTTGAACTATGAAGACTCTGTGCATGACGTAGGCAAGGCCATCTGAGATGAGCCCCCGAGTCGTCCTAGGTTAGCCTGAAGGGTTTTCTATTGAGTTATTTTATATCTTTGTTATATATTTTGATTGTGATGTGATGATTTCTATTCATGCACTTGATGGATTATATATAATGAATTGTATCTCGTATCTTATATTCTATTATTGTGGTTAACATTAGTGCAAGGATTCAGTTTAGAGCTGGAGATGTGTTGTACTTGATTTGTATTATACTTGTATTATTTCATACCCTGTGACATGTGCAGTGGATGTTTTAGTATTATAACCTGGAGGTATTTGATGTATTTATTAGTGTACTCATACATGAGACACCTATTTTATCATTTGACATGAGATGTATCTTGTACTTATTGTAATTGTGATTCTAAAGTTATGAATCGTTATGGAACCCTTGAGAGATTTTATATATCTTGTATTGTGTTTAT
Source organism: Chamaecyparis obtusa (assembly GCA_027943335.1). NCBI lineage: Eukaryota > Viridiplantae > Streptophyta > Pinopsida > Cupressales > Cupressaceae > Chamaecyparis > Chamaecyparis obtusa. The sequence continues at coordinate 59,998 of BSBK01001782.1, forward strand.
GATTAGTATGGGTGTACTACTTGTATTTATGCATCATGTGGCTATTGTTTTGTAAACATTAAAAGAAAAAAAAAAATTCTACAAACATAGTTATGTTTATTTATCTTATTTCTCCTGGGTTCCCTAGCGGGGCGTGATAGAGGTGACAGATTAGAGATAGTGAGGTTTTAATGAGACTTTGCCCACAAGGAAGGCTTTGGAAAGTGTCATAAGAGTTAATGAGGGTGTGCTAAGAATCCAAGTTAGAGTCTAAGAATTTGATAGAGGGTGCAGGTCCTAAGTCAAGGGAAGTATGTTTAAAGTTGCAGGAATTGAAGGACTATCAAGGTGTAAGATAGTGAAGAGTTCAAACAATATTCATAGTGAGGAGCACAAAAGTTGATGGGATGCTAGTTGGAAAGATATATGTGGACAAGGGATCATTGGGTAAAGGATGGAGTCTCTCAGATAGGAGCTGATAAAATAGAGAACTAGTTAATGGGTGAAGTCCATAAGATTAGGAAAATGAGTCATAAAACAAAGGGTGATCAATAATTGAGTTGTGTGATTAGAGTTGTTTTGGAATCAGTCATGAAGAATGGGTAAAAACTTAAGGGAGCGAGGATTCAAGTTAGTGTATGTGAAAGTATATATGGTCGAGTGTGTGTTGGGGAGGAATAGGATGAACCTAGCTAGTTCATGCCCTTGTGTTCTTGCTTCTTGGAACACTAAGTGATGTCTCCTTCATCTATAGATCTATAGGAACACTTCTTGTCTCAATCTCCCCTGACCTAGCCTAATCCCACCAACATTAGTAGCTTTGATCAATACTAGACTCTTCCAATGCTCATCTTAGCACTCAAACTATCCAATCCCTTACATAGGTCTATAAGAGCTCCACTCATTCTCAGCTTCATAGGGTCTTGATGAGGATGTAGATGTGTTCAACCATGTCCATGAAATTATCCATGCAACTTCCATGGATCAAATTACTTTTCTTCCCTATCGATTTCTCCTTTTCCCTTCAAAATGGGGCTACAAGGAAAGAGACCCCAATTAGGTCTCCTCTCTGAGAAATTAGGGATTTCTTCTGCAACCTTGGGTGAATCTTGGAAAAATTCCTTAAGAGACTCCTAATCAATCCCTAAGACCTCAAGGATTTTCTAGGTCTTGGGTCTCCAACTGGTCGTACAATGCCTTAACTCAAATGAGGGCTTTTTGGTCTCTTCCAAGTGACACTCCTGGTCTGTTTCATTTCACCATTGAGATGGATTGGTGAAATCTTTTCCTTGATAAAAAAGTAGGTATACAACCCCTAATTTGATCCTCTAAAAGGATTTTCTCTCAATTCTATATCCTCAACTTCAAACACCCCTGCAACTTGGACCTTTCCTAGCTGGGCATAGCCTTGGCTTGCCTAGGGCTTGGTCACAAAAATACCTTCTACAACTTCCAAGTGCCTTGCAACTAGTGGTACAATGTAAAATGATCCTAGTTCCATATCCCAAGGTTTCATGGAGTTTCCACTGTGGGAGAAGGATCTAGGTGTCCATTTCTACAAAGTACTCCAAAACTAGACAATAAACACACAGAAAGGAAAAGATTTACAAACAACTAACTCTTGTAAAGAAAAAAATACTCTATTAGCATGAAATGAAAGCTAGAGCCACTATACAACCTCTGCAATACAAAAAGATGGAGATTCAATCCATTTACAAACAATGCTAAAGCTCTGTATTGAAAAATCACTCTAAACTCCTGCCACAGTCACACTATATTTCTCCAAATCGGTACACAGTACCTCCAACCCTTAGATTAGAGTTTGTTTAGGCTTATATATTTCTCTCCTTGGTGTTTTTTCCCTCCTTAGGTCATTTGATCCATGAAACATCAACTATGTAAAAACTGTTAAAATGTTGCTAGCAACTTTGAAAAGTTGCTCAACAACATTTTAGCAACTTTTGTTGCAATGAGCAACTTTTGACAATTTGTTGCTTTTTGACCTCCTACTTGCACATGGGCATTACCACACATGCCAAATTAATCCTAGGGCTCAAACCAACCTATATACACACCCTCCTACTAGGATTACATCATGATGATTTCATACCTGCAACAAGCATAAAATGCAACTTTGTGATGTTCTAGTCTAACAAGACCTAGACACAAACAATTCCCAAACACTAAGCACTCATTGGCTCTTATTCTAAATACAAGGCTTCACTCATGAATCATCTCACAACAAAATTTAATGGTGAGAGCCCCATTTGAAGGGTGCTCATAGTCCTGCACCATATTTCCCCCCTCTACACAGAATTAAGGAACTTTTGGGGAGATCAAAGTTGGATCAATACATAGCTTCTTAAACTTACTCTCTTCCACCCATGTGGCTTCTGAATCTGGCTTGTCTACCCACTTGATTAGGTTCTCCATGTAGATCTTATGCCTGGTGGTCTTCTTAACCCTTGATTCCAAGAGTTTCTCTGCAATAGCCTTCTTCACTTGAGGGATGGCATTCAAATCCACATCTTGTAGTATTATGCTACTGTTCTATTCCTGATCTGCAATTGTTCCTTTGAATATAGTCAAGTCAGCCACATTAAAGATTGGTGAAATTTCCAAGTCTGAGGGTAGATCTATTTTGTATGCATTCTGACCATACTTAGCAATGATTTGACAAGGTCCTACCTTCTTCATCTGCAACTTAGTAGGTACCCCCTTCTGCATTCTTGCTTTGTTTAGGTGCACCATCACATAGTCACCTACTTTGAACTGAACCTCTCTTCTACCCTCATCCACTTTAGCCTTCAACTTTTGAGTAGACTCCATGATAGTCCGCTTTACCTGTTCTTGGACATCCTTCATAGTCTGAGAGAATTCTTCTGCATATGTACGCACTCCTCAACTCCATTGGGCCTAGATCTCTCAACTCACATACCCCTCTAGGATGATGCCCATAAACAATCTAAAAAGGACTCCTTCCAGTAGTCCTATTTGCATTGTCATTGTATGCATACTCAGCTTGTGGAATGACCATGTCCCAAGTCTGACCATACTCCTTGGTCAAGCATCTTAACAAGTTGCCTAGTACCCTATTTATGACTTCAGTTTGACCATATGTTTGTGGATGGTAAGCTAAACTAAAAGACAAGTTTTTACCAAGTCTTTTCCACAAAGTTTTCCAAAAATGACTCATGAAATTACTATCCCTATCTAAAACAATGCTTAATGGGAGTCCATGAATTCTTACTATCTCCTTAAAGAATAGACGTGCAATGTAACTGGCATCATGGGTAGTTTTGCATGGGATAAAGTGATTCATCTTGGAGAACCTATCCACTACCACATAGGTACTATCCATACCTAATTTGGTTTTAGGGATTCCCACCACAAAATCCATACTGGCACACTCCCAAGGTCTGTTTGGAACTGGTAGAGGTTGATATAACCCTGCATTGCTTGAACCTCCTTTAGCTCTTTCCAGACACCACACTACTCCACATACCTGCTTACATCTCTTGCCAACTTGGGCCAATAGTAATACCTTTACACTAGCTCCATGGTCTTGTTAATGCCAAAGTGACCACTTAAGCTTCCATTGTGCTTCTCTTGGATGAGATTTTCTCTCATGGATCCTCTAGGGACACACAACTGATTGCTCTTAAACAGTAACCCATTTTGAAGAGTATACTTTGAATATTCACTATGAAAGTGATTCTCAAAATCAACACATACCTTGTATGCTTTGGAGAAGTCTTCATCTCCATCATAGAGATCCTTAAAACTTTTTATCCCTATGCTCTACAATTGTACTTCTTGGATAGTCAACAACTTCCTACTCAAAGCATCAGCTACCTTGTTTTGTTGACCCTTCTTATGCTTGATGGTGAAAGTGAAGGATTACAGGTACTCCATCCATTTCAAATGCCTATTGCTTAGCTTCTCCTGAGTATTGATGTAACTCAAAGCCTAATTATCAGTGAATACCACAAATTCTTTTGGTAGTAGATAGTTTCTCCATTTCTTGAGAGACTGAACTAAGGCATACAAATCCAAGTCATATGCAGAGTACTTTTTCTTTGCTTCATTAAGATTCTCACTGAAAAATGCCATAGGCCTTCCCTCTTGGCTCAAAACTCCACCTACTGCAACCCCACTTTCATCACACTCTATTGTGAATAACTTGTTAAAGCTAGGAAGTAACAAAATTGGTTATGTACATACCTGCTGCTTGAGTACTTCAAAGGCATCCAGGAGCTTCCAAAACCCTCATTGATGACTTAGGCATATTCAATAGTGTTTGGATAGTAAATTGTTTGGAGGCCCTTCTGAAAGAGTAAACGTAGCTGATCGCCTATAGGTAGCAGGGGAACCACCTAGTGAATAGTAGGCATGATGTCGTCTTTGATATTGTTTAAGTGTAGAAGTTGAAGTTAACATTCTAGTCAAAATTTCTGTTGGAGTTATTCAAAGAGTCTTTCTTATAATCGTTGAGACTATTAGATGTCCTACTCTAAAAAGCTCCATCCCAAACTACAGCTCTATAATAAATAGTTCCAGTAGGAACAACTCAAGCATCACCTACGATTCAAGATCGAGACTGAGCCACCTGGGATGAATCGTTTCTTTCTGCAGAACCCTAACAAGAAATGTAAGCAACACCAAATACAGTAGCAACACCCATAGCTTGAGCATTGATAATTAATATTTTGGCAATCCTTTTAAGTTTTGGCAATATTAATATAATATATTATAAAATTATTGTTAACAAATTATTTATTTTATAAATGTTAATAAATTAATTATAAATATATTAATATATTAATATATCAATATTAAATAATAAATATTAATTTATACACACACACACATATCCAAACACATCCGCATCCAAAAAAAAATTTACACCACCACATACCCGCATCTCACATTCGCTTCTGATTCCGCACCCGAATTGGCAACTTAGGTTTAGAATACTATTGATTCTAACCATTGATTGATGTTTTATGGAAAACATACCCAATTGCTATTATTTGTAATCACTGTCTCATTGTATTTGCCTTATACAATCTCCTTGTAAACATGTTCGATAGTTTTATTAACATTAATTGTTTTAGCAATTGATTGTTGATCCTCTGCAACATGTTTATTGATGACAGTTATATTAGTGTAGCTTATTTAATACTTGATAACTTTAATATTATATATTATTGACTTCTTCAAGTATGTATCTTTTGATATACTTTTGCAATTTTGTCTCTTTTAGAGACTCTACAAAGTTTAAATGACGTGAAACAACATGGGATGTAACAATTAAGATTTCAAATGGGGGATATGACACCTTCTGACCTGTGCTAATTTTGAAGGAATAGTTACTCCCATTGTTTGAAAACTCTCAAAGTACCCTCCAAGTTTTTGGGCACTCTATTTTTTTGCTGGGCAAGTTTTCAGAAGTTTATCTCTCGCAATTTTATAGGCAAAAAAAAATGGGTAAAAATGTTGTCACACGTAAAAGTTGGTTAAAATGTGCCACATGATTTAGCTATTTTGTCGTGTCAATTTTTAAATTAATACATTTGGTATTTTAATTTTACTAAAAGAAGTTTCTTTAAGAGATTTTTATTCAGTACTTTTTAAGTTGCAGAGTTTATGAGTTTTTATCAAGTTTCATTATTACCAAGATTTCAATGTTTTGTAAATACCTTCTTATCGTTCCCTTTGGCTTCACAGATTTTAGTTGATGCCAAAAATGATATCTAGAATTTAGACATGTGAATGAGCAACAACTTGGATTATTCATATGTCTGTCAGACAACTGTACTTATTTTTTTTGGGGTTTGAATTGTGCAAACAGATGTCTCATTAAGGCCCAAGGTGTATCCAAATTTGAATGCAATCTTCAGGTGAAGATAAGTGCTTTAAAGAAGGCAGCAAAACTACTAGCGACCCAAACATTTCTTAACACCAGACAATTTACTTTACACATTAATGCATATGTGAACAAGAGTTATCTTTTAGTCACATAGACCTCAGAAATGAAATGCATACTTTTGGCATTTGATTATGTTTTTGCATTTTGATCAAGATTTATCTATGGTTCTTTAGCATTCATTTTAAAATAAGAACTCTTGAAATGTTAAATGCATTTGGGTATTTGTAAATATATATTTTTGAGGTTAGTTCATTCTCGATAATATAAGCTTTGTTTTTTTGTCTTCTAATGTTTTCTTTGAGTGCTAAATCCAACGTTCCTCTTCTTTTAGCCATAGAAAATCATTGCCAAAATCATAAGTGCACCATAAATGTTGGTAATGCTACGATGTAGGTTGATGAATTTAGAATTTGTCACATATACATACATTTTGCATTATAATCTATAATTAAAGATGATTTCTTTAGTAGGATGCAAGGTTTTTTATGGCTTGTGGAAGTGCAATATTATGTTCATATTGGAAACTTGCTGATTTAATTATATAACACTTCAAAAAAAAAGTTTAACCTCCTAGGACTATTGTTTGTATAGTCCCCATTTTCAGTCTCTTTAGTATTTTTGTTGGCTTCATCTTTTTCGGTGCCTTACTAGAGGGGGTGTTGATATTGGAAATGAGCCTAGCTTGTCTAGGGGACTCACACTTTTGAAAGTGAATTTGTCTTTTCATGTGTTCCCAAGATTTTTGGAGAAGCATCTATTTATAGTAAGTCTTGTAAATCATAGATAATTAAGCCTCCCATACACATTGATAGCCACCTTCTACATAGATAATTATAGTTGTATTAATTCAAAATTGCAGCCTTTTAAATCCATACCTATTGACCATATATAGTATCTGTACCCATCCATCTTTATAAAAAGTATGTATATCAACTATTTGTCTATCTAAAACAAAAAAAACTATCATTTTGAAAACCAAATGCCATATCAGAATATAGTAGAAGGCTTAGCTTGACCTCCTCCTCTTGGTGTACTTGGGGCCACCGACTGTCATTACTAGGGGTCCTTTTGTATCCACCTCGATGCCCCTTTTCGCCATTTATTTTTCCATTCTCTTGGCATGCATTGCATGAGAAATCATCGAGAAATTTGGCCTACAATGCATATGTTCTGGTCCTTTTTCCATGTCCTCCACATCTCTAGAGTTGTCTATTATCCATTCTTCTCCACAATTCAACAACATCGAAACCTAATTCTCCTTTCCCTTCTCGTCACTGCAACTATCAAACCAAAAGCCTACCCTTTCTTTGTATGTTCTTGTCTAATTGGTCTAACAATCAATCATTTTAACAACTTACATTTGTTAACATTCATTGCATGAAGAAAATAAACCAATGAAAGATAAACATCCACAAACATGCACCACAATAACACCAATATTTTCTCGTGGAAACCCAACTAGGTAAAAACTCAAGAATTACACACTTCACCACAATTCAATCAGACATGCTACTTTTTCCATTCTACATAGTTCAATGATCAACACTGTCTTACCAACATATTGCATGAACTTTGTAGCGACACAGATTTGTTTTTATCAACAACATTATATGACTATAATGAATGAATGAATTTTCAGCTTTGCTAGAGACAATATCCTATGTGGTATCTCATATCCCTTACATCCATCTCGCTTCATTTCTCATTAATACATCATCACCATCATCTTAATCCTTTAATTGTTATCATTTCATAGTGGTGGAACCTTGGAAAGTACCACAACAAAAAGCTATTTATTGGCAAGATGTGTAGCGGACACCATCTACCATCTATTAGGTTCTAATCCACTTTACCCATTATAAGGTTAAGCCTCCCATACACATTGAAATACTTTGACAAATATCATCTATCCAACAATCATGGCTACATGATTCCCGATATCTATCATTATTCATCCTACCTTATACCATGATACCCATTCCAATGATCGTGTACCTAAATGGGGGCATATCCTCTGACCTAGTCAAGGGATTGGATCCTTGTCATCTTGAGGAAAATGCATGCTTCCACAGTTACACATTTACACATTTTCATAATAAATTTATCACATACCATGATATAGAAAACATATCCAACCATCATCATCCCATCCATGGATAAGAACATCTTATCAATGGAAGGGTTATTTTCTTACGGGTAAAATGGATAAGAACCTAATCGATGGTGGATGGTGCTTGCTACACATATTGTCTATAAATGGACTCATAGTCTTTCATTTGGAGATTCTCAAAATCTCTTCAAAGCATTTTGAGTTTCACAAATCTGACCTTATGAATCCCTTTGTACCCTGTTTGGAGGATTTCTCAAGCCTCTTTTACATAGTTAGCTGCTGCTATGCTGAGGAATATATTGCCTCTGTTAAGGCTTCCTCTGTCAAACTCAAGGCCTTTGCATCTTTCCTTGTCATCTCCTTCAACTAGGTGTTCAGGTTGTTTGTGAGGGTTGCATATTGAGCTGGATCAATCACATCTATGAACCCATTGACCACTATCTCCCACAAATCATATATGCAACCATCTTCGTCTTCATCTTCTTTGCCCAGACATATTTTTTTCCACTATACGATGGTGACTTTTGCAAACTCTTACTGTCTTCTCTAGCCATCTCTCCAACATAATAAAACTTCAATACCCAGAATAACAAATGCCCAACCCACTCTAAGACATAGGGCCAACTGGCTCTAATACAATCTATGAGACAGAACCTAAACACAAATGGAGTGCACATGTCTGATACTAATTGTTTGGAAAACCTTCCCCTCCGCCCCCCCAAAAAAAGAATATAAAGTTGCTACTTTGTTTTCTAAACAACTGGCAATGCACCCAATAGACAACACAGAGATGGCTGGAAACGTTTTCTGTTTTCTATTAATCATAAAATGACATTTACAAAATATTGTAAAATTAGCTTACAAATGATTATGAACAAATCATCTATAGTGATCTAGAGCTACAACCAATTGGACTTTTGGTAGCTACCTACTACTGTAATGAACTCTCTTCTATTCTCTGTTGTTGTTGCACATTCTCTTCTATGCTCAGAACTGTTGTTCACCATAACACATTCCTCCCCAAGTGTCGATTTATACAACATCCCTTCTATTCATCTCTTTTTGTCTTTCACAAAGTTTCCCTTTTGCATTCAAAACTGAAAATCACCAATCAGCATTTACTTCACTGGCAAAATCATTAACTACTATTATTCTGCATTAGACGGAAGGAGGGATATATATCCAAAAAATATTTTCAAGTTAGTCTCTAACAAGTCGGTGCTGATGTGAGAGCTCAGATACAATGCATTCCCAATAATTAAGAATATAAAATGTGAATGGAATTATGTTGGTCCAAATAGACAGACCGCTGCCAACATGTCTTGGCTATTATAATCAAAAGGATTAGAAGAGGTTCCCTCTTCACTGCTACTTTTAGTAGGCCATTTCATATATAGAAACAAATTTGGTAAGAAAATGGTGGCTGAGGTATGTACATGAGACCCTCGAACATTTAAACCACTTTTCCTAGGGATGACCTTATTGAAAAATCCTTTTGAATACACCACAGACAACTTTGATAGCCCTTGATAATCTTTCATCAGAAGCTTTATAGTCAACATTTGGATCAATTACATTTTCTAGTTTTTGTTCTGCCTACTTGAAAGTGTAAGCTGGAAATTGAGCTTTTTCAAAAGCTTCATTAGGATTAAAATTCTTCCATCAAGAATTTCTTGTAGAACAATGCCAAAGCTATATATCTCTCTTCTCTAAAATAGAAAAGGTTGAAAACTACTCGAGAGCAAGATAGCTATGCATACCCCTTAAGGTTGTAAATCATGGCTCTGTTCTCTGGTTAAAAGTTTTGTAAGCCCAAAGTTTGACACCTTCGCATTATAGTTATCATCTGAAAGGATATTAGATGCATGAAATTTTCACAGTCCATCATAATAAGTATGTAGATTTCTAGATTTTGACTGTGTGTGTATGTTTTTTCCATCAACGTTTCAGATTACACTCCATGATCCTTCTCTCTTTTCTAGCTCTCATCCTGATGATGGATCATGGAGTATGATCCAAAACGTTGATGGAAAAAACTTACACAGTCAAATCCAGAAATCTACATACTTGTGAAAGAATATTTTTTGGCTTTATGTCATACAAATTATTCTCACAATATAATCTTCATGATGGTAAGAGAATACTTCCGTGGTTCCAAAGCCAATGATGTATCTTTTGTCCCAATACAAGATAACCTTGTTCTTTTTTTTTCGAAATAGGAATCTATCAAGAGATCAATTGGCCATGAATTCATACCAATAACCGATACAATCCCTCTGCAAAACCCTTGGAATCTCACGACATGAACATAATGTATGCTACAGATGCTAGCCACTTTTACATGGAGTTCTTTCTTATCTTTCCCAATACCCTTTGACTTTTTCAAAGCCACTAGGTTGCCATATGGTAGAATACCTATATGACTAAGAGAAATTGGTTGGTAGACCAGGCATATTGTTTAACCAATGGTGGTGAGAGAATTCATGTAAAGCAAAAGTTACAGGTGCCATTTATCTTCTAGGAAAAGAACAAAATAGCTAGGCATTCTGTTCTGACCTTTTCACACCTTTGGCCCATTGCGAATGGGAACCCCCTCTTTTGCTTGGCAGTAGAGTAGCTATTTGGCTTAGTCTAACGTTGATGAAATGTAAAGGTTGAGCAAGTTTGAGAGTTAAGTTGATGTCTAGGAGCAAAGGTGAATCATGAGGTGAGTTTGTGGTCTGTTCGTCAAGGTAGGATCCGACACTAGTGAAAATATTGGATTGCTCTCAAATGGAATTCGTATGCACTTGCAAAATTTGATCTATCTCGGATGAGTAATCTAAAGTATTGACCAATCTCATATGCGCAATTTGACGAGAATGCTTAACAAAGGCATGTTGTTTTGATTTCACAATGACAAAATAGCAACTTTCATAAAACTCCTAGGCAATTTTTGATCAGAAGACAGGATTTGTGTTTTAATGGTTGAATTTAGATTGAGATGGCTAAAATTCTGATTTTAATTGATGAAGGAAGATCAAGAAAACAAGAGGAAATTGTTGGTTTGTGTATTGGTATTTTTCACTTAGAAATTTTAGTAAGCTGCCTCACTTAGAAAATCCCAAGCAAGGTTAGAAATTTAGAAAAAGCGATTGGTTTCCAAAAACTGAATAGTTGGAAGGAGAAATTGATTTCCAAACCCAAGAAATCCAAACAAACAAGGAGGAAATCTAAATTTTCATGATAAAGTTCAAGACTCGGTAAAAATTTTGTGAACCAACCTCATTAGATAGTTCCAAGGAGAGGTTGGAATCACACCTTCCCTTTGGATAAATTCTAAGAATAGGTCAGAATCTGATCTTCCTAAGGGAAAAATTCCTAAATACTCAAGACTCCTTCCCAACACATTAATCGAGTGCAGGCATGAAAACTACTATGGAATTCAATTTGTTCAAGATAAAATTCAAATAAAGAAAGGCCAAGTTTCCAAATGCAAACTACAATTAGATTAGAAACCGTGGAGATTCAACAAAGTAAGGGAAAACCTGAATAAGGTAAGGAAATCCGATCTCAGCAAGGAGAAGGAACCTTGAGAGGAAGTTGAAATCTAATTGATATAAACCAAGAAGAAAAATGTAATGTTTGATCAATTAGAAATCAAATGAGAGAATGAACAACTCATGGTTATACCAGGGGCGTGGGAGTAGGGACATGAATTAGTATACCAACAAATCTTACAAATTTAAACTTTTTCAACTTCAATCACAAGATTCATATGTGATCTAACTAAGATGAACACAAGATGCATACATGTAGACCCTTATAGGAGAAAACCATGGAAAATCAATGATTTTATATGAATATATTCATTTACAATGTTCGTAGGCACCAACCTACTAGAGGCACCAACCCCTACATTTGTGAGCACCAACCTAATGGAAGCATCAACTCTCAAATCTGAATATTGTGAGCACCAACCATTGGAAGCATCAACTCTCAAATCTGAATATTGTGAGCACCAACCACTGGAAGCACCAATTCCAATGCCCACTTTAGAATTCATGAGAACCAACCCACTTAACGTAAATCTAATTTTCCACCTTGACAATGGTACTATAACAACAGACGCTGGACCCATAATTTAGCATAACTCTCTTCCACAAAATAGTTATATTATCTTCCATAGATATGTTATGATCTCTTCATAGATCTGACATAATTCTACTTCAAAATTCTTCTATGAAATCCTCCACCAATCTGGTGGAAATTACTTGCATATCTAACACTATATCTTCTATGAAGTCCTCACATAGCCTTCAAATTTGCCAATAGTTTGTTCACAATTTAGTCATCAGAATTATAGAAATCATTCACTATATGCTCTTTCGTCTTCTTCTATGTATTCATCATTTGCGAGTTAATTTGTCTTGTATAATATCCTCTTTCAAATCTGCATGTTCATATTCATATATCTTCTTGTATATATGATTGATCATCATGCACTCTCTTTATCCTCTCAACATTATGCACCTTCCATCCACAGGCATATAGTTAATTTCACAGCACATATAAGAAGCAGTATTCTTTTAGATTATTTTCTCAAATCTGCATATCATATCTCTGCTAATTTATATGATTTATCTTTTTCACACAAAACACTCTACATGCTTTGTTTCATATAATCTTAGATGCATATATAATGCATGATTACAGTTCTGACTCCTTTATCCATCTACATACTTCTCTCTTGTCAAATGATTTTTAGAATCCTATTATATATGTATCACACATACTTTTTGTGAAAGATTTGTGTCCTTTTGTAACCGACTATCGCTTCAATTAATTTAACAATTGATTTACTTAAATCACATTTTTCATAATATTGACATATTTAATAAGTTGTTTCTTGGTATGGATCTGAAGGATAGTAGATTCACATTGTTTGATTACATTTTTCAAAGTTGAAAGACTAAATTGATAAAGAGTGATTTAAACCATTTAATAAAATGATTAAGCACTTTAAAAAATATTAAATCCTCCCCATATATTTGCATAAAATCATAGAGGCTTTCTCGTTTATGGCAGTAATGTTTTTCTCAGTCCCAATTACATAATTAAAAATTTGATAAGGAACATCTATTGTTTGGAGGAATCTTTATAATACATTGATGTACACTTTGAATTTTAATATTTTAAATATAAATATAATATTTTTAATAATTATTATGACCATTTTGATGGGGTATTTATAATAAATTAATTTACATGACTATTAAATGAAAAAAATACCTGGAACAATCATTGCCAACATTATGTGCTCCCTCTTTATGGACATCCAAGGAGGAATGTTATTGTTGATTCAAAAATAGGCCACACCAAGTAAACTGATCTCATCTCTCCAAATGGATTGACACCGTCTGCTGCAAATGAAAACTTGAGATTAAGAGGTTCTTCTTTAAAGCGTGGCCAAGTTTCCTTTATGTCCTTAAATGCAGAACCATCTATAGGCATTTGCATAATGTCATCTCGACTTCTATTGTGTGCATGGTAATCCATAAATTGTGCCAAGCTAGTGCACCTGAATAATCATTGCAGACGTGGAATAATGAGAATATACCAAAGAACCTTGCGAGACACCTTTTTTGTTAGTTTATTTGATCGATATCTACTAATATGACAACTAGGGTATTCTGTTGCAAATTCATGTTGTTTATGATATATAATATGATCATTCAGACATGCATGTATTGTTTGATACTCCATTCCAATATCTTTCGAAATGGAAGATAATTCTCGGTACGAGCGAGGTAGAATGTTTGATGGTGGTAACAAAAACTCACCTATCAACCTATGACAAAAAATATAATTTGTTAATATAAAGAATATTAATGTTTTGATTAAGTAAAAAAAGGTTTTGAAAGGCCTGTGAGACCTTTTACATCAGATTACAGATAAAGTGAAGAAAGATCATAACCAACTGTGCAGAAGCACCCAGAGAAAAACTCTTCAATAGAACATGGACAATATAGAAGGATAGGACAGAAAAAAGACATTAAAAAGAAAAACAACGGACAACTATATGATATGAAGGTGATCACCGACCTGAATCACCATATTCTGCATATTATCAGCAAACTTTTTCAATTCTTTGAGCTCCCTGTCTTTGGCTCTCATCTTCCTTGTGTTTGCCCTTGTCCTCTTTCCCAAACCCATGGAAGCCTCAGGATCTTTGTCCTCTTTACCATCATTACTCTTGTCAATCTTGTCCACCAGCATCCTAACATGGTCATTAGAAGCTTTCAGTATATTCAAACTCTGCTCACCAATCTTTGTGATGACTCCCTCCAAATTGTTCATTCTTTTTTCCACCACAGTCATCGTTTCCAATAGACCACCATCCGAAATAATGGCTTCTTTCTCCCTAAGACTCTTTTCAAGCTTAAGAACCCTCTCCACCAATAAAGAATATTAATGTTAACTATAAGGAAATTACGACTAAAATAGATGAAAAAAGATGACATATATGACATACCTTAACATATGTGAGATTGCTATGTTGGATAAACCATTCATAACCTTGAAGTACACCAACAACAATACAACGAAGAGAAGAGTTGTTTGGGAGACTTCATATAGGGGCTCGTATGCCTTCTTAAGTATATGTATATCATCATCATCATCATCATCATCATCATCATCAGCTGCACCAGTACCATCATCTTGATCAGCTGCGCCAATACCATCATCTTCAATTGCATTCTCTGCCGCGAGATCATCTTCTTCCATGAGATCATTATCTTTTGCTTCGATATTCACACCTCCATGTTCCCCAAGTTGGAAATCCACATTCTCCAGATTGTCATGGTCCATAACATGTAACCCAAGGTGGTTGACCAATGGACGAAAATCGTGCCCCCCTTCAATGTGACCATGCTGCCTACAATGTTTCTCAATTGTTCCGATCAAAATTCTTCGAGTCTTTAAGCCCTTGCAAAATTTGCAGGGAAAATAACATTTTGCATCACCTTTTCTTTTGAACTTAGACCACAATCTAGCAATTGTATCCTTATTTTGTTCTGGGTTGATATTGTGAGACATGGTCTTTCTTCACAACAAATATTCAAGCTATTACTATCAATCGAAAATAATAAAATATTACTATCAATTTAACTATAGTGTACCAACAATGCATAAAAAAAAAATTCAACCTCTACTCTGAGTATGGTATGAAATATGCATAAAATTATCACAAGTACCATTGTCATAGTAAGAGCAAACTAAAGATTTGATAAAATGCACTGCTTAGTATCAAATATGCATAGTAAGAGCAAACTAAAGATTTGATAAAAATGCATTTCTTAGTATCACCACAATTTGGGTAGAAAAAACAAATCTTTTACTTTAATCAATTTCTTTCCATTGTATATGCATATACATATAACTATTTATGCATCAAGACCCAACAAAGCACTGCGATTATTGCACAAAGTAGTGCAATTATTGCACAAAGAAGACATCGTAGAAACATGACATCGGCTTTGTAGTTAGCCTCTAATCTTGCCATTGATGCAATAGTTCTCTCTAGAGCCTTGCAAGACTTGCAGTCATCATCCACAATAGCTATATGTGTACGTAGTGCAGATGATGTAGACAAAGATGGGACGTCATCGGCCCAGTGAAAGAAGTTGCATCCACCACTATCCTATTTTATAAATCTAAGTTAGTATTGTTATAATGATTAATATTTATTCTTTGTAAACATTAAATATGGTGAAATTAACAATCTTTTTCTTATTTATGCACGTCCAAAATTTACGGTCTAGATTCTCCTTTGTGTGTGACGTCCTCAACACAGCGCACACTCCATCACCACAGTCATACAAAGGGACATTTATCATAGCCATAGAAACCTATTTATTTTTAAAAGGAATACACGTCTAAGGAGTACCATCAGAAATATTAACCGTTTAAAATCAATAATTATTTAGTGTTATTAATTTAACTAATTTAATCATCATTAGGTGATAAACAAGATGGTGGCTTCAATTAGGTCCATTTCTAAAGACTGTCCAACAGTTGGGGTCTTGAGGATTATTCCTTCACACACTTTCTTTGTAAAATTGCCCAATTTCATTGCCAAATTTCAGGGTACATTATTAAAATAGAGAATATTCTCCAAAACAACCTAGACCAAGCTTTTGGTATATGAAAGTACTTGATAAAGGGTATCTTAAAAGACTATTTTTTTACCAAATGTTTTGGAAAATAATGGAGTAATGAATTTAACATCGCTATTGGAGACCTATTTGACAGGGCTATTAGGCCTATAAGGAGACATTTGGAGTTTATAGCATAATCAGGTGTTTAGGTGATTAGACAAGGAGTGGCAAATCTTGTCTTATGTAAATAAGTTTTGTAATGTATTCATAAAATAAATGAACCTTAGCATGGTTCTTGATTATTTGGTGATTGATGCACGTAGACAATCAACATGGCATTGATGCTCCATGCAGCCAACATTGTCATGATGCAATTTAACATTGATCTATATTACGATCACTCTTAAATGGCACCATGCCATACTGACTTGATGAAGGATCAGTGACACACTTTGACCACACTCATTAGTCACTAACAATAACCAAAATCAAACCACCAAATCTTTTTGTGGCAATAAAGTTTGGGGAGATGTAGAATCTATCCAATCTACCATTTTTTCACAAAATTGCCTATAGAGAACTAGTGGAGTCTTTGTACATTTTTTTTCCCCATTATTGGATCATACATGCCCAAGGAGTTTCAAGCAAGC
Source organism: Chamaecyparis obtusa (assembly GCA_027943335.1). Lineage (NCBI taxonomy): Eukaryota > Viridiplantae > Streptophyta > Pinopsida > Cupressales > Cupressaceae > Chamaecyparis > Chamaecyparis obtusa. Next base: position 76,810 of record BSBK01001782.1, read on the forward strand.
GTCCAAATCTCAAATTCATGATGTGGAAGAAGATAATCATGTAAAAGTATTCTAACCTAAACACAATTGTTATTAGGATCTATTCATACTCCAAAAGTTGACTTGGCAAGCTAAGGTGCGAGACACAAAACTGCTCCTCCACTACCTTCATGGTGGTTGGTGTGAAAAAAGTTCAACCTCTTACCACATAGCAACAAGGGTGGCATCAAGATGAGTGGTTAACTTTGAATTCTTGAATTATAAGGACATCCGTGTGATTATGGTGAATTGATTGTTTAACTTGATACTTGCAATATGGGATGGTTAATCCCCTCACATTCCATTATTGTGTGTGAAAGTTCATTGAGAGTCATGGATATCCTCATCTATGAGGAGAGCATGGGACTAATTAGAAGAAAAAAGTGCTTAGGGGTCATGAGGATCATTAATAGGAGTTTTTTTTCTCTAGGACGCCGCAAACACATTCTTAAGAAGTTTTATGAATGAGATTTTAGGGGGCTCTTTGGTTGAGAGGATGAGGACACAAGGTTTTCTTGAGGGGGCTTTGGGAGAAGGGGGGTTAAAAAAATTGAAGTCTATTTTTGAATGCAAGACTTCTTTGAAGGAATTATTACTAGTAGGTTGGGAGTAAGGAGAAGGGACTTAATGGGTTGGCTAGGATACGAGATACAAGAGTTGTTAGAAGGGTGTGGGTTTATAGAAGTGGTTGGAGATTCTAAACCAATACCAAAACCTTAAGGTTGATGGGGTTTGTGGTGAGGCCAATCTTGAGTGAGGTGTCCTTCCTTTTTGTAGGAAAAAACATGCACAAACAGCTTGGAGATAAATAATCCATTGTGTGAACTCAAAGTTCGGGCCTAAGAGCTCAATATATTTTGGGAGTGGCTAAATTGAGTCCATTTCTACACAAATCCAATGATGCACTTTGGAAGCTACCATATTCATTTGTATTAGGCTTGCATCACATTACCCTTCCCAATTGAATTTCTATGTTAAAAAATGGTGAGCAGACCAAGTTTAGGAGAGGAAGTTCCACTTACATTAGGTAAAGTTTGGATTTTTATATCCCTTTCTAGATAGAAATTGTTTATGTCCAAAAACTAGAGGTGGAGGAAACATGTCTTTCCACAAAAAATCCAAGATCCATAATGAAGGGTTTCTTTAATTTGATCTACATTCAAAGATGTGCAAGCTACATATCCCCTTCTATACCTCGAAGGATTCTACTAACTATCCCCTTTACTCCCAATTTTTACACGTCCATTTGAAAAGGTCTTTGTTTAGTTGAAATTCCTTTTAAGAAAAGGATAATGATTGATTAGAATTTGAAATCATGAGTAACTGTAGTATTATTATGGTTTTAATTTTATCTCTGTTTTTAAGAACCAGTGAATAAAGTTTTTATCGAGTATCTTGTTGTTTCATTGTTTCAGCATCTTCATTTTTGGTTAATGTTCTCTCCGTCTGTCCAAATGTTAATGGAGTCTTAGTTTCCAACTATCGGCATTGGTTTTGCTGAGTAATCAATGCATAACAGGGTCGATCCCTCAATATCGTTCCAAATTGGGTTTTATTGCATGGTTTCATATTTATTTTTTCTTATTGAATGGTCTGCGAAAGAGAAGAGTGAGACTCGGCTATAGGAAGAACATGGAGTGTGTTGTGAATGTTAGGTGAACAAGATCCAATAGCAACTCAGCCATATCTATCCAAAAACCTCACGAAAATGAAGAACTAGCATCTGGAAACAACACAAAATAAAAACTTTAAAAACAAAATACAAACAATAGATCTCTTTAGTTAGGGCACACTTACAGGGGGTCGATTCAAGGCGTTCGTGGCATGTAATGACATTGATCTCTTCTTTGGTGCGTAATCGCTCTCCTATGTCAGGTAACATAATGAATTGAAATGAAACTTTAAAAAAAAAAATTATGCCCGTGTGCGTCAAAATTATGACGAATGATCTTGTTAGTCATAATTTCGACGAACACGGGCATAAATTGGAAAAAAATACAAGTTTTCCTTCTCCATTCTGACCAAGAAAAACAATTTTGCAACTTGGTCAGAAATTTTGACCGAAATTTAGGGTCAAATGTACTAGTGAGCAGAGTCAGAAGTATTTCTAGGTGAGTTCAAAGGGGGATTATCAACTTTAGAGACACTTGATCTCTGAGATTTCATTGCCCTCTTCTTTTTTATCCAACTTTCAGTAAGCTTTAGGACTCCCCTAGTCCTCTGATTAATGTTATCTTCTTCATCTATATCCCAATTAATAGATGGCATTACTGGTTCATCAGGTTCTTGGTAGCTAGGTTCATAGAGATCAGAGTTATCCTCTTCCAAGTCTGTAATGTCCACTTTCGCCTGTAGGGATACAACTTGAGCAAGAACCATCCTCATATGGTCTCTTTTCATCACCTCAGCTTCATCATGACAATCCTCCCAAAAAATTTCTAAATGTGAGGTAGGAGGACGAATCATTAATCCCAAACTTCATGAGTTAAAAAATGAGAGGTGTGATAAGGATGATCTAATTCATCAAACTGAGAAACATGGTCAAATGAGAGGTTTTTCTTTTCCATCTGATCCATGTGGAATATCTTAGTGTAGCCATCTTGATGATGGTGGGAGGATGTTGAAATCAGACATGTTAAGAATTCCAAGATGAGGAAGAAAGGGAGCTATTTTAACAAACCATTTAATGGATTTGTTTGACATTTTAATTTGTAAACACTTGTACATAGTAGAGTAGATGTTCCCATATTTCCAAGAAGTGCATGAGCATAACTATTTCTCCCCTAGACATAACAAATTTTGATGTTCTTAGGTTATAAAAGTTCCAACTTTCATTTTGTGACCAAAATCCATTATGTTTCTGATGTTAGTGACTCCATGCCCATGGATTGCTTCAAGGACACTAATCTTATTCTTAGCACGCAAGCATTGCCTTTAAGTTGCCAAAAATGTGGACCATTTTAGCCCCCATTCGCCCACATAGAACTGATCTAAGAGATCTTTCATGGGCTAATCTCTATAAGTCCTCGACATAGGAAGTGCATTGCATTTTCTACACTATTCAATTTGGTCGTACAAAGTGTGTTGTATTTTTTTATCATTACGCTATTTCACCTAATAGAAAATAAAGGAGTTGCGAAATTGCAATATTTCACCATTTTGCCAAGCATTAAAAAGAAGGGTTGCAAAATGGCGATGGCCAAAGATTTAGTTTGTTTTCAACAATCGGGGTGACTTGGCTTGTTTCTTGGATAATTTTTTGGGCAATATTATACATTAATATTGTGGGTCGCAGTACTTTATTTCAAAAGGATTTTGGTGCTAATCATCTTGTGGGCCCCAGTTAACTTTGTTTCAAATAATTTAGACAATGATCATCTTCTCTAAGATCAATAACTCAGGTTTATTGTGTTTGCATGATTAAATTCAAAGAGTAGGAAATGTTAAGTGCATAGTTGCACATGGTGAAAAGCGTAGTGTATTTTCGACCATTTTGGCTGAAAATGTTGTGTGTGATTAAAACATGGCCTAAGAAAATAATATTTATTTCTGAACTACATTTTCTCGATTTCTACATGCGACACAAACACATTTCCTTCCTTTGTTGCCACTTGTAGAGGGCATGGGCTTGGTTTTCTTGACTGCAAGGGCATTTATTGGCCCATTTTCTGTCATTCCATGGATCATATTTACATAGAAATCATATTTGTTTAGATTTATTCTACTTGGGATATATTTTCTCCTACAAGAGTGTCTTCATTTATGGGTTGTTTCATGTCACTTCCATGATGAGATATTTCCATAGAATCAGATTTTTATTTGATATTTCTTGACCTATAATTTTGTAACTTAACTCCAATTGCTTGGAGTTTGAACTTCACTGATGTAATTAGAGCTATACCTGAACTCTATAAATGCAAAGTTTGTACATATTTTATGTTGTTCTTCTCTTATTTTCTTTGTAGTAGTTATGCTCTGCAACTGTAAATTTCCTTTGCCTTCCGTTAATGAAATTATCTTCTTTTACCTCTTCTCACCATTTTAGTATATTGTGCATGTCTTCTGTCTTGTGCTGAGTGTTTCTTTCCTATTTTTAAAAAGTTTTATATGTTGTATATATAATGCTTGTGAATGCTATATAAGTGAGTGCATCTTTCCTTATAGCATTTCATTATTTTTGGTCTGCATGTGGGTTTTGGGAAATATTTTAGAGTTGAGGACTATGTATTTGGGTTTTTATTGGTGTTATGTGTAGCCACAGGCAAGAAGAAACCAAAGTTTCAATCATGTGCATCACCCCTTTAATTTTCAACATTTCTCTTTTAGCATCTCCTTCTCCCTTTTCCTCAAAAGAAGTAGTTTTAGGCGTGCATCCTAATTGTAATGAAGTTGGGATTCTCTAGAGATTCAATCTCATTAGTCAAGTCCTAGACTTGGATATTGTTTCCATCTTTCACAAGGTTTCCTAGGTCACTAACCACCTTCTAGGAATGGGTGTAAACTTTTGTGACAATAGGTTTTTGACACGTGTGAGCAACCTTGAGCCTTGTATCCATAAATGAGCCATCCCTTTAAAATCATTTTCCCTCCAAAATCCTTCCCTCTTGGCTTATGTGGATCCTACATGGATGTCACATGGATTCATGGTCACCCAAGCCTTCTTGTCTCTCCCAAAAGTCTATAAATAGAAGGCTTTCCAAGAGAATTTCATCGACCATCTTTATGCAAAGTTGACATGCTCATTTGAGAGAAAAAATCATAAACCATACCATCATTATTACAAAACACTTCCATGAATCCATCTGACTTCCATTGAATCTTTGAGTACATACCCTTTTGAGAACACATACTCCATCCTTGGAAAAATCCATTGTGCAAAGGAGGAGGTTTCTTGAGTTTGTGAGGTTTCAACATTCTCATGTTTTCTAGTTTCCTTTTTGCATAAGTCTGATCTATTTCTTGTTATTGATCTTTTTTCTTGAATATTTAGCATGTTTTGTGCTCTCTAAGAATCATTTTTAATAGTATAAAGTAGTAAATCACTTTTTATTTTTTATTTTCATCCCCTTGAGATAATAAGACACTAAATGAATGTTTTGTTGTTGATATGTATATAATTAAAGACTTTCCTTGAATACGTGGCATTAGTATAGGTGGATTCATCAAATACTTCTTGAAGAGTTCAAATGCTTCCTTATATTGATTATGCCACTTGAAAAGAGTGTCCTTGTGGAGAAGTTGAGTATATGGATGATATTTTTAGGCCAATTTGGAAATGAATATCCTTATGGATTGTAACCTTCCTTTAAGTGATCTCATTTAACTTATGTTTCTTGGTGCCCCTATTTCCATCATTTCTTTAACTTTTGAGGGATCTACTTCCCTTCCTTTTTCTAACACTATGTAACCAAGTAGTTTTCTATATTATACTCCAAATGCACACTTCTTAGGATTCAATCTCACTTTGAATTTCTCTAGCCTTGTGAAAATATTCTCTAACATTGGAAGATGTTATTTCCTTGTATGAGACTTAGCTAGGATGTCATCAACACAATATTATAGGAACTTATGCATCATATCCTGAAATAATTAGTCATGGATCTTTGGTATGATTCTATAGCATTTTTAATATAAAAATGAATTATATTCCAACAAAAAGTACCCTAGGCACATGTAAATGTAGTTTTCTCTTGGTCTTCACGTGCTATTTGTTGTCAGTGGGCCAACATCCCTCGTAGGGATTTGCGACATGGTTTAACAATCTCATGTGTCTTCTATAAGTCTAGTGGTTGTATCGGGCATTGATATGTCGATATTTTGGTACAACAGGAAACTACTCGCTTGTAACAAGTGCTATCAGAGCTTGGTCATAGGTTCGAATCCACACACGCTACGAAGAGTGACACTGGGAGGGGGGTTGTTGGCAGTGGGCCAATGTCCCTTGTAGGTATTCGTGACATGGCTTAATATCCTCTTATGTCTTCTATATTCTAGTGATTGTATCAGGCATTGACAAGTCAATCTTTTGGTGCAACAAACAATATCTACTTGTAACACTATCTTATTTGGTTATATCTACTTAATCCATCAATGAGTGAAAATGTAGAATGACTTTGTATCAAGTCTTCTAAAGCATCAATGCTTGACAATGAAAAATAATCTTTAGGACATGCTAAGTTTAATTCCCTGAAATTTGTTCACACTTTGATTGATTTATCCGGCTTAGAAACTGGTACAATATTGGATATCCATTCGTCATAATCAATTTCTCTTATGAATCCAACCTTTAACAACCTTCCTTTACTAATAATGCAATGTGAGGGTGCATTTGACTTAGTTTCTGTTTAACTAGTTTGGCTCCCATATTTATGTTCAAATGATTTATAATGAGATTTGGATCTAGTCCCACCATATCTTCATAGTAGAATACAAAATTAACTTGTCTCTCCTTAAAAAATTCAATGAATTCTTGTTTTTCCTCTAGTGTCAAAGATGTTGTAAGATTATGATATTAGGTTATGATTTTGTACAAATGTTCACATTTTTCGTAGGTTCAATCAATATAGGTGATATTTCCCCAATAGTGAACTATACATGTATCTAATAACTCTTCCTTAGGTTCTACAATTGGTTTTTCACCTTTAGAAATATCTTTTATTTTTACTTTTTTTGGTCTAGTACTACCTTATTGTGGTTTTCACCACTAGACCGCTTGATTTTTTATTTATTCTTTTTTAAAAAAAATTTCACTAAGAGTTTGGAAACCTTCCTCCCTTATTTCTCCTTGATAGATTTCATTTATGGAAGAAGGTTCAACCGCATTTAGGTACAAGGCCAAGTAATTATTATTTGGAAATGAGGGAATGTCATTTGGCTCTATTGAATCCCAATCAATCAATTCGGGATGGACAAGGGACACAAACACATTGGATAGGTTGAAATGTACAAAGTTTAAGGACATGACCTCACTTGATAGTTCATATATTGTATCCCATGAAGGTACATATATGTTTCTCCTATTCATTGAGATTCATTTGATTCTTTCCTTGAAGTGGTATCTTGACTACTATTTGAACTTGATCCCTAGATTGAACTTGATCCACAATTTGATCTTGATATGGGAGCATAAGTATTGATCACATCCACTTCTTTTTCATGAAAATATTCTTTGGACATGGAATCCCATTACCATTCATTAAACTCATCATCACTCTGGGAACTAACTTTCAAATTTTCTTATAAAAATGTGAAGGATTCTTTTGAGTGTATCCTTGCTCCATGTACCCTAATCCTTATTTTTCTTTGCTATCCCTCCAAATTATTTCTATGGGTTCTAACAAGCCTTAATTGTTCTTTCCTAAAGGACCTTTTCCTTTGTAACCCATCTTTTTCATTACCTCATAACCTTTTCCATATTTGTATGTATGGATGGTAATATTTTGGATCCTTTCTTCATTGGAATTTTATGGATGATTGGAACTTGATGCTTTTTCATCTTTATAAAGCAATTTTAAAAATTCATCATCATTGTCTTTTTCTTGAGACGAAGGAATACTACCTCTCACAAAATGTTCATTTTATTTCTTAGGAAAAGGATGATTGAATGGTTTACCATGAGACCTATGGGAAATAGGTAAATCCATCATGGAAAAAGAATATTATCCTACCTCTTTTTTCTTGATCTTACATTGTTTCTCAAAATTATTCATCATTTTATCCATCTTTTGATAATGGACTTCTTTTCGATCTAAAAAGATAACTTTCTATTTTTCCTTAGTCGAATTAGGTAAGTTAGTCTTTTCATGATTTGAAACCACCATATAACTTTCCTCTTTGGCTTTTTTTTAATATAGAACTTTTACTAGATCTCATATCTTGATTTGTCTCTTCAAGTGTGTGTGACGTAGAAATTTCACTATTATATAGGACCAATGAGTCATCTGAAGGCTTGATATCATTGCCATATTGGAAAGGATTTAAGTCCCCACTTATAGTGATCTCTTGACCTGTGTAAGGAAATTTAAAACATTGATGATATGTTGAAGGGATTGCTTACATTTCATGGATCTGTGACCTTCCTAAAAAAATATTGTATGTTAACTTGAGGTCAAGAACTTGAATAATTGTATCCTTTTCGATCGGACCAACTCGAATAGGTAAAAAAAACTTTCCTTTTGAAGACCTGTCTTCATCATCATAAGCTTTGATATTGATTATTCTTTTTAGATAAATGACTTCTTTGGAATATCCTAATATTTTACAACACTAAAAGTACAAATGTTTAGGCCAGCTCCTCCATCAATGAGGACTCTTTTGACTCGGTGTTTATGAATTAAGACTTAAATATGCAAGGGAGAATTTTGGAGATTATTAAAGGACATGTCATCTTGTTTGGAAAATGATATAAAATGAGGTTCAATAAGTTATCCCAACATGTTTTAAATCTATCTTCATCCAATTCATTTGGAATGGTTGTCTCAACAAGAGATTTCTCCAAAATTTCTTTGTGAGTTGGGTAAATTATAAAAAATTCCAAGATTTATATTTGAGAAGGTATCTTTTGGAGTTGGTCAAAAATATTGTATTGTCTTAAAGATGAAGATGATTTATTAGGCCAAGTAGCTTTAGGGGTAGTCCCTTACAATGTGACCTTTGAAGTTTTCCCCCTAGTTACAACATTAGAGGTTTATTTTTCTTATTTTTCCTTAACCACAATGACATTTATGGTATTCTCATATCCTGATAGAGAATTTATGATGTTGTCTTGATTAAGTAAAATCAAGTTTTGAAAGGACCATAAACCTTGTACAAGAGACCGAAAGATATAGCAATAGAGTGCAGGAAACAAGTGTGACTCAACACCTAATAACATATTGGGTTTTAGCAACAAGCTCCCACAACTTGGATCAATACAACAGAACAAGATCCCATGCCAAGGAGAACTCAAGATCCACCCTTATGGGATCACAGGGTCATGTGATCAAAAGAGGGATTAAACAATTTAGATTTCTTCCCTTTAACTGTCATCCTACCATCTTCCACCTTAGTAGTAGCATTCTACCAATCTAATGAACTAACAGAAAGGCCCACACCAACATGACTAGCTACACAAAAATACACCACTGGGACAGGGGTAGCAACAACACCGAGATGAGAGAAAGTCCCAACACACGAGCCACCAAAATTATCACTGGGTGAAACAGGGACAACAGAACCATCACCTAGAACCATTGAGATAGAACTAGCCCCCACACCCATCAAAGAGACTGTTCTAGAAGTATCATCCTTGAGATAAATAGGGACAATAGAACCCATAATAGTCAAACCAACACCATCACTGGGATGAGGAAAAACAACAGACGAAGGGATAGCGCTAGCTTCATCCCCTGGAATAGGAAATGATCTAGTGATAGCATCCGAAACAACTACATGAGATGAAGCATTATGAACCGTATAATGCTGATCTGAAGCTCCCTTCCACCATGATGAGAATTTATTTGATTTACCCTTTCCAGAATCACAACTAGCTATAATATGACCAGTCTTGAAGCATTTTCTGCATCTAAAGAGGATGCCTTCATAGTCTAAGGGTTGGATCCACGATCCATTAGGAGAGGATAGCTTAATAATCTCAGGTAAACCCTTTGAAACATCAACCTCCACAAGAATGCGTGCATATGTGGTATGAAAAACATCTGATGAATTTGAGTCAACCATCCAAAAATCTCTAAGAGCTTCCCCCATAGATTCCAAAACAAAATCCAACCATAGGTGAAGAGGGAGATTGGGAAGCCTGACCCACAAAGGCATCTTACTAAAAGATCCAGTATCAAGGTTAAAGTCTTGGCACCAAGGTTTAGCCAAAAGAGGAAAATGATTTTCCTAGCTGAAATGGGCACATAATTTTTTTTTCTATCTTCAACATTTTCAAATTTGGCAATAAAAAAACCTTTAGCCATATGGTAAATCTGAATAGTATCAGAGAGTATGGGCTTCCAATGCTCAAAAATCTAAGTGTGAAGCTTTGGCAACGAAGGCCAAAAACCTCTAAATCTGAAAATAGCCGCTTTAGTTGAAAAATTAGAAGCAATTTGATAAATCCCATCCACTATATATGGTTCCAGAGGGACCACAATAGGTGCCCTAATAGAAATAGGAGTAAAAGCATGGGATTTAACATCATTAGAAACACTCTTACCCCAAACATTTTGAGTGGGAGCCGACGAGGGAGGAGTAGAGCCAAACACCTCAGCTTCAAAAGAAACCACATTAAACTTTGAAACCCCTTTTGCACAAGAGCCAACAACACCCAAATGAGCAGATGCACTAGACCACAGATGTGAGATAGGGGCCACCGACACAACATCCAAACCCTTGGCCGAAGCATCTGGCAAAGGGAAAATAGTCCCAACATCAAACACAATGAAAGGGGCAGCCACACCTAGAGAAGAAAGCGATGCATGACCACAAGAATCTACTCCCACAGGCGAGCCCTTGGGATGACTAGGGCCAAGAACATACGTGAGTCGAGCACCATTTGAAATCGATGAAAGAGCGGGAGCCATTGAGAAGTGTTTAGTTACTTTACATTTTACTTTATGGTGTCATTTATGATGTTGTCATAGGTATGGGAAAATTTTACTTTATCATTACCTCTTATGTTTTGATTAAGTAAAAAATAGGTTTTGAAAGGACTCAAAACCTTATACAAGACATCAAAAGATAAACCAATAGAAGTACAAAGGATAGTTGTGAGTCACCACTAAGAAAGAGAGGGTAAAGGAAGAGCCCCAAAGGACCCTACCCACCAAACATAGAACAACCTCCAAGACCTACACATAACATTTCTTCCTAGATTTTTGGGACCTAAGAGCCATATCAAAGGAGGGTTGGGGACATTTTGAATTTTTACCTTTGACTTTAGTCCAACCTTCCTCCACCAATGAAGCCTCTTTCTACCAATCCAAAGAATCCAAGACAAACATCCCTCTAGAAGAGACTGGAGGAGAACTCGGGCCAGACAACCCACAAGAAGAATCAACAAGATCATCTCCAAGAACACCCAGAGCACAGGAAGGATAAAAAACATGAATCTCCCCTTCCGCCACAAGGGGTAGAGCAGCATCCATAACATCAATCAGACTAGGACAACCACTAGCAGCCATAATAGGATAGTTGGTAGTAGCAACAACCATCACAGACACAGCCATATCAATCTGATAAGGACAGTCACCAGCAACCGAAATAGGACAGCTGGTAGCATTAGCCAGCTTAAATGAAGAAACATCCTTCTGAGAATCAACTTTATGAACAGAGTAGTGCTGGGTAGAGACCCCCAACCATTAGGATGGATTTTTCTTCAGTTTCAACTTTTCAAAAGTACATCTTGCAGCAACATGTCCCGTCATGAGGCATTTCTTGTATCTGAATGGTATGCCCTCATAATCGAGAGATTGAATCCAAGAGCCCTTAGGAGTCACAAGTTTGATCTTCTTAGGGAGGCTTTTTGACACATCAACCACAACAAGAATGCGAGCATACGTCGAATGCAAAATATAAAAAGTATCTGAGTCCACCATTTGGAAATCCCCAATAGCTTCCCCTACAGTTTCAAGCACTGAATCTAGCCAAAGATGGAGAGGTAGATTCAGGAGCCTCACCCAAATATGCATTAAGCTGAAAGATTCAGTTAGAGGATCAAAATCCTCATGCCAGGGTTTGGCCAACAAAGGATAACGATCCTCCCAGATGAAGTGACTACATAAGATAGTCCTATCATCAGCATCTTCAAATTTTGCTATGAAAAAACCCCTTGCCATAGGGTATATCTAAATTGAGTCTGAGAGTATCATTTCCAAATGCTTGGAGATCCAAGCATCAAGACCCGTAAGAGAGGGCCAAAAACCTCTAAATCTAAAGATAGAAGCCCTAGAAGAATAATAATTAATATATTGAAAAATTTCATCCACCGTTTCAGGTGCCAAGTTCACTGATAAAGGACTACTTATAGATATAGGAGACACAGGGCTAGCAGATTTAGAAGACCCCTGGCTACCTATATGAGGGGACCCGACTCCATGAATGACTGCCTCAAAGGAAGCAACATCTACATAGGAGGAAAGATGACTAGCTGGTAGTCCCTTACCCCCATAGCCACCAGCGTTGCAAGCCGCAGCAATCACAGGCCCAACAGAAGCATCAACGTCCTTCAATGCCCCAGATTGAGCCCCCCAATCACCTGAAAACCTCCACTCAAACCAGTAGCAGGCAGTGGAGGAGAATAGCAGGTGCCCACCATCATATCAATGACCACATGCCCAATATGCACAGGCCCAGGCGAGTTTGAACTGGACGGGCGAGAAAAAAAGACTAGCGGAGCAATCATCATGAGGCCAAAAAGTAATTCTAGTTAATTAAAGGTTTATTCCCTCTTATGTTATTTTGATTCAAATTGGAGATTCATTTTTCTCGCAATTTAAGCAAGGGGTTTTGAATGTCATGTGATCTTCACTATTTTGAGGACCATACACCTTAATAGTACCATCATCCATTAGGTCTTGGACTACATGCTTCAATCTCATGCAATCATTTGTCTTGTGCCCTTTGTTCCTATGATATTCACAATGATGGGCATCATTCCACCATTAGAATTTAGGGCTTGACTTGAGTTTCATAGGGTCTTGCCTAAGGTAGAGTAATGATTTTTTTTTGAAATAAGTGCTCTTCGATAACTTTCAAGAGGTTCCACTAAGGATGTTTAGGGTTTGGGGTTTGGGGTTTTGGGGTTGAGGGTTTAGGTTTTAGGGTTTACGGTTTGGGGTTTGGGGTTCAAGGGTTCAGGGTTCAGGGTTCAGGGTTTGGGGTTTGGGGTTAGGGGTTTAAGGGTTTAAGGTTTAAGGGTTAGGGGTTTAGGGTTAAGCGTTAAGGGTTTAAGGGTGAGGGTTTGGGGTTTAGGGTTTAGGGTTTAGGTTTTAGGGTTTAGGGTTTTAGGTTTTAGGTTTTAGGGTTTAAGGGTTTTAGGGATTGAAAAAATTAGAGAGTAGTGTTGCCATGAAAATAGACAGAGCAAAGTGCATGAAACTTATAAAATTTATTAACACCCAAACATGTTTCAGGGGTTTAGGGTTTGGGGTTTGGGGTTGAGGGTTTGGGTTTAGGGTTTAGAGTTTAGGTTAGGGTTTAGGGTGTAGGGTGTAGGGTTTAAGGTTTAGGTTTTGGGGTTTGGGTTTTTGGGTTTGGGGTTTGGGGTTTAGGGTTTAAGGGTTGAGGGTTTAGGGTTGAGGGTTGAGGGTTTAGGGTTTTAGGGTTATTAAAAATTAGGATTATTAAAAATGTAGGGTTTAGTGTTTAGGGTTTTAGGGTTAGGTTTTAGGGTTTAGGGTTTTGAGTTTAGGGTTTGGGTTTTCAGGTTACGGTTTAGGGGTTTAGGTTTTAGGGTTTTAGGGTTTAGGGTTTAGGGTTTAGGGTTTTAGGGTTGTAGTGTTTAGGGTTGTAGGGTTTAGGGTTTAGGGATGGAAAAAATTAAGTGAGTAGTGCAGCCATGAACAGAGAGAGCAAAGTAAAAAACTCATAAATTTTAGGGTTTGGGGTTTGTGTTTAGGCTTTAGGGTTGAGGGTTTAGTGTTTAGTGTTTAGGGTTTAGGGTTTTTGTTTTATAAAAATTTAGAGTTTATAAAAGTTTAGAGTTTATAAAAATTTATAAAAATTTAGAGTTTATAAAAATGTATAAAAATTTATGAAATCACTTGCAGCTCCGAATGAAATAAAGGAGATAGAAAGGAAGAACCAGATAAAATATATATATTCGACAATATAATCTCAAATACAATTACATTCTTTGTAGAAATCCCAAAACATATTTCGGGCTCCAAGCCCTCATCAGTTGGATCGATGGAAATACAAGAGAGACATGAGATGAATGAATGTGGAAGAAAGAGGGAGGGGATAGAATATAAATATCAACCCTCAATACCCAAAAGGTGTGACTAAAGGGTATGGCCGACCCAAACAGGGACCCCCACCAATAAAATAAAAAGATTATTATAATATAAAAAGGTGGGGGTAAAAGTTGGTTAAGTAAACCAATAGGCCCTAGTGGATTGAAGAAAATCGTGAAGCCGAAGAATGATGTGATCTGTCATAGAATTTTCTCCGAAGGAGGAAAGAACCCAATTTTCTAGGGTTATGCCAACAAACTCTCAGAAAAAGAAAATGTCGCAGTGCGGGGACTTCTTGGCCCCCAAGTTTAAAGCTTTAGCTGAAGAACTAAAGTCAAGCTTAAGAACAAGGGGGGCCCCAATTCTCTGAGAAGCACTACTATGTAGGTGAGAGAGAACCACTGACTTATCAAGCCGAGAGACCAATCTGAAGCAGGAGAGAAGAAACTTCTTCAGATATCCACGAGCACGCAATCTGGAATAAAACTATTTTCGAAGCCTCGGGAAGCTGTAGGGATCTGATTCTCTGAGGAGGTATCTCTTAAGGTCACTCACAATAAAGGATTTCTTTTGGTGAAGAGGATGCCAATAATAGTATGGGATGTACTGGTAGGCATTAAGAGGTTTCTGGTAGAATTTGGTATCAAGAACACCGCAGGCACTGAAATAGACTCCTTTGAAGAAGGTAATGTCGAGAAGATCCATAGAAGAGGAAGATACTGAAGGAGTGATCCTGATCTCTGGGTAGAAACTCTAGTACTGAGAGAAGAATTCAAGCAAGGAGGATTCATCACCCATCCAAACACCCAAAGCATCATCAATAAACCTCTTAAAGAAGGAAAGACTGGAGCAATCAAACTGAGAAAATAGACGCTTTTCCAAATGGTAGAGGAAAAGGCAGGCGTAAACTATAGCAAAATTGCTGCCCATGGTAGTGCCCCGGAGTTGCTTGTAGAAGACACCATCAAACTCAATATAGTGCTCACGAAGAACAAGGTCAACAAGCTCCATAATCAAGTCATCAACCCCATATTCAAATTTTGAGCACAAAAATACTGAGAGACCATCTCTCAGAGAGCAATGAGACCTTCAGAGGTAGGTATGCTCAGATATAAAGACTCTACATCAAAGGTGAATAAGATGCAACCAGGAGGAAACAATTTGCGATCTAGATCACGAAGTAGAGAGAGTCGGGAAGATGAGACTATTGCTGCAAAAGGATTGAAAACAGAAGAAGATGAAGAAACTTTGAGGTGGGTTCCAACATGTAGCCTATGTAACTGCAAATGGGTCTACCCACAAGAACTGGCTTATGAAGTTTTGGAAGTAGGTAGAATGCACAAGCTCTGGCGGAAGAAGAAGGATTCTTCAAAAGGAAACTGGAAACAGGATTCAAGAAGGATTTATTCTTCTCGATGATGAAAGTAAGCCTGCTCCAAATAAGTTTCCAAGGAACACTATCAACTTGAAGATACACAAGGGGATCAGAAAGTTGGCGAAGACCTTCACATATGTACCAAGAGGAATGAAGAACAACTAAACCCAAGTTCTTATCGGCAGGCTTGATAACAATAGAAGGATCATTCCTCAGATCTTTAAGACTTTTAAGGAGTCTAACAGGAAGAGGAGGACGTCTGGAGAAGGAACAAGAAGCCACACGAGTTTGAAAAATAGATTCTGCAGAGCGGATGATCTCTTCTAGCTGAAAGTTTGGCTCATCAGGATGCCAAAAGGGGTTCTTCTGACAGAAGTGATGAGGAAAAATTCCTGAGGCAAGAGGAGAAATGTTAGAAGGCTGATTATCTAGCCCAAAGAAGGCACGGAGACGTAAAATCCTGGCAAAAGCTCTGAATTCCTTGTGTAGATCTAGAACAGACATAGGAGGAGGACGTGGAATAAATTTGATTCCCAGTCCAAGCAATTTCTGTTAATCAAAAGAAAGCCGCCAAGAAGAACGGTTATGAATAGCCATATTGGAGATGCGATTCTCAACCTCAAGGGCGGTCTTCCTAAGGAAGAAGCATCGGGCCATAAAGGTCCGATCAATGGCAGGGCCCCAATAGTTTAGACGCGGGCGGAACCTTGACCGCAAAATTACTGTCTGTTCTAATTCTGCTTGCTTTGAAATCTGTTTCTTCTTGGGTGCTGACCATGATTCTATCCATTGGAATTCTACCTAGGATTTCTGCCATTGGAGGGAACTGAATGTTCTGCAAATTGTACACTCAGAGCCTTTTGATGGGGGGTAGAATTTGCCTTTGATTACGACTGACCAAAGGCAGCCAAGATGAAATTCTTCCCAGCTGCCCGTGCACCATTTTTTGGGCCCTATGAGAGAGCACGATTTGGGGTGGCGGGTGTTGTCGCGGCGTTGGAAGTCACCGCTCCAGAATTTGGAGCGATATGAGCACTGGAGGAAGAGATATTCTTTCAATTATTCTTCTTTTTCTT
Source organism: Chamaecyparis obtusa (assembly GCA_027943335.1). NCBI lineage: Eukaryota > Viridiplantae > Streptophyta > Pinopsida > Cupressales > Cupressaceae > Chamaecyparis > Chamaecyparis obtusa. Next base: position 93,216 of record BSBK01001782.1, read on the forward strand.
CTTATTTTTCTTTTTATTTTTACTTTTGTTTTATCTAATATTAGCCTGTGCTGAACTTCGATTCTGATCGGAGGAAAGAATAGCTTTTAAATCTTTGAGCTCTTTTGAGAGGTTTCCAAACTTCTGATTAATTTTATCATTGATCATCTGAGCGATGGTGGGATTGGGAGGGAGCTGTTCAGCATCTGACATAGCAGCATCTCAGGATTCTTGCTTGGAGGTTTCGATGTGATCCTTGGCTGCTTTTTTGATTGCCTGATCGATGGTAAATTTATTGCACAGATTTTGGAAGTCTTTGAGAGCCTTCGAATACCATTCGCTAGAGGAGATGGTGTAGATGCCCAAAAGGGGAAGGTTCTGTAGAGCGGCACATGTGCCTTTGAGCGTGGAATCAAAGTTGGTAATGACTTCAGAGATCAAGGCGTCGTGATTTGAGGATGCTTTGGAAACAGCTTCAATGTAGGCACCCAAAAAATGCTTGTTCGATTCAGCCTGAATCGTCTCTAGTTTGACAGAGAGAAAGGAATTACTCTCCGGATCGTTAACAGAGACCTTTGGCGGTTTAACCTACAGATTTTTAGGCAGCGAACCAGCAACCTAGAAGTCATTAAGTCTGAGGAGAAGATCCTTAGACCGTTCAACAGTGAGGCAAACCCGTTTATACTCGGCAAAAGCTTTGGTGACCAAAGAATGTATTTGGTCTGGATACATCCGCTTGTGCGTGGAGTCAACAGAGCGACCTAGTTCCTTGGGAGAAGCAGGAGGAATGGTGGATGAGCCTGAAGACTTAGCACCGTTTGAGGGAGGAGCGCTAGCGTGAGGAGGAGGAGTGCTAGTGTGAGTCGAGGCGGGCTGATTGGCCATGCGATCCTCCAGCGCTGACAGTCGAGTAAGAATGACATCCATTGATTTTTCAAAAATAGAAGAAAATTTATTAAAAATTGATGCAGAGGCTTCAATATGCGATTTGGAGGTAGCAATGGATTCGTGAACAATGTTGCAAACATTTTCGGTTGCATTGACAGCAGCAGTTGAAACGTCTTCTTGTGCACGATGAGAATCCAATAAAAATTCCTCAAACTTCTTGTAGAAATTGGAAGAGTTGCTGCACATATTAGACATAGCTCGATTGAGTTTACGCATAAAAGCTTCTTGTTGACGTGAGGTATCAGCAGAAAATTTGGCCAAAAAATTAGAAAATTGATCTTCAGGCGAAGGACGGGTGACTAAATCGCAACATTGGCTGCTATCAACCCTTCGTCTCTTTCTTGCTATCAACACTTCATTATCTGCTGCCCTATCTACTATGAGATTAGAGGGAGATTCTATTGCTTGTTCAGGGAGACTCAATCTCTCTCCTCCTTTAGATACATTGATCAGAGGTGCCTTGCGCTTTATCTCCAAGAGGCCTTGAGACTTCGAGACCACTCTCTATAGCCTCATCTCCCCACAAGACAACACATCGCTCAACTCATCGCCTCTTTCTTCACAGTAGTTTCCCTTGCGCGCGGTACCAAACGGTAGCTTGGTCCTGCTTTTGGCCATTCCAAATCCATGAGGCCTTGTAGGGATTCCAGCTAGCAACACTTAACCCCCTTTATTAACTTAATGCTTTAGTCTATGGAGAGAATAGATAATAGCTAGCATTAGTCTTTATTTATTTATTGACTTGCTAGGCAAAAAGTGGACATTAGTTCTGAACAAAGAAATCAACCTTTGGACACATGGGGTCCAGGTGTGTTGGCACCTAAGTATGATGGAGATCCTACACAAGATGAGTTTCATTTTTATTGTGATGATGACCATAATGTAAGTATGGAGGGTAGTATTGATGATTGTGATGAAGATCGTGAAACAAAATTTGATTTATCTTTGCACATGGCTGACTTTGAGTAGAAGTTTAGGAATTTGGATGATTTGGATCCGCAATATATTGTTGAAAATGATAATGAGGATGCACGAGAGACTTGGGGAAGCCTTGGAGTCATTGGTGAAAGGTATAACAGTTCTAATTTTGATATTCATCGTAGCAACAGTTCTCTTGATTTGCATAAACATAATTGGAAGAATCAATTTGTGATGTTCTGATAATGAGGATGCACGAGAGACTTGGGGAAGCCTTGGGGTCATTGGTGAAAGGTATAACAGTTCTGAATTTGATATTCATCATAGCAACAGTTCTCTTGATTTGCATAAACATAATTGGAAGAATCAATTTGTGATGTTCAATGATAACCTATTGCTTGAGGCAAGTGCAGAGAAGACATATGACAATCCACTTGGTTGCAGTGCTGCACTTGGTGAAAATAGTAAAGTACTGGATCCAAGAGAAGATTTAGAACTTGAGTTGGAGCATGATTTTCAGCTAGCTAATGATTTGAGTTCTCTTTATGAGGTGATTGGGTACCCTCTTGGGAGACCCTCGGATATGAAAGGTGCAAATAAGGAGATAGATGAAGATTGCATTTGGACTGATATGACACTAGGAGGCATCATTTACTACATGAGGAATTGGAGGATAATTTGGGTATGCAAATTAATGATTTCAGTTGAGAGTTATTTCCTTGTTGGAATTCATTTTAGGTTGCTTCAATCTGGCTCAAGGTTTGGTCTTGAGTTTTGGGATTGGCCAAGAAGTGGGACATTTCATACTTTGTTTGAGTTGATGAGTGGTAATGCATGCTTTGCATATGTTGAGTCCATTCTCTAGTATTGCATAAGTCCATGGACTGATTGGGAACTTGATTGTCTTAGGAATTTCATTCGAGAGCAATCCAAAAATTTCACTAAGTGTTGGATCATGACTTGGCAATTGAAACTTCTTACTCACTCCAAGATCCTCACTTGCAACTAGGCATCGACTTGCATGTCAACATTGCTCAAACTTGTTACCTTGTCAATACCTGAGACTTCAAAATTGTTGCCAAACTAAGCTAACAAACTACCACACTGCCTGCAAAAAGAGGGGGTCCCCATTTGCAATGGGACAATGGTGTGAAAAGGTCACAACAGTACAAAATGCAATTCAAGTTGGACATTGCTGTCTATTTTTCTTTCTAGGCAAATAGCCTATACATATATATTAACTTTCTTGAATGGAATGCAGCACATTAACCATATCCATTGAACTACGTGCAGATGGATACCAAAGGTTCCAATGGCCATTACTAGAAATACTGGGATTCTCCTCCATTATATGATCACACGAACTCACCATTGCTGATCAATATATTTCAATAGACTTATTTGTGCGATATCAAGGGAAAATATAATTCTTTGTTTCACATCAGAAGCCAAAATTTTGGTAATACTGAAATTTAAATTAATTTCAGTTTTGGGGGAGATGGCTAATAGATATAAAATTTCAATAAAGTTAGCAATATACATAACTAATGCCTAACAATATCGTTTAAAACAACCTAAGCATTGTGTTATTCTTTCCATGATTTGAGATCCTTTTTTTAAATAACTTATTTTGGCACATACAAATTATTACAATCAAATCTTGAGCAATTAAATTTTCAAACAGACAACTGATCCTTTCAATAGAGAATGAATTTACAATGTACAATGTATTGTCATTATCTTGAAGACCCCTGATTTTTGCTCTTTTAATAAGCTTTGACTAATGCCTTCATCAGCTTCGGAGATCTCCATTTCTGATGTGGGGTGTGAAAGTCTTACCTTGACATGAATCTTCACTTATGGCCATTACTAGAAATACTAGAATTCTCCTCCATTATATGATCACACGAACTCACCATTGCTGATCAATATGTTTCAACAGACTTTTTTGTGCAATATCAAGGGCAAATATCATGCTTTGTTTCACATCAGAAGCCAAGATTTTGGTAATACTGAAATTTAAATTAATATTCAGTTTCGGGGAAGATGGCTAATAGATATAAAATTTCAATAAATATAGCAACATACATAACTAATGCCTAACAATATCGTTTAGAACAACCTAAACATTGTGTTATTCTTTCCATGATCTGAGATATTTTTTTAAATAGCTTATTTTGGCACATACAAATTATTACAATCAAATCTTGAGCAATTGAATTTTTAAACAGACAACTGATCCTTTCAATAGAGAATGAAATTACAATGTACATTCTATTGTCATTATCTTGAAAACCCATTATTTTAGCTCTTTTAATAAGCTTTGACCAATGCCTTCATCAGCTTTGGAGATGTCCATTTCTGATATGGGGTGTGAAAGTCTTACATTGACGCAAATCTTCATTTGGTGGCCCCTTTGTGTTGATTCTGGTGATTATGAGTGCAATATTGGGGCCTGCTACAGAACATAGGGTCCCTAAAGCAGAGAACTTTATAAAGACATTGTTCTCTAGCAAATTGATTCTATTTACATGAATCCTTAACTAGTGATATTGTAAGAACCCCAAATCGGTCCTTAACTGCTGCAGATGTTTATCTCAATTTGTTGTTTGAAAGTTTATGATTTTTTTGGATTTTCAAGGGTTTTAGAAATAAAAAGTAAATATGAAATAATCTAAAATTTTGAAACTATTCAATTAACTGCTGCAACTTCTATTTATTTTCCAAATGAAATACAAAGGAAATCAAGACAATCCTTTATTGGAAAATGATTAACAAAGGCAACTACAAAATGCATAAAAAACCTCGGAGAATACACCAGCTGCTGCAGGAACTTATTTATTTCAACTCTACCATGTTGTGGCTGTAAATCTGAAAGAGGATAATGGCTGCGACATATTCCTCCATAAAGCTGCAATTAAATACTATCTTCTTCTTCCTGCTGCTAAAACTAATACTGTTGAAGGACAAGTAGAGTCTATGGATGAAACTCTTTGAAATTCCAAATTCATTGCATATTTCACCAGCTCAAATGGATACACACAGAAGAACTAAGTTCTTCAATGGCAAAGCTAAAACCCTTCTCAGAGCTCGAAATCACAATGATCAATTTGCAAAACAACAATGGATCCTTCCTTCTTTCCCCAGCAAACATAAATAGGCTTTTCAACCCTAAATCGCAATTCCTTGAAAAATTGCGATTTCTTTCTTTAAGGCATTAAAATTATAATCATTAAATAAATTTAATGATTTAGACTTAGGAAAATATGTCAATAAATTAATACATTAATTTGGCCCCCTTCATGATACTTAGACCCATCACTTAAGTGATTTAATATAAAATCAGTTTACAACTTAATATTAAATCCTTTGCCATTTAATTAATATATAACCACTGAAAACTGAATAACTCCCTCAAAAATGAGAATTTGGCTTAACCGTCTGGAATTAGAGTTGGCATAATAATTTCCCATGTGATCAAATAATATTTCTAAAAATAGCAGGGGTCCATCTCTATGACTCTAAAAGTTGCTAAAAATAGCAAAACTCAAACAAATAGAGTCTGAAACCTCTCCATACCAAATCAAGGGTGTTAAGCTCTGCAAAAGCTGAACCATCAGATAAGCATATCTTCTCTGTGCACAAATTGACCCTCTATCCATCTCTACTAGCCTACGAGGGTCCAATGATAGGCTAATCAATAGCTAGAATGATGTCTCTAGCTAGAAGGGGACATCACAGTCCACCCTTCTTGAAATTGCTTGTCCTCAAGAAATCTCAACTCTGGATGCTGTAAAATCTTCTCGCTCTCCCAAGTGGCATCCTCAACTGGCACGTCCTTCCATTTCACCAAGTACTCCCTGATTGTACATCTCCTCAAATTCCTTTCCCTGAACTCAATGATAGCCTCCGACACTAAAACCAACTTCCCCTCATCATCCAAAGGTGGAAGCATTGTAGAAGGAACAATCTGGTGTCCTAACACCTTTTTGTGATGTGACACATAAAAACATTATGGACTCTACTCTTTGTCAGAAAATCCAACTCATAAGCCACCTCACCAATTCTCCTGATCACCCTGAAGGGTCCATAGTATCATGGCTTAAGTTTCTTAGCATGACTCTTTTTGAGAGTGGACTAGCGATACAGCTGCAGCATCAAATAGACCATATCCCCTACCTCGAAGGTCCGCTCAGTCCTCTTCTAATCCACATATTACTTCTGTTGATTTTGTGCCTTAGTGATGTTCTCCTTAAGAGCCTTTACAATATCTTGGCTCTCCTATAACAAACCTCCAGCACTAGGCACTCTACTATCAGTCAACAACAAATCCAAGAAATTTGGTGCCGCATACCCATATAATGCCATGAAAGGTGACATCTGGATGGACATGCGATTAGTGGAATTGTAGCAATACTCACACAAATAAATCCACTTAACCCAAGCCTTTTTCTTCCCTGCTATGTAGTTCTTGAGGTATCCTTCCACCCATTTGTTGACTATCTCAGTTTGTCCATCTATCTGGGGGTGGTAGCTAGGTCCCGCACAACCTGAATAACTCCTGCCAAAAGTGACTCATAAATCTATTGTCCCAGTCACTGACTATGCTTCGGGGTAAGTCATGCAACCTGAATACCTCACGAAAGAACAACTCTTCCACCTGTGTAGCAGTGTATGTAGCCATGATCAGAAAGAAGCGGGCAAACTTCGCGAGTCGATCAACAACAACATATATATATAGTCTCTACCCTGGGCTCTCGATAGTCCTATGATGAAGTCCATGGACAAACACTCCCACTTCCTATCAGGAATTGGAAGCAGCTATAGTAAATCGGCTGGGTAAGAGTGTTCCTATTTATTCTGCTGACAAGTGGGACACTCTAACATACTGTAACACCTCAGCTTTGAGCCCTTTCCAAGAAAAGCGCTCATGAATCTGCCGGTAGGTTTTATAAAAACCTGGATGTCTTGCCATAGGTGAATCATGATAAACTCTCAACACCATCCTCCTCACGTCTAACCCTGGCACAAAATAAATGCACCCTTTGTAAATGATGAGTTCATTCACAAGGGTGAAATCACTATCCTAAACTGATTCATCTATGAATCCCGATGCCCATGTATCCTTTGCATACTTTGCAAGGATCAAATGTCTCTAGTCCTCTGATATATCTGTCATCAAGCTCAAGTGGGGTCTTTGTGACAAGGCATCTGCTACTACATTCTGTGCCCCCTTGAAATAGGTGATATCAAAGTCATATGCCTGTAATTTACTTACCCATTTTTGTTGCCTGTCATTAAGATCTCGCTGCCCAAGAAAATGTTTCAGGCTATTGTGGTCTATTTTTATGCTGAATTTGTTGCCCACTAAATATTCCCTGAATTTGGCCAAAGCATGCATTATGGCCAAAATTTCCTTATCATAAATGTTGAAGCTCCTCTCAAGTCCCTTGAGCTTCCTACTCTCATACACAATCGGGTGTTTGTCCTGCATAAGCACCACTCCAACACCCTCACTAGATGCATAACAATAAAGCTCAAATGGATTATTGAAATCTGGTAATGCTAGCACTGGACAAGAAGTCATCAATTCCTTGAATTTATCAAAACACTCTTGTGCCTCAGGAGTCCACAAGAAAGCCCCCTTTCTCATCAAATTTGTCAAGGGTGCTGCATGCCTGGAATATCCACTAACAAACCTCCTGTAGAACCCACACAGCCCCAAAAATCCTCTCAACTATGTTAGGTTTATTGGAGTAGGCCACTCAACAATAGCACAAATTTTTTTAGGATACATGCGTACTCCTTATGTACTGATAATGTGACCCAGATATAATAACTTTGATAATCCCAAATCACATTTGGACTCCTTTGCATACAAGGACTCCTTGCTGAGAATGCTCAACATAGTGTCTAAGTGTCGCACATGCTCATTCCATGTCCTACTATACACCAGGATGTCATCAAAGAAGACTAACACAAATTTCCTCAACTGAGGTTGAAAGATCCTGTTCATCGTGGACTGAAAAGTAGCTGGAGCATTAGTTATCCCAAATGGCATAACTACAAACTCAAAATGTCTACAATGACACTGAAATGCCATCTTTTCTATATCTTGCTCTCTAACTTGGATATGATGATAGCTTGATCTCAAATCAATTTTGGAGAAGCATGCTCCATGTAACTCATCTAATAACTCATCAATTTGTGGTATGGGGTACCTATTTTTTATAGTCTTCATGTTCAGGACCTTGTAATCTATGCACATCCTAAGAGTACCATCCTTCTTCTTCACCAAAACCACAAAAGAAGCAAAAGGAGACTTGGTCTAATGTGCCCCATAGCAAGTAGTTCCTTGATGGTTTTTTCAATCTCATCCTTCAATCTCTTTGGATGTTTGTAGGGTGTAATCATAATGGGTTTGGCACCCTCCTCCAACTCAATGATGTGCTCAATACCTCTATTAGGAGGACTACCTGGTGGAATGTCACTAAACACCTTACTATGCTTGATTCTCAGCACCTGTATGTTTGGATGATACTCAGAATGTTGCTGCCCCTGTGATGGCATCAACGTGCAATGGGCTGCCCACTCAACCTGGTCATGTCTCAGCAAGCTCCCCATGTGTCTGCAAGACATCATCCTAAACTCACTGTCACAGATGGCATTAAGTATATGTGTCTTTCCATCTGATTGGAACTTCATCTCCATGTCTCTCAAATCGAGAGTGAACACTCCAATTTCATGCAACCAAGTCATACCAACTACTAGATCTGTGTCACCCTTGTTTACAACATAAAAATCATCTTTGAAGTCAAATTTATTAATCCTCAGGGGTAGACCTGTAATATTCCTATCACATTTGAGGACATAGCCATCAGCTACCCTCACTCTCAAACCCTCAAACTGCTCTGTTTGAATCCCACGTCTCTCAACTAGCCTGGAATCAATAAAATTATGAGTGGCACCCATATCGAGCAAGGTGATAACTTGCTACCCTGCCAATAATCCCCTCATCCTGAATGATCCCTCCTACTGCACACTGGTGAGTTGGGCCTCCTTAAGTCTACCCTTAGTCTTTTCATCACTTGTAGCCATTTGGTTCAACTTTTCATCACCTATGCTTTCCTTTTCTTCAGCTGATTCCTCATTTTCAGATTGCTGGTATGAATTTTCAGAATCAAAATCTTCATAATAAGCCCACATAACCCTGTTTTCCTGACCTTGGGTCTTAAAGGATAATCATTGTTCATGTCATAAGGTCCTTTGCAATAGAAACACAATTTCTTCTTCTGCAAATCATTAAGTGTTTCCCTCTCAAGAGGTGCAAAAGATTTATCTCTATTTTCAAGTTTAAATTCAATCCTCTTTGGTTTCTTAAAGAATGGGTTATTGTCCTTGCTGGAGGAAGCTGCCTTGGGCTGAAATTTATTTAATGGGGCTGCATGCTCTTTGCTCCTAGCTTTTTTCATAGCAGCATTCAATGTGGAAGGATCAAAAGCCTTTATCCAACTTTTGACTGGTTCGGATAAGCCTTCTGTAAATAATACTATCAACCTCCTCTTTGATATGTTTGGCACCATAACTGAGGACCATTGAAACTCATTAATGAAATGCTCTAAGCTCCCTGTCTATTTGAGCTGTGACAGGTCCCTAAAGTAGACCTTTGGATCTTTCCTGTCAAGTCTCTCAACCAATCTATCCATGAAGTCCTGGAAAGAAGTCACCTGGTTGTGTTGAAGAGTGTTCAACCCATGATACCACCAATCATGTGCTACTCCCTCCAAATGTAAGGTGGAATATTTTATTGCCTCAATCTCTATCATAGGCCTCAATGCTAAGAAGGTATCAAGCTTGTGGATCCAAGCTTGAGCTATCAATCTACCACTACCATCAAAAGTGGACAAGGAAAGCTTGCCTATAGCATGCTTTAGTTCATTATTCTACCCCCTAGGTCTCTTGTCCTGTCTAATTGTATGGTAGTGTTTTCTCCTTTGATTCACAAACCTTTCAAAGGTCATCCTTTCTCGCACATGTGGGGCCAATAGTTTCCACTCATCATTTGCAACCATAAGGATGTTTACAAACATCTCATCCCCAACTTCCTCTACTGGATCCTGCATTGGTTCCTCTCTAACAAAGGTAGGACGTGTGGGTCTATCTGTTGTCCTAGAGTGTGTCTTCTATGCCTGTGTTGAACCTATAGCACTCCTATTATCCTCCTGTTCCTAATCCTATCTTTCTGGAGGGTTCATGTGCTCCATCATAGTGGTAAGAGCTTGCAATTCCTGAGCTACTTGTTGCTTCCCTATAGCCATGGCTCTATAAAACTCCCTAGTTTCTGGATCTTCATTGTTCCTATTTATCCTGGATGGGCTTCCATCACGCCTGTCGCCCATGGTGACCGATTGTGGTTCTAAGGCCTGTTCACCTTTAAGTAAGGCTTTCTTGCGCGTATAATACCTATGTGGACCAATCTCCTCTAGCTGCATGTAATAACTAAACCCTCAAGATGGCAGGATTTAGCTCTAATACTATTGTAAGAACCCTAAATTGGTTCTTAACTGCTATAGTTGTTTATCTCAATTTGTTGTTTGAAAGTTTATGATTTATTTAGATTTTCAAGGGTTTTAGAAATAAAAAGCAAATATGCAATAATATGAAATTATGAAACTATTGAATTAACTACTACAACTTCTATTTATTTTCCAAATGAAATACAAAGGAAATCAAGAAAATCCTTTATTGGAAAATGATTAACAAAGGCAACTACAAAATGCATAAAAAACTTCGGAGAATACACCAGCTGCTGCAAGAACTTATTTATTTCAACTCTACCATGTTGTGCCTGTAAATCTGAAAGAGGATAATGGCTGCGACTTATTCCTCCATAACCCTGCAATTAAATACTATCTTCTTATTTTTGTTGCTGAAACTAATATTGTTGAAGCACAAATAGAGTATCTGGATGAAACTCTCTGAAATTCCAAATTCACTAGATATTTCACCAACTCAAATGGATACACACAGAAGAACTACATTCTTCAATGGAAAAACTGAAACCCTTCTCAGAGCTCAAAATCACAATGATCAATTTGCAAAATAACAATGGATCCTTCCTTCTTTCCCCAGCAAGCATAAATAGGCTTTCCAAACCTAAATCACAATTCCTTGAAAAGTTGCGATTTCTTTCTTTAAGGCATTAAAATTATAATCATTAAATAAATTTAATGATTTAGAATTAGGAAAACATGTCAATAAATTAGTACATTAATTTGGCCCCCTTCATGATACTTAGACCCATCACTTAAGTGATTTAATATAAAGTCAATTTACAACTTAATATTAAATCCTTTTCCATTTAATTAATATATAACCACTGAAAACTGAATAACTCCCTTAAAAAATGAGAATCTGGCTTAACCGTCTGGAACTGGAGTTGGCATAATAATTTGCCATGTAATCAAATAATATTTCTAAAAATAGTAGGGGTCCATCTCTATGACTCTAAAACTTGCTAAAAAATAGCAAAACTTGAACAAACAGAGTTTGAAACCTCTCCATACTAAATCAAGGGTGTTGAGCTCTGCAAAATTCGAACCATCAGATAAGCATATCTTCTCTATGCACAAATTGACTCTCTATCCGTCTCTACTAGCCTACGAGGGTCCAATGATAGGCTAATCAATAGCTAGAATGATGTCTCTAGCTAGAAGGGGACATCACAGATATTGTGCACTGCAAAGTAGCATTGGGATAAGCATCTCTAAGTTTCTTCATTGATGTATGGAACCAATAAAAAGCATTGATATGGTGGTGTTGTTTGTTTTGCAAAAGTATTACAATGTAAAGAAGGCTATAAATATTCTTCTTGGAATTTCAGGTGAAGAAGATGAGTATGAGCTTCTTCATAGGGCTGCAAGTCAACATTGGGGAACAATAAGGTCTTATTTTCAAGAGGTTAGCAGATCATTTGCAATAAACATGCCTGACACAAAGTTGAAAAATTTGTATTTCAGGTTTCTGCTTGCTTCAATCTTGATGTTTTCATTATTAATTAGATTTAGAGATATATTTCCAAAATTACAGGCAGCAGCAACATACTCAAAGGGGGAACGTGCTCGCGCAGGATATCTTTCAGCAGAGGTATATAGTTTTCCTATAGTTTTATGCATGGGACATATTTCTGAAAGGTTGAACTTCATAAAACCTAGCACATTTTTCCATGGTTGATGATTTAGTTTCTCATGATAATGTATAAGACTCTAAAAAAGTATAGATGAATCAATACATGTGAACTTTTCATGCTTAACAAATGTTTGTGGACAACACCAAGAATGACTAAAGTGAAAATATATAGGATAAGTTGCTTTTCCCTATTTTATATTTTTCAGATGTGTACATGATTATTTTCCAGTAATGTGGAGGACTGTATGAAATCATTTCTCTTTACTGGAGAATGTAGGTGATTTGTATGTGTAAAGTAATTTCTGTTGTATTTACTGGTTGGGTTCATGGATCTGGTAAAAAAAAATTGGGATTGGGTTTAACCATACAAAAATGTATTAAAATAGGACTATATACATATTTGTAGCCTAAAATAGCCTTGTTCACCCATTCCTTGACACATCTAATAGAGTCCCCAAACTTAGCTCCTGAAATTGGATCCTCTCTTTCTTTTGTCAGCTACACCAAAAGCACCTCCAAGCTATCATGGACATCCTCAACCTATATTGCTGTAGGTTGTTTTTCCTTAAAGTTTGCTAGAATAGATGTACAAAATGAAGTGAACTATTGTTCTTAGTACCATCAATTCCCATAATAGATTTAACCTTCCTTCAACATGCATAGGTTGGGGAAATTGAAAATCCTTTTTGGCTTGCAATCAGACACTCCCTTTGTGGAGACGAGCACCAAGCAAGAGAAAACCTCTCCCATCCATGAAAATACCCTTGAAGCCAGCCACACACACCATATTGGTAATGCCAAAGAATTTGTAAACAGAAAACCAACACACCAGACAAACAAGAAAATAAAATTATATTGATGTTCATAGATGACTAAACTAGGTCAATGGGACTCAAGAGTATAATAGTTTACAATACAAAGATCTAGGACTAGAGAGAATTTTAGAGAGGCCTACAAAAATAAGGGAATATAAAATACAATACATCCATTAACCACCAACTGGAGTGGTCAAGAAACTTGCAAATAGAAAATAATACGGACATTTTATCAATTACTGGTTAATACTTAATGATATCAACTGAGACAAAATAACCATTATTAAATGTACATGTTCATACTCATACCTATGTTAAGGACACCGATAATGGAATTGTAGCACTAACATCATCCAAATTTTATCATATTCCAGAGATGTGACAATTGAATTTATCAACTAAATAAAATATAATAGATTAAGCTCAGAATTTCAAACATACTTAAAAGATAAATTTGAAAATTTTAAAATAAAACTTTTATACATGATATAGTTTACCAAGGAACTCTAGGAATGACTCCAAGACTTTTGCTCTCACCATAGGAAAATGGTAGTAAATAGATCTGCACATCCCTACTTTTTTGCTTGCATCCAACACACAATCCTTTGCGATATGTTTAGTAACATATCTTTCACTTAAAAGTGATTCCTCATCAGTTCACTGAATGATTCCATTTTTTTCTGCCAACCTTTATATCAATCTTTGTTGATATCTACCTAAAGAATATCAATTAAAGAGAACTAGAGAGAAAGTAAAGTCTCATTAAGTGTCATAATTTTGGCCTAAAATGGAGGAGTCACTAGTGTCATCATCAATCACAATGAAATGACTAACAAAAGATTTGATAGAGTTCATCGAGGAGTGCCTAAGGCCAAGGGAACTGAGCCGCTGGATTCTAAGAGGAAGAAACTCTCTCTAGAATCACACCTAACATTTGAGGTCAAAGTGTTTTGATAGTAGTAAAGAAACTCATGATATGTGTCTATCCCTGTGGCTAGGGGTGTAATGTCACCATTTTTGGTATAGGCTTGTAGAAAAAGAATAATTTAATTAATTAAACTAAGTTGCTCAAATTTAATCTTTTCTGGCAACTTATATTTAATTAATTATACTTATAATTTGAATGTTCTATTTTAAAGTGACTTTTCTTGGCCATAAATAAAATAGAATAATATAAAGTTACTTTGTGGAGGAAGAGATAAATTATTACTGAAAGTGATTTTTAAATATACTTTTATGGAAAGTTCCACCTAGAATTATAAAAAAGGGTTAAGTGATTCATTTAGGCATTTTGGTTATTTGATATTTTCTAAATAATGCACTTGTGGAGATTGAAAAAAATTGTTCAAGCACAGCCCTAGGACAAAAACCCTATGGCAAAGATTGGGTTCAATGGAGAAAGATCCTCCCTAACCGATACAGTGAAATCCATTGAGGGTTTCAACTTGTACGAAAAAGATTGCAATAGAATTTATTGATTGGAGAGTTGTAATTTTGTGAGGTCTTGAAGGCAAGAAAATTTGTATTTGAATGTTTCTATGAATTGGAGAATTTGCAAAGAATGAATTTGGACACCATAGAAGAGTCACAACTGGTGGAAAATGTTAATGGAAAACATGAGGCAAATCTATAAGGACAATCTATCCTTTACTAGGGTTCAATAGTTGTGCATTGGGCATGGAGTCTGACAAATACCAAGCATTGGAGTTTGTGCCTTGTATGGAGTAATTGAAGAATTCAATGTGGATTGCCATTGTATTTTAGGTTAGGCATGTGAATGAATCATACGAGTTGAGGGTCTTATTCATGTAGTTATTAATCTAGAGGGGGAGGTCGGATTTATGGTTGTTGGGTGCTCGAACTAGGAGGTAAAAAGGTGTGAAGAATACTAGTTGCTGGCTTTGTAACCTTGTTTTGGGCAATGCAAGCCCCTTCACTATTGGAGTTTTATATTGTTGACATGGGGTTGACTATGTTGTAGACTGGGCGTAAGGGTTTTTTATTCCTATAAAGGTAGCAAGTCCATATTACTGTCGCAACTGATCAAGGGAAGGGCAACATGTTTATTATATCATCAACTAATATGAAGTCTCTAAAGAGACAAAACTGTAAATGAGTGGTAGAATATGATCAAATGCAATCATTGAGAGCATCAAATGTACCTTAGAACGTCTATGTTGGATATCCCTCATCAGCAACGAAGTATTAATACAACATCTTGATGTTGATAGCGAATACCCATCATCAACTATCTAACTCAAGTTAGTGAATATCTTATCATCAACTTATCAAATTGGAGGAAGTTATGTGAGCGGTGAATACAACATCCAATAATGCAATCACATACTTATTGAAGGAGACTTTGACGTGGCTTAAGGAAATAAATATTGTTCGGTGGATATTTTTCAACTGATAGTTTTGGGAAAAAAATCCAGTTGCAAAATAGGTATACCAGCCACAACGTATGAGACAATGTCTCTCCTACCTTAAAGGGAAGGCTTTGCCTTCTCACCGTTCCTTGGATCAACTCAAGGTAAGCAAGAAGTTAAGAGATTATCAAATGGGATGTTACGAATATTCCTTCTTCTTATCTTTCAAGAAGGAATCCACTTACCCGAAGAATGAGTAATGGGAAAAACTTTAAACTCTAAACTACACTTCTATCTAAAAGCTAGAAACAGTGATACCGATAAACCAACACCAACTCACAAGATGATTGAAAAGCGTATCGACTTGGCTCTAAGACCTATTTATCTATTCTATAAGAAATACCTCTACCATTGGGGCACACAGACTTCCAGAAGTAGAGACTTTCTACCTATTCTAACAAAGTGCATGAAAATAAGATGGTAATATAACCTACAGTCACAACTTCTAGTTTTATATTACCACAACCACTACCAGTCACAACTTCAGCTCCGATTGTTTCTGATATTCACTTTGCTCCTAACAAAACACAAGAATCTCATAAATATAAAGACAATAAAACCAAATTGCAGTCATGGCTTCTAATTTGATCCACCACAATTGCACTTAGTCACAGCTTCAGCTCCAATTGTTTCTTTCTATTTATTTTTCTCCAAAATAGTACTACACAATCACAGTTATGCTTGCACAAGTTTGGCAGAGCTTTCTTGCATAAAATAAAGATGGTTTTTACAATAAGAGGGTCTTTCCTTTTATAGGAAAATAAATGAGAAAAATGAGGAAAAAGTGGGAGCAACTCAACCACTTTGACCTGGTAAAACTAGGCGAGAAGAATTATTGGATTACATGTCATCAGGAAATGCAATTGAATTACATGTAATTGCATTGCATGCAATTCATCTTCTCCAATCTACAAAGCATACAAACTAAAACAAAAAGATGAAGAAAAGTGAATCAATCCTTGCAATTGTCAAGGAAGCCCTTATATTTGGCAATACAATCATGAATAATAGGAAGATTTGAAATCTTCATGGTTTCTAAAATGGCTTCAATTCTGATTGCATTCGTACATGCTGATTTCACAATTTTGTAATCATCTACAAGAGAATCCCTTAAGTGTTTTGCCAAAAATTTATATGCAGTAAATTTGTTTATTGTCTATGCTCCAAATTCTTCAAAATCGAAATCAGCATTAACTCTCTCAGCATACCCTTTGGTCATTTCTTTTTCAGTGAAGAGTTTATCATCTCTGGTAAGAACTTCACATCCTAATTGCTTAAGATTATTGGTGACGTCCTCTTCCACTGCCTGACAACTCTCTAGCTCCTCTTACAACTTTGTCAAAAAAAATTCTATTCCCTAGACTTTGTGATTCATGAGCCCCTGATTTTGATAGAACATGTTCTTGGATGGAATGATGTCATGTGAGATAAGAATATCTAAATCATTGTCAGCCATTTGCTCCCAGGTGCCTAAGTCATCTTTTAGGTGACTGATGTCTTGGTTGAAGGAAGCATTCATGTCATGGAGTCTTTCCTCAATATCTCTAATACGTTCAATGACTTTATGTGTATTTTTTATTGATTGAACTCCTTCTGAGACAACTTCTTCGAACCAAGCCTTTGTTGCTTATGCTCTCCTATTCACCTGAATCGTTTGTGATGAAATGGTGACAGATTGAGATGTTTGTTGAGGACCAATCTCATGAAGACGAGCATTCTCCTACTTTAACAAGTTCTTTTCCTAGAGCTCATGATTTCTTTTTGACAAAATTGAAAGTGCATCTTGGGCATCGTGCAAACATCCCAGCTGGTTTGTCTACCAAGGGCTCTGTAATCTCAACATATTTGGTTTTCTCATCATCAACAATGATTCTTGAGACAACCTTGCCCTTTGAGGTTTTAGATTTACCCTTCTTGGCGGAGAAATCATCCAAGGGTAATGTGACCTTTCTTCTTTTCATGGTGATTTTTTCCAACCATGCTGGCAAACTGAAACCCTCTTTTATTCGACTTGGAACAGTGACTATGGTAGGCATTGATCTTGATTGTATCTCTATTGTCATGGTACATGCCTCCGTTTGCACAATAGAAATCACAAGTATTCTTTGAGATAACTCCGTCATGAATGCTTCAAAACTTGCAACAAAAGTATCAAGTTGGGAAACTTGACCTTCCATGAGAGCTAGGAAGTCACCAAAAACATTTGTCAGATTCTCACAATGTCCTGCTGTGAGGATGAAAGGAGCTGCATAAGAGATAGGAAATGTAGACATATTCACCTCTGAAATAGCAATAGTAGGAGTGAATATAGTGGAGAATGAATCCACATCATTATCTACCATTTTTAGAAATGGCTCCTCTTGATTAAATGGATCCTTGTTGTTTGGAAACCGAGGAGGAGATATGATCATTATTTCTCCGTCTTCTTCATCTGATTCTTCCTTTTGTAGGGGTGTTTGAATAGAACCTAAGGATGGATTTGACCCTTTTTCTCCTTTGAGTGTAAACTTGATAGCTTTAACTGGTTGAGAAGAAGAAGAATCATCCTTGCTTCTGATTTCTACCTGAGATCTCTTTCCAATAGGGCCAAAATAATTGCAATCTACCCGAACCTTTGGATGTACTCTCTTGAGGCCTTTTATTTTCAACCACTTGTTTGCATTCAGCAAAATAGATTAGAATCTATCAAAGATAGAATTCCCTTCTTTCTATTGCCACTAAATGGGAAAAGGGACAAGCTTTTCAAACTGAGTATTATAATACTCTGGATCTAGGACCTAGCCATCATCATCGATCTCAAAGCCTTGCAGAATCTCGATCATATTAAGATCAATGATTTACCATAATGTGAGCTTGTAGTAATCCATTCTCATGATGTCCACCTCAGTGTAGAAATCAATCCACACATCCTCCATGCGATGACCATGAGTGTGTTGACATATTTAAGTTGTCATTGCTTAAGTCAAAGGCAAACATCAGATCTACCAGAGCACTGGTAGATCACACCGGTACTCTTTAGTTAGCACCAGTTGACCAAAACAAGTAAGCGGTGTACTTTGCTAGTCACGCTTATACCGGTCTTATGAGACATATAGGGAAAGTATGACCAACAGGGTGTAAGTTTAATATCGGTTGAGTGCATGATAACGGAGCGGTCTTAGTTAAAACTAGATTATATGGAGCATTCATAGTTGAAACTGAAGTTAGCTTTTTAACTGGAGTTAGCTTTATTTCTACAGGTGTTTCAAGGTAAACTCAAGATCATTTTTGCAATCTTGTTTTGCATGCATGATATATGGGTGAGTTACAGCTTGGCGGAATTGTGAGAAGTATTTTTTTTAATAAGAATAATGTCTTATAAATACAGGTCAGTATACACAAGGTGTGTTTTCGAATATTTAGAGCATGAGAGAGATATCTTCTAATAGGAGCTACAGTCATGAGAAGTGAAAGACAGAGAAGGGTTCAACAACCAAGCAAAAAAAAGGGTAACAAGTATGATCTGATTAGACAAAAGGTGTCATAATAGATCACTTCTTTGAATTGTAAGAGCATATTCAAATCCCTCAATCAGGGTGAACCCTAACAGGTTCTTGTATAAATCCCTTCACCAGGTAACATCTTAATTGGTGTTGAAAGTCCTTTTACAAGGCAACTCCTAACAGGGTCAAGATCCTAACAGGTCTTATATCAAATCCCTTTACCGGGTAGCACTCTTACAAGTGTTTTCTAAGCTTTTATTATGGCATCTTTATTACTGCAGTAGTAAAGTTACGGGTTCTATCCCATCGTGGTTTTCTCCTTCTAATCAAAGGTTTCCATGTATATATGCTGTGTTGACCTGTGTATTTCTATTTTTGTTTATGAGTGATTGATTATATTCTTTTAATTCTGCAAGAATATATATATATATATATATATATATATATATATATATATATATATATATATATATATATATAAGGTTTAATTGAAGTAGAAATTGTATTTAATGATTCACCCCCCCCCTCAGTAACTGGTTAGGACTAACAGTTGGTATCAGAGCACTAGGTTCTTAAAGAAATAAAGCTTAACTGCTTGAGGAAAGATCATGGAGGGTTATAGGTATCAGAAGCAACTTGAGAAAGCCAAAGACATCATTGCCTCTCTTAAGAATAGGCTGAGGAGGTGCCTTGCAAAAAGAAAGCAGCTAGCTCTACAACTGAGTGAGAGAAATGAAACAATTGAAGAACTCTTTGGACAAAGTGGATTTGATGAAGCAGAGGAGGCAGTCTCTGATCTCATGGAAAAGAATCAGATTCTAACCGATTAGATCTCTAACCTGAAAGGGGAGCAGGAAGGCAATGCTCTAAGAATGACTGAAACCATTGAGGTAAAGAGGAAAGTTGAAGATGAAAGGAACAGTGTTGTGAAATTACTAGCAACTTCTGAAAGAGAAAGAAATCTGGAAGATGTAGTAAGGGAAAGTGATCTTGTTGTTCTACAACTTAAAGAAGACATGCATATAATTACACAAGAAAATGCAAACATGCACAAGAATTGGCATGATAAAGATTCAAAAGGCTGACTATTAAATTGTATCAACTAAAGGAACAGATGAAAGTTCTCGAAGAAAGAAATGAGACACTTAGAAGATACAATGAGAGCTCAGAAAAGTTTGATGAGCAACCGAGGGCTCAAAGAAAGCACAAGGATCCCATAGGACTTGGGTTCACCAGTCAAAGCAGCAAGGAAACCGGTGAGTCATCTGGAGTCAAGAAAGGTAAGATGGAAAAGATGAAGAAATCAACAGCAGACAAAGGTAAGAAGGCCTTCAAAACCTCTTTCCATCACTGTGGTAAATCAGGTCATAAAACAAATGACTACAAAAATGCACCGGTAAAACCAATTACTTTTAATAGTTACTCCAGAAACTGTTACAAGTATGGCCACAAGACTTCTAAATGTAGGTCTTGTCCCAGTAGTGTGTCAAGTGGAAGCAAGGGAAGCTTCAAAGGTTACTGCTATGCATGCAACAAGTTTGGACATGAGGTTGATGAATTTAGATCTAAAATTATGGCATTTAGATCCCCATTGAGACCGATATTCCCTAAGAGGAATGTAAATCGGAGCACAACCAATTGTGCTAACTGTGGCATACATGGCCATACTAACTCCCGGTGTCATTCACCTAAGAATAGAAGGGTAAATCCATGGAAGGAAACTGGGATAGCTTGTTACAACTGCAACAAAGTTGGACATTTGGCCAAAAAATGTAGGAACCAGCCAATGAACAAGAAAAGGGGATCTGCTAAACCGGTCAAAAGGAACTTGACTCCTAACCAAAACAATAATAAGGGAAAAGAAACTGAAAAAGAAGTCAAAAAGATTTGGTTCAAAAAGGAATCAAAGAGTTTCACTGAGGAGAAAATAGAGGTAAAGGTATCATTTGCTGATGGTGATGTCTCTTCAGCAAATTGAGCCTAAAGGCTTTGAGGGAACTGGTAGTCTGGCTACTGGTCCCGGAAGAAATGGTGAGTAAAAATCTCACTCAGTCAAAAGGAGCAATCGGAAGATGTCACCGGTCTATCAGATAAATTGGAAAGGTAAGTGCTGACATTACAATTGAGGATGGGTTAATAGGTAAACACAATGAGAACCAGTTGTCGAAAGAAAGATTAGGTATGGTAATTAATGTTGTAGCCGTTAACAATAGTTATCATTTGGTAATTACAGTTATACCCTAAATCTATATAAGGGAAGGATGATTACTCATTTCACTTTACTTTGTGAATTGTGATTTTTTATTTCTTATGATTGAGTAATCTTCTCTTGCTTTGATTTACGGTCTTTGCTAAGTAATCTTTGTAAATCCGATCAAGAGTTCTCTATGTAAACTGGTCAAGATACGATGACATCATCATTTTCTATCGTCAATCTAATTCAAGGGAACCAATTCGACAGACCTATTTATGACATCATGCTAGTGCAGAATAGAGAAAATGAGATGACATGTGCGCTATCATCAATGCCTAATGGAGTTCTTCTGACTGAATATGTTATTGCTTTCATTCATGCTAAGCAAGAAGAACTGGGTGAAACCTTCATCCAAAGCGAGTATCTTTCACTCTGCAAGGATGGAAAGCTTCAAGAAAAGTATGTGAAGCTTGAGACTTTAGGATTGGTCAATGGAGTTCGGTATCCAACCATGTTTCGACCGGACTAGATAAAATTGGTTCTCAGTAGGGTGCATGAACCAGGATTGTGGCTAGCAAAAGGCACAGTCATACCAATCACCAAGGAGGATTTGCAAAGGGTCATTGGATAGAGCAACAAAGGGGAAGCTCTTACCCTTAGAACCATTGTGAACGCAGAAGGCACAAGGCTTACAAAATCAAAATCTGACAGTCAATTGATGACCATCAACGACATAGAAGATGAAGGTGTTCAGTTCTCATCGAAAGTCATTGGTTATAAAATCTATTAGTCGAGCAACCTCAACAGTGTGCCGGGAGGAGCCATTCACGCCGTACATCAGATCATGCACAATAACGCGTAGTATGGTATTTGCACCATGCTGCGAGGGAAAATTTTTGAAAATCTGGAGAAGCTTGGTCTGATGAAGAAAAAGTTCCTAAAATATGAAACTCTACTGGTATGTCTATTCTTTTACTATCGGAATTTCTTTCTTGGAATAGGCAAAATTACCTAGCTAGCAGATAAAGCGGTCATGATACAAATAGGAGATTTGGCTAACCGACTAGGTAATCAGTTTAATAAAGTTATGAACGATTACTTTGAAGCATTCTAGCTTAGAATGCATGCCAAGGAAAGAATTCCCTCTACTATTGTTGATTTATACAAGGATGAGGTGTGTTTTCTTGTGAGCACCGATCATTGTATAATTTAGATTGTGGAGCCCAAAATACAGTATGCACTGGAGCTTGGGTATGAGATCTCCACTAAGACAGCCAAGGCATATGCAGATGCTTTACAAGAGAGTAACTTGGATCTATCAGCATAGTAGTTTGGGACTTATGATGAAATTCTGGAAAATTTGAAGAAGTCATCGGTTAAGGAACCTGAAAAGGTGTATACAAAAAGGACTCCTACACCAAGGAAAAAGAAGATAGAAGTTGAAGAACCTAAGGTCCAAAGGAAAAGAGCACAACAGGTGTCCAGCAAGCAAGGGGAAGAACAAGAAGAAACTGAGACTGAAGATACAACTACTCTTCACCAAAGAAGGAAGTCTGCAAAACCAGTGAAAGAGGATGCACCAAGAGGAAGGAAACCTAAAATTGATGAATTTGTGAAAGGATTAAAAGAAACAGGAGGAATGGGATCAGTCACAAGGAGGTATGAATTGGCTAATAAAGAAAGGAGAAAAATAGAAGAAGCTCTAGTCCACTGTATTCATAAGTTCAACCTTTCTCCTACTAAACTTCATAAGATCATACCTGAAAATCTCCAAGAGATTCTAGAAGGAAGATGGAAAGCTTCAATTGATAAAGAAAGAGAGCTGAGAATTAGGGCTCTACTTGAAGTATAAAATCATCTTACTCTGGAGGAAGAAACCCAACAAGATGATCTTCACAAACAGAGTTTCAAGATCAAAAGAGGAATTAGTCAGGTGCTAATTGGAGAAGTAGACAAAGTGCATGATGAAGGAGTTTCTACATGGGTAACACTTATTCAGCAACAACACCAGGCATAAGAAGAATGCCAGAAAACATCAGTACCACTGGTGATTGACACTAGAAAAGGAAAAGGGGTACTAGGAGTTGATGCACCGGTTAAGGAAAAGACTCCAACCAAACCAATCATTGTTGACATCACCGAAGACAAATCAAGTGACCTAACTCCAACGATACTGGCATCCCCAATAAAAGGTAAAGCTCAAACACTGACTGTAGATAACATTGTTGATGAAGTCATGAATTTTGGCGAAGTGTCAAATGCAACCAAATGGTTTAGTGTATTAGGAGAGGAGGATAAGAAGAAAATAGAAGTTTTTCTATTGGAAACCTTCTTGGATTTCAACAGTGGAAGTCCTAGAGACTATAGGTCTTTGTTTCCTCCTATATTGAATCAAAGAATAATGGCCAAATGGAGAATAGGATTGGCAGCCAACAACAAAATTGCAAAAGAGATGTTGGCAGAGGTAAGACCAGGCCTCAATGAAGAGACAATAAAAGGTCTGATGGAAGTTGCATCAATGAACTTGGACACAAAGAACATAGTTGCCAAGATTATCAATGGTTATGAAAAAGATGTGTACAATGATACACTAGAGTTCTGGCAACAATACAATTTTAGTACTCTAAATAATACAGGTCCTTAGGAAATCTCTTAAGAGGAACCTGAGAGAGTATTGATACCACCGATACAATTCACTACTCATGAGAAACCTTCAACCATTGAGCAAGAAGTTCCCATAGAACAGTTCACATCTAGTGAACAAGTAATTATGGGAGAATACATTTTCCCAGAAGAACAAGGACTGGGAGAGTCATCAGAAAAGATGACTACTAGAAAAGGGACAAATAAAGAAGAAATTGTAGTGGATAAGCAACATGCAGCTGAGGAGCAACACACAAAGCCTCCACCAGAAGTAGAAGTCAATCTTGAAGAGAAAGTTCCACCGAAAGAGCAAGTACATCCTGAAGAGGAAGTCCATCCGGAGGAAGAAGTACATCAAGAACAACAGGTATCACAAGGTGAGAAAACTCAGGAATAGGAGATGCTTGTAAATACTGTATAGGAAAAGCTTGCGAAAGAATAACCGGAATAGGAGAAGAAACAGAAGGGACTGGTAGATGTTCCCAACTCATCTTCATCAAAGAGGAAACTAACTTTTGCAACCGAATCTGTTGGGAGTTTGAGTTGTCATTAGTGTAATGTATCGGTAAGTAGTCCTCAGACATTCACAACACTTGTCTTCTAGACACCGGTCATAGAGTAACATAAGAATATGCACTAGTAGATGAAAAGAAGTACACTCACTAATAGACTAATCTAAATAGTACACACCAGTTTTTGAATACGTGCATAAGTAGAACCGGATACAAGTTTGCACCAGTCTTGGTCTAAGACAAGCTAAAGATCCGCACCGAATTAAGAGGATCCGTTTCAGTTAGAAGTTGGACTGTATGTGAGTTAGCTTTTTAACAAAAAGTTAGCTTTATCCTTTTGGCTATCTTACATGGTGAACTCTAGATTGTTATTCTCATTTTATTGATGATTGCATGATTCATTGCGAAGTTTGCGGCCTGGCGGTTCTGTGAGTTAATCATTACAGAGAACTCTTGTACAAATATAGGTCATAGGACACAAGAAAGTTGTTGATTATGGGTGATTGCATAGAGAAGAGGAGAGACGTCTTCTAAGAGAAGAGTTGCAGATATAGAAGTAGAAGAGATCAACAACCAGGAAAATAAAAGGAAGTATGATCTAATCAAACATTCAGTGTCATAATAAGATCATTATTTTTTTAGTAGTAAAAGTATATTCAAATCCCTATATTAGGGTGGACCTAATCGGTTCGTTGTAAAAATCCCCTAACAAGGTAACATCTTAGGTGATGTTCAAAGTCCTATAACCAGGCAACCTTTAATAGGGTTCAGATCTTAACCGATCTTTGTAAAATCCCTTAACCGGGTAGCATTATGATCAGTGTTTTGTAAGCTCCTAATAGGGCACCTTCATTCTACAGTAGTGAAGTTGTGTGCTCTATCTCACCGTGGTTTTTTTCCTTCTAACCGAGGATTTCCACATATCAACACTTGTGTTGATCTGAGTAATTATGCTTATGCTAGTAAATGGTTGATTAAATTTCTATTCTTTATTCCAAGAACTGTTTGCTAATTTTAAATAAGTAAAGATTAGGGTTACTGATTCACCCCTCCCCTCTTAGTAACCGGTAAATTATTAACAATTGGTATCAGAGCCAAAGTTCTCTCTACTTCCAAGCCTAATAGTTGGAGAGAAAGATCATGGAGGTTTACCAGTATCAAAAGAATCTTGAGGAAGCCAATGATATCATCACCTCTATGGAAAATAGATTGAGGAGATCACTTGCGAAAAGAAAGGAGCTAGCGCTACAACTGAATGAGAGCAATGAAACCATTGATGAACTCTTTGGGTAGAGTGGATCTAACGAAGCTGAGGAGGCTGTATCTGAACTCATGGAAAGGAATCAAATCCTGACCGATGAGATCTCTGATCTTAAAAGAGACCATGAAGATAATGCCCTAAGGATGACTGAACTAATCAAGAAAAAGAGAAAAGTTGAAGATGAAAGAAATTCAGTAATCAAGTCTCTGTCAGCCTATGAGAAAGCAAGGGACCGAGCAGTGGAGGCCATAGGGGCAAGTGAACTTATCATTCTACAACTTCAAGAAGACATGTAGAGTGTTACCCAAGAAAATGTCCACAGGCAAAAAGGCTGGCATGATAGGAATGAAGCATGCAATAGATTGTCTCAAGAAATGCATCAACTAAGGGAGCAAATGAATGAACTTGAAGAAACAAATGAAATACTGGGAAGATACAATGAAAGTTCAACTAATCTTGATGAGCAACTCAAAGTTCAAAGAAGACACAAAGATCAGACCGGTCTTGAATTCACTGATAAAAATGCCAAAAAGAATGGTGAGCCCTCTAGGGAAAAAGTAATCAAGGAGGATAAGATGAGATCGCTAATGTAGAAAGGTAATAATTTCCCTAACACATCTTGCAAACACTGCGGGAAATTGGGTCATAAGACTAACAACTACATGAATGCACTGCTAAGGACCAACAATAGCTACTACAAGAACTGCTGTAAAAAGGGCCACAAGACCAGTGAGTGCTAGTCCAGTCCCACATCTGTGTCCAGTAGTAGCAAGGGAAGCTTCAGAGGGTACTACTATGAGTGCAATAAATTTGGATACAAAGCACAAAAATGCAGATCCAAGACAATGGCATTTAGATCCCCAAAACCAGTGCTCATTAAGACAAACAAGGACCCGAGTATAGTGAATTGTGTGAACTGTGGAGTACACAATTACAATGGCTCTCGTAGCAAGTCAATTGACATGAAAAGAATGAACTCATGGAAAGCAACTAGAGTGATCTGTTATCATTACAACAAGGTGGGACACAAAGCTAAAGAGTGCAAAAACCAGTCATCCAGCAAGGGGAAAGAATTGGTTAAATCTGAAGAGAAGATCAACAAGGAAGAAAAGACTAAGAAAACAGTCAAACATATTTGGTTCGTTAAAGAATCAAAGATCTCTGTTGAAGAAAAACTAGAGGAAAAATCACCATCTACTGATGGCGATATTTCTTCAGCAAACTAAACCATGAGGGTTTAGTGGGAATTGGTAGATCCACTACCATTCCCGGTATGACTGGTGAAAGTCAGACTCACTCGGTCTATGAGACTAATCGGTAAGGCTTCAATCAACCGGCTGGCAAATGAAAAAAAGGGGGTAGGTAAAACATTTATTACTATAGTCATTTAACAGATAGTTAACATTTGGTAAGTACCGTTATAACCTAACCCTATAAAAGAAAGGATAATTACTCATAAGTTCACTTTGCTTACTTTGCAATTTACGAATTCTTGTGCTGAGTATTACCTTCATGCGTTGATCACTAAGAAATCACTATCTGCAAATTACCAGTTAGCAAGAATGGCTTCATCTTCCGCTTCCGTGAAGTTGATCAAAGGAGATCAAGTGAACAGACTAGCATACAACATCTTGTCAGTTCAGAACAGAGAAAATGACATGGTTGGTGCTCTCTCTTCTATACCAAAAGGAGTCCTCTTGACTAAGGATGTTACAACATTCATTCACGCCAGATAGGAAGAACTCAGAGAAACCTTTATTCAAGGAGAGTATGTGTCATTATGTGAAGAAGGGAAACTTCTCGACAAATATGCCAATCTGGTATCGTCCGGTCTAATAAATGATGTATGCTACCTTACAATCTTCCGGGAGCACCAAGTTAGACTAGTGCTAAGCCGTCTTCACGAACTAGGGTTCTGGCTCAACCGAGGTGCATGTCACGAGATCACCAAAGAGGATCTCCACAGAGTGATCAGATACAGTGACAAGGGGGAAGCGATAACTCTGCGCACCATCTCCAACTCTGTCATCAACAAGCTAACCAAGTCAAAGTACGACGATCGACTCATGACTATAAATGACATTGAAGATGGAGTACATTTCGCATCCACTGTCATCGGATATAAAATTTGTCAGTCAAGAAACTTAAATAGCGTACTAGGTGGTGCAATTCATGCTGCGCATTGCATCATGCGTGAAAATGTCCAATACGACACTTGTGCAATACTTCGGAATCAAATCTTTGAAAATATGAAGAAGCTTGGAGTTGTGAAAAAGAAACCCATGAAGTATGGAACCCTCCTGATGTGTTTATACTTTTTCTACTTGGATTTCTTCCTAGGTTTTGAAAAAGTGAATTGGAGAACTGATAAACCAATCATGCATCAAATCACTGAAATGGCAAATAGTCAGCGAGACCGGTTAAGCAATGCTATGACCAAACATTTTGAAGACTTTCAACTAGAGATGCACAAGAGAGAAAGAGTTCCGTCAGCAATTGTTAAAAATTACAAGGATGAGGTATGTTTTCTGGTCACCACTGACAACTGCATTATTCAAGCAGTTGAACCAAGAGATGCATATGCCTCTGAGCTAGGTTATAAGATCTCAGCCAAAGTTGCTAAGGCATACGCTAATGCATTAAGTGATGCAAATTTGGATCTTGGTGCCAATCAGTTCGGCACGTACACTAAAATTCTTCAAAATTTGTCTAAAAAGGCACCAATCAAAATTGTCTACAAAAGGACGTCCACACCAAGGAAGAAACTTGCGATAGAATAGCCCAAAGGCCGAAGGAAGAAAGAAGAACCGACACCTAGTATCCAAGAGGAAGAACGAGAAGAAATAGACCCTGAAGACACAGTTCCTCTGAGTAGGAAGAAGAAGACTGATGAAATATCAAAGGAGAATCCACCTAGACGAGCCAAGCCCATAATTGATGAAATTGTGGAAGGACTGAAAAAGGCTGGAAATTTGGGTTCTGTAAGAAGAAGATATGAACTGGCCAGTGATGAAGACAAGGAAAAAATTGAGGGAGTAGTAGCATTCTGCCTCCACAAATTCAATCTTCATCCCGATGGACTGCGCACTACTCTACTGGAACAACTTCTGCAAAATATTGAGGCCCAGTGGAAAGCCACAAAAGAAAGAGAAAAGGAGCAGAGGATACGAACTCTTCTGGAGGTTCAGGATCACCTTACTCTGGAAGAAGCAATAGAACAAGTTGAACTTCATCATAAAACTTTTGCAATCATAAGAAGGGTAGGCCTCATGCTTATTGGAGAAATTGAGAAGGTACATAATGAAGAAGTCGCACTATGGACCAAACTTCTTCAGACCTAGCGACAAGCAGAACAAGAAGCAGCACAAAGAGCAACAGCTAAACCAACACCTGACATCGATAAAGGGAAAGGAGTACTTGGAGAAGAAGCACCGGTACTGGTAGATTTAACCAAGGAATAGGCAATGAATCCAATGGTTCTCATCTCACCCAGCAAAGGTAACCTTCAACCTATGCATGTTGATGACTTAATTATTGAGGTTATGGACTTTGGAGATGTGGACAATGTAGCCAAATGGTACAATGTACTAAACAAAGAGGACAAACAAAAGATGATTGTTGGAATTGTTGAGACCTTCATGGACTATCATAGGACTCCAAGAGACTATAGGTCCAAGTTCCCATTGGAACTAAACAATAGGCTTCAAGCAAAATGGAAAACCGGTCTAGGCATGAACACTAGAATCACTAGGGATACTCTACTTAAGATCCGGCTTGGATTTAGTAAAGAAAGAATAATGCTTCTACTAGAAGAAGCATCCACGAACCTAAAGACATTAGATAGAGTGGAAACAATATTGAATGGATATGAGAATAAGATCTACAAAAAACTCTAGACTACTGGAACAACTATGACTTCAAGGCATTAGAGAAATATGGTCCTCAGAATCAAAACAGACTAGTGCAAACACCAAAGGAGGGACACATAGATGGTGAAGGATCTTCTGCCAAAAAGGAAAAAGTTCAAACAGAGGAGCTCCTAACTAATGAATAAACAAATGTTAGACAAGAAGAAGAAATTGATATACCCTTAGGGGAACTCCATACAACTGAGGAGCAACAGCAAAAAGAAGACCCACTGAGAGAACAAAAACAAAATGATGAAGGTAGTAAGCCACCTGAAGAAGAAGTCCAACAGCAAAGCAAAGCTCATCAAGTAATGGAAGACAATAAAGGGAAAGAAGAAGAGATCCCTGTCCCCACAGAGGAACTAAGACCAGAGCAAGAGCAAGGCCAACAAGAACACAGAGACATTCCAAGCTCATCTTCAAAAAGGAAACTATCATTTGCCTAGGGAAAGGAAGCAAAAAGAAGTAGGAGTACTGATACAGTGGTAGACATCAGTAAGATGTCAACAAGGCAACTAAAAGAACTAACCAAAAGAAAACAAGATATGGTCCTGACCAATGTAAAGAACATTCTGTACAACTTTGCTCCTGATGTTGACATAGATGAAGATGAACCGGTCATAGATCAGCTTGAAGTGTTGGTGAAAGCAATTGGTGAGGATTTAATAGATCTAGAAATAATGCCAGCCGACCACTATGAAAAGAAAAGAGTAGAAACACTCCACAAATAGGTTGATGATATCAAAGTAAATGTGACAACCAACCTGAGAATCCTCCAACAGAAACTTCAAGAAGCAGGAAACTTGATGAGTAGAACATCAAATTTTGAAGTATTTTTGCAAGATTTGTCAGAAAAGTTTGCTGAGATAACAAAAGAAATCAAAGCATTATCTTCTCAATTTGATATAAAGAACAAATCCGCAACAACCTACAACAGACAAATGTCCAGTCTAGCAGTTGCACAGAGGAAAATTGCTGAAGAGAAAAATAAGAGGATTCAAGAAATTATTGGATTTCAAATGTTCTTGGCACCAACATTTGACATCATGAATTCAACTGCATCCTCTACAGAAGCTATCATTAGTGAACCAGCTTACAAAACTGTGGAAGACATGAAGAATATCATTATTTCTCTGACTGTAGCCCAAAAGAATTCAGAATATATAACCGGTCAATGGACCCCATTTCTTCATTCAGCCAAGATAATATATAAGGATATCTTCACCAAACTTCAAACGTGAAGACAAATGTTACCCTTTGCCCTGTAGAGGCAAAAAGGGGAAGTGTTGTTGCATTCAGTCAGGGAAAGTTCAGAACAGGGGAAGTGTTGGTCCATCGATACAAGGTAATGTGAAAATTGTACAAGTTTTGCCACCAATGACAAAGGGGAAGATGGTTGGGAGTTTGAGTTGTCATTAGTGTAATGTATTGGTAAGAGTCCTCGGATATTCACAACACTTGTCTTCTAGACACCAGTCATAGAGTAACATAAGAATATGCACCGGTAGATGAAAAGAAGTACACTCACCGATAGACTAATCTAAACGGTACGCACCGGTTTTTAAATACATGCATAAGTCAAACTAGATATAATTTTGCACTCGTCTTGGTCTAAGACAAGCTAAAGATCCGCATCGGATTAAGAGGATCAGTTTCAGTTAGAAGTCGGACTATATGGGAGTTAGCATTTTAACAAAGAGTTAGCTTTATCCTTTCGGCTGTCTTACATGGTGAACTCCAGATTGTTATTCTCATTTTATTGATGATTGCATGATTCATTGCAGAGTTTGTAGCTTGGCGGTTCTGTGAGTTAAGGGTTTGATTACAGAGAACTCTTGTATAAATACAGGTCATAGGATGCAAGAAACTTGTTGATTATGGGTGATTGCATAGAGAAGAGGAGAGACGTCTTCTGAGAGAAGAGCTGTAGACACAGAGGTAGCAGAGATCAATAGCCAGGAAAATAAAAGGAGGTATGATCTAATCAGACATTCAGTGTCATAATAAGATCATTACTTTTATCAGTAGTAAAAGTATATTCAAATCCTTATATTAGGGTGGACCTAATTGATTCGTTGTAAAAATCCCCTAACAAGGTAACATCTTAGGTGATGTTCAAAGTCCTATAACCAGGCAACCTTTAATAGGGTTCAGATCTTAACCGATCTTTGTAAAATCCCTTAACCGGGTAGCACTATGATCAGTGCTTTGTAAGCTTCTAACAGGGCGCCTTCATTCTATAGTAGTGAAGTTGTGAGCTCTATCTCACCGTGGTTTTTTTTCCTTCTAACCGAGGGTTTCCACGTATAAACACTTGTGTTGATCTGAGTAATTCTGCTTATGCTAGTAAATGGTTGATTAACTTTCTGTTCTTTATTCCAAGAACTGTTTGCTAATTTTAAATAAGTAAAGATTAGGGTTATTGATTCACCCCTCCCCTCTCAGTAACCAGTAAATTATTAACAGAATCTGAAGCTAAGAAAAAAAAAGTTAGTAAAACTGTAGTTGACATAAGCAAGATGTCAACTAGACAACTCAAAGAGCTCACTAAGAGGAAACAAGACATGGTCCTCTCTAGTGTAAGGAACATCTTGTACAACTTTGTACCAGACGCAAACATTGATGAAGATGAACCTGTTATTGATCGATTGGAAATATTGGCACAAGCAATTGGTGAAGATGTCACCGATCCAGAGACAATATCCATTAATCACTATGAGAAGAAGCGAGTAGAAATTCTAGACAAACAGGTTGAAGAGTTAAAGGCAACTGTATCTACAAATACAAGAGTACTCCAACAATAGATATAGGATGCAGGAAGTCTAATCACAAGGATTTCAAACTTTGAAGACTTTGTTCAGGATATCACTAAGAAGACATCCAAAACTTCAGAAGAAATAATGGTTCTTTCATCCAAGTTTGATGCAAAGAACTCTGCAATAGAATGCAATAGAGAAATGACCAGTCTTGCTCTCGTTATCAGAAAAGCTTCAGAAGAGAAGACAAAGAGAATTCAAGATCTCATTGGATTCCAATTATTTCTTGCCCCTACATTTGATCTCATGCAAATGACTGCAATTGAGGCAAAAAACTTGATCAAGGAACCAGACTACAAAACAGTAGAAAACATGGAAAACATAATTGTATCACTGCAAGAAGCACATAAAAACTTGGAGCATGTCATAGGTCTATGGAATCCATTCCTTCAATCAATGAAGAAAATGTATAAGGATATCTTCACAAAGTTACATATATAAAACAAGTCATTCAAATTGTAAAAACCCTTTGTCCTATGGAGGCAAAAGGGGAAGAAGATCAAGACTTAGAGAAGATCAGAATACTGGTAAGTAGATGATGGAGGCACTGAAGGGATTAGATACAGACAAAGAAAGAAGAAGATATAGATAGCATATGTTTACACATTCTATCTATAAGGTGATGTTTTGCCACCAATGCCAAAGGGGAAGATTGTTGACATATTGAAGTTGTCATTGGTTAAGCCAAAGGCAAACATCAAATCTACCGGAGCACCGATAGATCACACTGGTACTCTTAGTTAGCACCGGTAGATTATATCAAGTAAGTGGCGTACTTTGCTAGTCACGCTTATACCGATCTTATGAGACATACAGGAAAAGTACAACCAACTAGGTATAAGTTTAATATCGGTTGAGTGCATGATAACGGAGCAGTCTTAGTTAAAACTGGATTATATGGAGCATTCATA
This sequence comes from Chamaecyparis obtusa, assembly GCA_027943335.1. Classification (NCBI taxonomy): domain Eukaryota; kingdom Viridiplantae; phylum Streptophyta; class Pinopsida; order Cupressales; family Cupressaceae; genus Chamaecyparis; species Chamaecyparis obtusa. The sequence continues at coordinate 126,220 of BSBK01001782.1, forward strand.
GTTGAAACTGAAGTTAGCTTTTTAATTGGAGTTAGCTTTATTTCTACGAGTGTTTCAAGGTAAACTCAAGATCATTTTTGCAAGCTTTCTTTGCATGCATGATTTATGGGTGAGTTTACAACTTGACAAAACTGTGAGAAGTATTTTTTTAATAAGAATAATGTCTAATAAATACAAGTCATAGTATACACAAGGTGTGTTGTTGAATACTTAGAGCAGGAGAGAAATATCTTCTGATAGGAGCTACAATCATGAGAAGTGAAAGACGGAGAAGGGTTCAACAACCAAGTAGAGCAAAAGGGTAACAGGTATGATTTGATCAGATAAAAGGTGTCATAATAGATCATTGCTTTGAATTGTAAGAGCATATTCAAATCCCTTAATCGGGGTGAACCCTAATAGGTTCTTGTATAAATCCCTTCACCGGATAACATCTTAATTGGTGTTGAAAGTCCTTTTACAAGGTGACTCCTAACAAGGTCAAGATCCTAATAGGTCTTCTATCAAATCCCTTTACCAGGTAGCACTCTTACAAGTGTTTTGTAAGCCTTTAACAGGGCATCTTTATTACCGTAGTAGTAAAGTTGTGGGTTCTATCCCACCGTGGATTCTCCTTCTAATCGAAGGTTTCCACGTATATATGTTGTGTTGACCTATATATTTCTATTTATGTTTATGAGTTATTGATTATATTCTTTTAATTCTGCAAGAATATATATATATATATATATATATATATATATATATATATATATATATATATATATATATATATATATATATATATATATATATAGATATATATATAGATATATATATATATATATATATATATATATATATATAAGGTTTAATTGAAGTAGAAATTGTATTTACTGATTCACCCCCCCCCCCCTCTCAATAATCAGTTAGGACTAACAGGGTGAAAGCCCATTTGATCTTAGAATGCATCTCTCGATAGTCGAAGTCAGATCTAGCTTTGAATTTCTTCAATGTAATAAGCTGAAGTTCTGCTTCCATAGCTTTTGCCTTATACACTGAGTTGAGTGTATATCGACCAATTTGGAGAGGTTTGGCGATGGTGTTATCAAAACTTGGCCTATGCTGACTGTGTTGATATGATTGCACTTCCATGAGCTGCCTCACCATCTCCATGAGGATGATCCTATCAATAGGATATCTTGGTAAGGTATAGGGTTCTTGAAAATAACCCACGCTTAAGTAGGTAAAAGTTGAAAATTGTAGGAAGATGCAACCGAATTGATTTACCTTTTCCCAAGCTTCATCTGATAGTCTCTTGATTGCTAATTCTTTATCACAAAGACACCTTAAATGCTCAAAGAACTCATCTTGCACCCTCCTATAATGATATTTGGTTTGTGTAAGTGTGATTTGATCTTGATATTCCCAAATGGGTACCGGTGATCGATCACCTTTGGTGGAGAGTCCAGAGAATGTCCCCATGGCTGCAACAATGTAGACCAAATAAGAGTTCATATAGAAAGGTATTGATTTCCCCACATGGCTCAACTGTTCGCACAATGTTGTGCTTATGAGTTCTCCCCAGTAGATAGGTTCTTTATTTTCAAGAATTTGAAAAATGAATTTATACATCCATGGTTCAAAATTACAAGATTTCTTGAGACCACAGATTCTACTGAGGAGTGTTATCAAATCATTAACTTCTGGAGAGAAGTCAAATCTGTGTATTGTCTTTGGCCATCTGGAGAAATTTGATCTTTTATTAACTAGCCATTGGTCATTCATGTATCTTTGATAATCTGACTTATTTTGATTCCACAGCTGTATGGATATATCCTTAGACAAATCTGCACATTCAGGGTTTGTAGGAATCCTAAAAATTTGTTCAATGACATCTAGATTTAGTTTTCCATCTGCATCTTTGACTGTCTTGCCTTTGGGATTGAAATGGCGTGCACACTCAAAGACAAACTCAGGTTTTAGAGCAGTCATAAGGAAAGTAGATATCGGGTGAATATTGCTCCTCTTGGTGTGCTGTAGTTCCCTACTGGCAGGATCTTCAAGCCTTGGCAAGAAATTGGTCATGTCAACATACCTAATTCTTGTATTTGAGATTTGATCCAGAGATGATGAGACGAGTGAGGCTGTGGAATGAGCAAGCTCTTTATCATATTGATATTTCATCTTTCCTTTGGCTTTTGTTGGTGTTGACATATCCTATGCTCCAACATGAAAATTCCAAAGGGTAAATACATCATCTGAAGGGATTGGATCCATGAGAGGATTAAGCTTTGGCTTGCAATGATAGATCTATGAAGAACAAGGTGTTCAGAGTATTGATTAGATACTCATAGAACACATATGTTTGCTAAAAATGAAATGAGTAGCACATGTATGTGGGCAAATAGGACCAAAATCAGACTTGTGGAGATGTCTTGCATGTGGGGTTTTGTTTGTATGGCCAAGAATGCAAGTTGGAAGCACATGGATATGTATAAATGGAAATTTTGGTATTTAAAAGAGTGAGCTTTTACCAAAATCGAATTCTTGAGAGATGATTACATGTGTTGGAGAATGACATATTTTACATGTAATGGACTTGGGAGATGCAATTACATGTGTTAAAGAATGAAGGATGAATTGGCATGAATGTATGCACTTGCATTCTTGAGAAAATGATTTCAACTTTCTTCAAAAATAAACAAACAAACAACAAACAAGCAAACAAAGAAGAACAAAAACAAAAAACAACATACCTCTTGCTATTGACTCAAACATGACAAACTTGAAACTAATCTTCTACATGCAATTCCGTTTTTGAGTGTAAGAAATCTACAGGTAGACTTGATGATGCTAACCGAGAGGATTTGAGGAGGCAACTTTGCTATTGGTGCCAAGAGCCTTATGACAGAGAGCATTCTTGTCATATGAGGCCTAAGGGCAGGGCAAATAGTTTTATGTGGGTTTATTTTGGTGAGAGTGAGGCTTAGTCTTCTCATCAGTCAACTAGTTTTAGATTTAGAGGAGTAGAGAGTCACTCTAGAGTTTGGTCCTAATGCCAAACTATCTCCGATTGTGTTGTCCACCTCTGTGCCACTTCCCTCCGCTTTCAGATTGAGGGGATTAGTGGAAGGACAACCCTGTGTTGCTATGTTGGACACTGGAGCCACACACAACTTTATTCATGAGCGAGTTGTTAGTCAATGTGGGCTTCAAGTAGAGGAGTTTGTAGGGTTTAGAGTCAGGGTAGCCGATGGCTACAACTTTACCTAGACCAGGCGCATCAGTCGTCTCTACTTGTTTCTTGGTGATTACGAGTTGATATCTGATTTCTATGTGCTTGATTTGGGAGAGATGGATGTAGTTCTAGAGATGCAGTGGATATAAGAGATTAAGGAGTTCTACCTTCTTGAGTCCGATGCAGATTAAATTTGAGTACTAGGGCAGAGAGTATGTGTTGTTGGGTCTTGTTGTGGAGATTCTACGCATTGTCCTTTTTTTGCAGTTGATAGTGACAATTTTTAGAGACATGAGTCCATTCAGGTAGAGCATATTACACATCATGTCTCTGAGAGGTCGCAGTTTTTTGGCTTAGATCAGCAGATGGGATCAATTTACTTTGTGAACAATCCTTTATTTGATATGGATATCACTAACTTATGATAATCCGTTGTTTGAGCTCAGTGATGATCCCTTTCAGATGTTGTATGATGATGATGATGATGTTTGAGATCCTATTTGTACACCTGGCTGTCAGGAAGATTTCACAAGAGGCTAGTCAGGCCTAGTTGAGCAATTTATAGGGGTATACACAGTGAGGAGTGCTTACAGTTTCTTTTGATCCTCTCATTCAGGACATCTACCAGTCGCAGAGTTCTTCAGTGCATCCATTTGATGACAGGTATGATGGTTTGGTTGGCAGGAAGACTGGAGGCAAGTCCAGTCTATTGGTTGAGTTACTTTCGTGTGAGTTATTCTCAGTTGAGTTTCTCCCATGTGGTGATCCTGTTGCAACATCTTCAGTTTGGGTGTTGAGTGCAATTTCTCAGATGTTGTTGTGTACTATTGATGCTGATGATTTCTTCACAAGAGTATGGTGATGATAGGGACATTAGCCATGACCATCCTTGGGATTCAGGTGTACTATGATGTTGCTTATTTTTTCTGATTGCTTGAGGACAAGCAATCTTGGGAAGGGAGGACTGCAATGTCCCCATTTTTCAGACTCTTGGGATTAGCTTAGTTTGGTGACCCTCGTAAGCTAATTAGGTTGTCAAAGGGGGTCAGTTGACAGAGCCAGTGGTTGGATTCTACTCTGGAGATTCTAGATGCCAGGATTGCTCTTCGTTGGGTTCAAATTGGTGGACTTACTATTTTTAGTAAGTGGTATTTTGGGTTTGGCTATGTTTAGTAGGGCGCTTGCGCAGTCATCTTAGATGTTTCAAGATTGATTATGTGCAATCTCCAGTTTGAGAGACTTACTATTTATAGTAAGTCTATTTTGGTCAGATGGCTATTTCTGGCAGGGCAGTATGAGCTCGGAGCATTGTTGTCAGAAGTTAGAATTATTTTGTCAGAGAGATTTAGTGGCTTCATATTTTAATTGGGGTTATTAAATTAAGTTATTTTAATTTAATAAATTTATGGCTTTAATGTTATAAAACAATGGTATGTTGAGGAAGCCACGTTAGTGAAAGGTGTGAAGAAGAAGCTTTTTCATAAAGCTTATAAATATAACATGAAAAAACCATTTTACTCACCTTATGTCAATTTGATGAATATTGTGAATTTGTTCTTGGGGAAGGAAATCAAAATTTCTTGAAGAGTGCAAGGGTTTGGATATTTGGTCTTCAACTTGGAGAGAATATCAATTTCTTTGCTAGATGTTTGCAGAGCTACAATTTGAATTACCAATTGAGCATTTGATAAATTTGTTGTGTGAAAAGTTTCTTTGGAGGAGGAAATCGAAATTGTTGCAGGAGAGTAAGGGTTTCATGTGTTGGAGAAAACACTAAATCTTTATTGGAATTTGCAGGGGATTACTGAAATTTGCATTGCCATTATTGAAGACTGTTCTCATTACAAAATCTGAGTATCCAGGGCTGCCGTACGCTTTTGAATTGTGACTGCACGGAAATTCATGATGAGGCCGTACCATACCAGAATTGAGCTGTTCTTGGTTTGAGAGGCTGCGTTTTATTTAAGGAGGTCAACATTGGTTATAGGTTGAAGTTTCAAGTGGTGGTTTCGTGGTTAGCAAAGGATATCAAGCCGCCATAGTCAAGGAGCAACCAACATTGCTGGCGCCAATCTCATACTGGCTGCGTTTTAATGTGCAGCAGTCCATTTGTTACTGAGGTGCCAAATATATTAATTTCATTATTGTATGGGATTGATAATAATTGTTTTTCAAGATGCTGGATGATATAGCAAGGAATGTGAATTAAATTTTAATGACAAATTGCTGTTGATGTTATTATTTCAAAGTCTGGAAAATTTATTGAAATTCATATATGTTGATTAAAAAATCCTAAATGTTCTGAAAACAATTTGAAAGTGCAATTAAATTTGAGAAAAGAGTCTAGTTTGCAAAAGAGAGCCAGTTGGGCTCATTACACTATCTTTGATGGAAGTGAAAAACTGAAGTTTAGTTTTCTAAGTCACTACCAAGAAAGATACAGATTTGATGTCTAGACCCCCCTTAAGTAATCGTTTCACAAAGGGGTCGCTTTTAAGTTTTTTCTACCTAGCCCCACTCACCCCTCCACCTCTAGATTCAAATGTGTGCCCTCTATTATGGGCTATAAATTCTTTTACCATATAGCCAAATAAAGTTACTTGTGAATGTAGAAGCCTTTTACTGGAGGAATGCTCACCTACAACTTAGTGTTGCTTGAGTTCAATAGAATCAATGTCTGATATTTTTATTCTTGCAAACAAATGTAGTTAATTTGTTGTTTTTATAAATAACTTCAGTTTTTTAATTGATAAAGCTTAGCATGTCAAGTATGCCTAATCCATGCAACTTGAATATTTTTTTGTCTGTTAAGAGTATATTGGATTTGAAAATTTTTCTTTGGAATAAAGTTATTTGGAATTGGAGAGGAAATCTGAAAAAAATTGCTCTGGGATGAAGGATTTGGTTGTTTAAAAAGTTGATTGGAGATTTTTCCAAGATCAAATTGTTTATTATAAGGTGCTAAGGATGTCCCCTTCATTATCAGTGAGGTGTTTCCAATATCAAAGATACTTCCAGTCTAAGAGGCCAGACAGTAGAACCTAAGTCAGAAGAATGTGTAGTAAAAGATACCAAAGTAGGACTAAAGGGTGTGAGGGATGGAGAGGGACCTACAAATCATAATTGTATGCTGAAATATATGGTTGATGGGACAAACTGCTGCTGATTATCCTCATTGTATGGCTGGCCTCAATTTTGTTGTTCTTGTTTTTTCAGTGTCAAACAAAATCTTCAATCACGTGTGTTTGAGCTCTAAGGTATTTCACTGTGACATTTTCTTTTGAAGCCACTAATACAATTCAATCAACCATACAGTAAAATGTTGTCGGATGGGATAAGAAGCATTAAAGCTTTTGAAGCAGAGCCCTGGGTTAGAGTTATTAGGATACATCATGATGTGTTGGAATTGGGTAAAATATGTCAGCCAACTTGCTAAGTGTTGCACATCTCACGGATAAGATGAATGTGAATTCTAAACGAATTTGATTGAAGAGGTACCCCTAGTTTGTGGCATGAAGTTGAGGGTTGCTTCACAAGGGCAGTTCGTCAAATCAGAAAACAATTAAAGAATACAACCATAATCATTTTGGGAATATTCACCACTTATTAAACAAACTGATCGAACTATTATAATAGATTTAAAAGTTAATGATTCCTCTGGACAGCAGATATTTTAACCAAATAATATTGGACCATTTGCTGTACTAGTGCATGTTTGTTGGTTTGCCCCAACTTATCTTTTGTTTTGAGATGTACTGAATTCCAACTTTCATCAGAGGAATGATTCATATAAATCCTGATTCTGTTTCGTTGTACTGACAAAAGATTGGAAGACAGAAGATCACTAATTGCTGATCCTTTTGTATTTATGTCAGGGAAATCATTACAAGCAACTTGCTCGTGAAGCCGATGAGAAAGCTAGTCAACGAATTTTTGACATCAAGTACGTTGATCAAATAAAGCACATTAATATTGGAAAATGTCTTAGAACTATTTGAAGTCACCGATGATAGTCATTAATATAACCATGAATATATGTGCAGAAATAAGGATATGCATAATGATGTTACTATTGACTTACATTCTCAGCATGTAAAAGATGCAATCCGTCTTTTAAAGCTACATATTCAATCTCTGGCTTCCATTTCATGTCAGTATTTTCAATGACATGTTTAGTTCAACTTCTAAATTAAATTTTCTTCTTGCAATCAGTGAGTTACACAAAATGCCATTAGCACAGATTCTAAAGAAACCGTCTTATAATTACAAAAAATGCTGACAACAAATTTTGTGGCAGCGATTCACTCTCTCAAAGTTATCACAGGGTGTGGTTCACATGGCACTGGACGTGGAAGGATAAAGCGGGCTGTAAGTTTTGAAGCTTAAATCAACTGTCTAGTTTCATGGAATATTCCATCAGATTTCCTTACATTATTTCAACAGCAAATTTAGGATGTATGTTTTTACTTTCAGAAGTAAAATCTGTGAACAAGAATTATATTTTACTTCCAGAATAAAGCCTTTTTTTTTTAAGTATTATATTTGATTGCTTATAGAAACTTGTCCAAGATGTGCATATCTAGTATATTGACAATTTTTCCGTACATAGATTTGTGTGTGAATGCATGGAATCTGCTTAGAGGAACTTATTTTCATAAATATTGGTTATACATTGTGTAATTTGGGAAATGAGAGACTTCTGATGTCCCAATATAAAGAATTATTTGAGTGGAATAGCTTAATGGCTAATACTAGTAGTCCTCATTTATAGCACTTGAATTGAACAGTTCTAATTGAATTTATAGTCTGAGTTAAAGCATTTTTATGTTTACAGTGTACACTAGTGTTGTGCACACTGCATCACAGACATACCAAATGACTTAACATTTCCTCAAGAATTGCCTTCCACATTCTTATTTTGAGGGCATGTTAGTTGAATAAGAATTAATTTTGCAGCAACTATTATTTCTTATTTGGTATATTACATTGTTATGCAACCAGTAAATATGGATTTGGGTTTGTTTTTTTATGTGGTTTTTCTTATTCCTTAGTGAGAACTGAAGAATGATGCACCTTCCTTTTCATGCCCTGTATATTTTCCTATGGTCTATAAATTAACCGCTTCATGAAAACATCATTTTCTTTGGTGTGATGTATCTTAATCAGAGACACCTTGAGAATAATCTGGACTAACATTATGCAAGCAACTAAATCCTGAACTGACATGCATTTTAAGTAATGGATGTTTGTTATCTCCAACTGGTGAAATACATAACTGAGCAGAAATATTGATGTCCAGTAATTTCATTTTTGTCTTGTCATGCTGATCTTTATCATTCAATTCTAATGATCAACATTGAAATCTATTTTGTTCTGATTTCTCAGGTAATGCAGCTTCTGGAGAAAGAAGGGATCAACTGGACTGAAGAAAATGCTGGAGTGATAGTCATTAAAATAAAAGATGTCAATCCTGAAAACTTGAGTTTTGTGAACTCAAACTCTGATGATTAATGTATTTTCATTGAAATCCTTATGGACAAGAGGAACTTGAAGCAGGTCATCCTTTTGTAAGGGATTCCTTCAAATCAAGATCAAAGATCATAAGATCTTTTTTATAAATTTTTAGACCACCTTTTCAAAAAACCTGTAAATTCAAAGTGTAGAAAACAAAACTGACAAATTCCCTCATCGACAAGAGGAACTTAAAGCAAGGTATCCCTCTTTCTTAAGGTAGTCTCCTGACATGAAGATCAGAGATATTAAGAGAATCCTTCTTGTTAAATTGTCAGACTACCTCTTTGATAAACTATAAATTCAAAGATTAGGAAATGCATAAATTTTTTAAATGAGCACTAGGCTTATTTTTATATTTGAGGATTGAGTTGGTTAGGTGGCAGTGTTTTCATTAAAACTCTTTCCCGAGGTTTGGCATTATACGTTCTAGGTTTTAATGACGTGAATGTGCACAGGAAAATGTTGACGTTGTTAGTTTGCCTATGAATCTCTTCCAACAAACTATAATACTACATTACATAAATAATGAACTTCAATCTGACTTTGTTAAGTTTGTGCAATTAGTTTATTGAATGCAGTATTTGTCTTCTATTTTTCCTTATATGTGCTTCAAGTTTGCCAAATGTGTTCTCATAATTTTGACATTGGTTGTGGGGCTGAGTTTAAGGCTGAATCAATTACAATAAAATCATAGGAATGAGGTCAGGCAAAAGTGCAGGAAATTTTCAGAACTAAAAGTTTACAATACGAACAAAAAGACAAGTTCAATTGTTAGGCACGTTAGTTGTTATGGGATTTAACTGAAAAGAGAATTTGATTCAACATAACTGTAAAGACCCTCAACAGTTTTTCACAAGATTTTTGTACCATTACCCCATAGACGTTTTATCTAATAGTTTGCATGCATTTGTAAATGAGGAGTTTAGTTTGTTTGAATCTGATTTAACTATATTTTGAGAGAATTAAATGTATTACATAGCATTTATATAGCAGTACATGTGTTCGTTGAAACCATTCATTATGTATAAGCAGAAATAACAATAAACTTTTCTTACAATCTACTGTCACAAAACACAGATTAAACAATACTCATTTCTAACCTTAATAGAAAGATTAATTAGTTGAAATAAACACCAGCAACCAAAGTATTGCCTGCTCCAAACAGAGCCTCTTTAAAACAGCAACGAAGGTAGATGGTTTGACCATTAAAGATGAACCTTCCAATAAGGTGAAATCTTTACCGAGGAGCAAATAGTGGGTTTCTTAGAAAGTGCATAATAACAGTGTTAGTCTCTCTTCACACATTCTATGTCCAAATCAGTCGTACTCGTACCCATACTTATGTGGGATATTAGCTGAACTATACACCTATTGAGTGTGCGCTTGGCTGTTGTATTTGCTTCCCCAAAACTAAAACATTACATGATAAGTTGCCAAATTAAGCTCATTGTCAAAATTGATCCTCAATAGTACCTAGTAAATAGAGCAACACTTATTGGTAGAATAGCTAAATGGGTTGTGGTCTTGGACTCCTGAGTGAGTCTGACTTTGAGTATGTAGACAGAAAAGCAATTTCAAGGCAACTTATAATTGATCAATTAGCTAATGCAAAATTGATCCTCAAAAGTACCTAGTAAATAGAGCAACACTTATTGGTAGAATAGCTAAATGGGTCATGGTCTTGGACTCCTGAGTGAGTTTGATTTTGAGTATGTAGACATAAAAGCACTTTCAAGGCAACTTATAATTGATCAATTAGCTAATGCACAAACAATATTAGACCATCCCTTGGTATCAAATTTTCCTAATGAAGCAATTTTCATAATAGCATGCACAAATTAGTGGAAAATATACTTCGATGAATCATTTACTCAGCATAGCAAGAGCACAAGTCTTACTTATCATACCACAAGGAGATTGGATTCCTAAAATCTAGTGATTGGCATTATGTTGCACAAATAACATAGCTGAATATAAGGCTTTGATAAGTGGACTTGGAATAAAGGAACTACATGTCTAAGGTGACTCCTAGCTAGTAGTAGGACAAGTCAATGAGTACCTCATAATAGACAAAAGCTCCTCCCATACAAGAAAATGGTGGACAACTTCAAACAATACTTCACATCATTAGTATTTGAGCAAATTTTAAGAGTGGACGACAAAGCAGTAGATGTTATGTGATTACCTTTGGTTTTTTTTTGATATGTCACATAATGTCTAGCATTATGAGTTCTTATTAGAACATTTAAACCTTGTATTTGATGTTCTTGATACTAAACTCGTGCAATCCATCAGTGTTGAATCACCTTGGTGCAAAGATAAATACAATAACCTTCATGATCATATCCTTTCACTTGACCTATAAAATAACCAAACTAAAATGTTTAGTCATCAAACATCTCACTATGTTATCATCAGTAATATCCTATATTGAAGAAGAGTCAATAGTACCATCCTTAAGATGTCTTGACTTGATTATAGCACAAATTGTCTTACAAGACATTCACGATTGTATATGTGGGGATCATTCTAAATTGTCTTACAAGACATTCATGATTGTATATGTGGGGATCATTCTAAATTGTCAGTCATTTATCTTGTGACTATACTATTTTAGTCATTGATTTAATTGTTAATTTAGTCATTGATTGTTATTAATTGGTAATCTATTTAGTCATGGTAGCCATATATTTAGTTATTAATTTAGTCATGTATTTAGTCATTACTTTAGTCATTATTTTAGTTATATATTTAGTCATATTAGGGCACAATGGAATCAAACCACCACCCCCTACTTGTAAAGAAGGTGCTCTTCCATTGAGCTAGTACCCTTTAAAGAATAATTATACCATGTATAATAGTACTTTCCATTAAACATGATTTCAAGTTTTTCCATCTATAGTTGAAGGGCAGCAAAGCCAAAGGGGAAGATGACTAGTGATACTCTAAACTCTGACAAAGTTATTTAATGTGCAATATAAGGATGAAGTAAATGATGCCATTGGCAAATCCATTACATGTGGCTCGTGTTAATGTTTGTAGCTTCAATTAGATTATTCTAACCTTAAGCATTTGATATCTCCTTTAGATGAAATGAGAATTATATGTTATATACATTATTAGTACATTTGATGATCTTATCGATTGGAGAACTTATTAAGATTCATTCTATAATAATTATTATTTGATAACCATGATAGTTATAATTGATGACTATCATAGTTATCATTATTGATAACTAATACGAGTAAAAGTAATATCAATGTTATAGTTGATATTGTTATCAACTTTAATTGTTAATAAAGTTGAAAACAATACCAACTTAACATTATTGATTTGATTATCAAAAGTCAATTATGGTATCGACCAAATCAAGATATTACTTTATGTTGATTTTGGTATCAACTATGAATCTGAATTATAATATTGATTAATCATTATTGAGAATGATATCACTGTGATTGTCATTATTAATAATGATAATCATATTTATATGATCATCAAAGTACTTATATCGACTTCATTCTTATCAATGTAACAAACTTATCATTGTTAATAAGGATACTCTCGCCATATGTCGATAATATGATTATTAACAATGATTTTGTTAAACATATGTTTGGATAGCAAATAGAATGAAAGTCGATATGTATCGGCTAGTATAATGTTCAATGTTAATATGAAGATCGACATTAACAAGTCGATAATGAGGATCGACTTTGATGAACAATAACATGTCGATAATGCAATTTGCTAAGTTGGTGAACTTTAATAATAAGATCATATTTATATGATCATCAAAGTACTTATATCGACTTCATTCTTATCAATGTAACAAACTTATCATTGTTAAAAGGGATACTGTCGACATATGTCGATAATATCATTATTAACAATGATTTTGTTAAACATATGCATGGACAGCAAATAGAATGAAAGTCGATATGTATCGACTAGTATAATGTTCAATGTTAATATGAAGATCGACATTAACAAGTCGATAATGAGGATTGACTTTGATGAACAATAACATGTCAATAATGCAATTTGCTAAGTTGGTGAACCTTGATAATAAGAATTTCTCATGAAGAGACATCACTCTTTGTGAGACACAGTCTCATGAAAAGGTATGTCCCTTCACGAGACATCCTTGAAGAATATATATTACATCAAATTCACTTGATGAAATTTATTATTAATAACAATACAATTCAACCTTTTATATATATATATATATATATATATATATATATATATATATATATATATATATATATATATATATATATATATATATATATATATATATATATATATATATATATATATATATATATATATATATATATATATAATCCTCTATACACATTAGTTAATAAGAAGATTATTTATATTATATTGATATCGATATATATTGAATAAATGATTTGATATAATATCAATTTGGAGATCTATGTCATGAATGTATTAACATGAATGTGCTTACCTCTAGGAGAGTGAAAACCTTTGCTAGCATCCTCCCTTTGCCAACATTCTACCACCTTTACCAGCATCCTTCGAACTTGTGCCAAAATGGGATCTCTAGAACAAGGTATGGATATCCATGAAAGCATGGTGGAAGGTGGGTTTTTGTCAGACACTATAGTTGGTAATGCTCTTGTAGGCATGTATGAAAAATGTGGAAGCATAGACAAGACATGTGAATTGTTTGACAAAATGCATAAAAGTGATGTCTGACCATTGATGTCTACAAGAGCATTTCCGACTATAGTGTCTGACAAACAACTAACTATTACTTGCATGCATTGATGAACAATAGTTAACTACTGCTTACAAAGTTCAAAACTAAATTATCATAAGTAAAAATATAATGCATTAAACTATATTTAAAGCTAGAACTATGAAAAGTAGAAACCTTCACATCTAGTCAAGTAGGAGGCCAAAATTGGAGTTCACTACTATATTCACCTTGCCTTTGTTCCTAGACAACATTTCTAAAAAAGCAAAAGAGGGAGAAAGTCATTTTCGGTGTGAAGTTTGAGGTTTTGTACAAAGATATGATGGTTTTTCCTTGGGTCCATAAACATTATGTTAGCTTAAGATGTGTCTGAGGAGCTGGGAGACATGTTACTGTGTTGGAAGGTACTGTTGGATGTTAGGATGTAACTGGAGCTGGTAAGACCCCTTTTTTATGTAATGAGATTTTGGTCTTTGGAAGTTTAGTTAGTGTAAATTGTCTTAAAATGGAAGCACTTCCATGATAAGAGTGTTTAGCCCTCTGAGTAAGTGGTCTAGGGTCATGTTAAGCACCTTGATCGGGTCTTTGCATGTATTTGGCTTTCTCCCCCCATTCTGCTTCTCTCTGCACCTGTTTTCCACTGTATTTCTACATTTCCTAGCATTTTGGACTGAGGTCCTGAGGTTTCTGACCTCAAGGTCAAAGTCAACCTTGACCCTGACCTAGGTTAGGGATGACCTCGACCCTGACTTAGGGTGGTGTCTACCTCATCCTTGACCCAAATTTCAAATTTTAGGATTTTTTGATTTTCGGATATCGAGTTTCGAAAAGATTCTTTATCCCGCCTTTGGGTCGGCCATTTCAGATTTCAAGATGGTAAATCCTTAATTACATTTAATCTAGGTATATTTCTAAAGGTTAGGACCTAATTGAGATTTAATTCTCTAAGGTGGCCCTTCTAGAAGATTGTGCCCTAGTTCACTATAAAAGGAGGCCTTCCTCTCTCATTTTCTCTATCTCTCAACCAAGTTTTCATATCTCATCTCAAGCAATTTCATGAGCAAGCTTTCAAGTACAAGAAAATGAATTAAAGCATTCAAGCAAGCCTTCAAGCATTCAAGTGTTCAAGCATTCATTCATCAAGGAGATCCATTGTTAGCCATTGAAGGAAAAAATCTCTTTGGAGCCCCCTTGAAGATCCATCCTTCCACATTCATCCAAGTCAATTCCTATGCAAAGGTCCATTCAAGATTGGTGTTGAAGATCAAATGTCATTGATTTGAGACATCCTACATTCATTCTACATCCATTAGAGAATCCCTACTTGTGGATTTGAGGATTCAAATCCTCTACAAGGACTTCAACATAAGAAAGGTGAATTGTTTCGTTTACTTTGTTTATGCATAATACAATTTCAATTCAATTCAATTTCAAGGTTAATTCCTAAATTGGGGTTTGACCAAGGCAAACCCCCCATACAAACAAGAAAAACCCTCTTTTCCTTGCAGGTACAGGTGCGGAACTGCAGATCTGAGCTTGGATTTGGATACCCTTTTCGGCAAACTTTCGAGATCTGCGAACAAAGTCAA
Source organism: Chamaecyparis obtusa (assembly GCA_027943335.1). Lineage (NCBI taxonomy): Eukaryota > Viridiplantae > Streptophyta > Pinopsida > Cupressales > Cupressaceae > Chamaecyparis > Chamaecyparis obtusa. The sequence goes on from BSBK01001782.1 coordinate 141,281, forward strand.
AGTTGACCTTCAAAATATTAATGTAGCCTTTGACCTTTTATCGGGGCCAAAGACTACCTATTATCAGAAAGATAAAATTTTTTTGGGTTTTCTTCATCTCGGCATTTCCAATCCGAAATAGGTTGCAAAATTGCTGGAAACTGCACACAGACATCATAAATCAACATTTTCCAGATCTGCCCTATTTTGAGGTTAGTACTTACCTTTCAATTATTTTAGATTTTAAGCATATATTATCCATAGGGAAATATAAGGTGCTCTTCCTCTTTCATATTCTCCATAGATTGATTCAATTGTGCATTAACCTTTTGGTTGATCAATTTGGATCTCTCCTTTGAGAATTTGGATTTAGAAGTAGATCTCATATTTCCCCCATACATTCTAGGATGGACCCAATTTCTAACCTATCATTTTGGTGAACCCGACATACTTACTCTCTTTTCTTTTGTGGAATTAGATGCCCTATTGTGTTTTGTGGTGTTAGATTTCCTTTTATCTTGTTGGTATTAGATTTCTCTTTCATGTTAAATCTTGCATGCTAATTAGATTTCAAAAATACAAAAATATTCATGCTTTATGTGTTCTTAGTTTAGTTCATTTGGTTTATGAGCTTTACGACTACTAGTCCTACTTATAACATTCCAGTTAGAAGAAGTCGTAGACTTGTGGGTGCCTTTGATCCTGAATCTTCCTCTCCTTTCCTTAGAATCTCAAATGATAATTTGATTCTTCATGATTCCAATCCTATTATGGAGCAAAACTCTTCTCACTCATCTCATGATGAGGATGATGCTTTAAGAGTTCCTCCTGAACAAGTCCAAAAACTTTCAACTGAACTTGATAAAATGGGTAATTGGCTTATTCAAGAGAACCATAATCAAGATTCTATTCAAGCTATAGAGGCTCTTAAGAAAGTTCTTCATGATAGTGATCAAGGTGTTAACCTCTTGCGTGGTATTACTCACCTCGTGCATTCAAATGTTAAACCTCTAGCTCAAGAAGCTCAAGATTTAGAGTTGATTCCTCGTATCACTAGTGTAGAACCCTCTTTTAATACTTTACCTAGTATTCCTACCTATACTCCTTCTTTGGTGACTGTGACAGTTCCCTCTATTCCTATGAGTGTTCCTCTTGTGTCCCTTCCTACATCACAACCTTCATATCATAATGTTCCTTTTACTTATTCCAATCCACTTCCAACTGTAGTTCCTAGTGTTCCTCTACTTGTGTCTTCTATTCCTGTAGCTTCTTACACTGTACCTAGTGTTTCTAATGTCATTATTCCTCATATTTCATCTAATGATTCAACAATCATTAGTTTGGCTCAAACCGTGTCATCCTTACAACAACAACTTGCTTCCCTAACTCAAAACAAGTTTAGTGTTCCTACATGTGACATGGGAAGTCCTTTGTCCTGAGACATTATTCGTACTCCGGTTCCTCAGCAAGTTGATATGCCTTGTCTTGAGAATTACAATGAAAAAGGAGACCCCATTCATCATGTTAAAACATTCCAAATCCTTTGTAGTGATTATGCTCATGACCATAGGATTTTAGCCAAACTCTTTGCTAGGACCTTCCGTGACAAGGCCTTACAATGGTATTGTCCGTTGCCTCCTTATTTTATTGATTCCTTTCCACAACTAGCCAATGCCTTTATTCAACAATTTCAAAACAACATTGGCCCGCAAGTGTCTTTGACTGATTTGATGCATTGTAAAAAAAGTGCTAAGGAAAAATTAACTGAATTTATTGGTAGATTTAGGCATTTGTATGCTCAGATTTCCTATCCCGTTCCTGATATTGATATTCAACGTATGTTTATTTTAAATTTGCAAAAGGATATTAGAGATAAGATGCTGCTTACTGAATTTACTTCTTTTCAACAACTTGTGTAGCGCTTCATCATTATCAATTACAAGTGAGTCAATTTGAGAGCAACACTCCAATGGCTCTTTTTCCAGTTGATAAAAGTGATGCTGCTCCTAATCCAAACAAATTTCAAAAATTCAACAACTATGTCAAGATAAACAAACAAGCGAATGTAGTTGCTAATCAAGTTGTTGCATCTCACAATGCCACTTCTGCATCCACTGCTTTTCGATTGAATCGTATGTTTACTCCTCTCTCTGAATCTTTACATGCTATTATGAATAGGTTGTTAACTGCTAATATGATTACTACCTCCTATTCGACCTCTTTTACCTGCTACAATTGCATCCAAATCTTTTGATCCAAAAGATTTTTGTCAATATCATCATCAGAATGGTCATGATACTGAGAAGTGTTATTCTTTAAAACATAAGGTGCAATACTTAATTGATTCTAATGCTTTATCTGTAGATAATCTTGATGGTAGTGGGAACAAATCTCTCTCGCCTCCTAATAAAAACCTTCAAATCTATATGAATCCTTTACCTACGCATGATACTAATACCATTTCTCAGTCATTTGCTATGGAAATTGTGTATGATTCAAAGATGGATGATCTCAATCATGTCGTTAATCAAGTGGAGCATGTTGGTCAATTTGTATCTCCACCTCAACCTCAACCTCAACCTCAAATTCAACCTCAAGTTCAATCTCAACCTTAACCAAAACTAAAGCCTAAATTGAAAACTCAACCTAACCTTGACAACAACCTAAGAATAAAAGACCTTAGGAACTTTTGATTACCTTTGATGACTCTAAGACTATTAAAGCTCCTGATGGTCCCCTTTATATTTATGCTAGGATTTCTCAGAAACCTACTCGTGGTTGTCTTGTTGATCCTACATCCTTAGTCAATGTTATTACTGAAGAAAATATTTTTATGAAAAGCTTACAACGTGATTCTTATGATACATCAGATGTGTGGATTCAAACGTGCAATGGTTTTCTTTATCCATCATTTGGTTTTATTGCCTTACTGGTTGAACTTTGTGGAAAACTTGTGAACACTACCTTTGTTGTTGTTCCTACTTCTAATCAATTTCAAGTTAAGCTAGGTTTGCCGTGGTTGAATGCCATGCATGTTGTTGCTTCACCTATCCATAAATGTCTTAAATTTGTTCATGATGAAGAAGAGAAGATGGTTAATCATAGTTTATATCAACCTTCTAGGCCTAGAGATTGTGCTGCTCTTGATTTCTTTTGGCCTTCATTACCTAATTCATGTCCTCCTCGACCTGATAATCTTTTCCATTCATATCAAGCTTATAAACATCGTAAGATTCTTGAATTAAGCATACCTCCTATGGATCTTAATCATATTCTTTTACCTACACCTTCCATACCTCCTTTAACTATGGCATCTAGTTCTATTAATCAAGTTTCTCCTATTGCTGATAATCCTATTGATCTTCCTAAAGAGCCTGTGAAGGATCATGTGATTGTTCCTCCTAGTTCTCAGCCTATTTCAAGTAAATAAAAATGTAATCGATCTGTTAATGAACATCATAAGAAGCGACATGCTCATGCTAAAGCTCGTAATTGTGTTCTTCAAAGATCTCTACCTTCTTTGGATAAATCTATGCATGATGTGTTAGAAGAAGTTGTTACTAATAATGATGTTAAGATGCATGATTATGATGATTCTATTCATATCTTAGTTCCTATTTTGATTCATTTGGATGAAGAAGATACTCTTGATGATACTGATGATGTTATTGATGAATATGAGACTATTGACATTGACATTGATTTACCTAATATGCTTTCATCATAATTAACACTTACACCTAGTATCAAACATTGTGATTCTCAAGAGGATCCTTGTTTGGAACTGGCTATCATTCCTACTGTGTTGGATATAGTCCCTCTTACGAGTTACCCACCTTCCCTAAATGATATACAACGAGATGGGGAGAGTAGGCGACATGCTTGATTGGCTTGTCCTTCGTGGCAACTTTGTTGTGTGTTTTCCTATTGTATTGTGCTTCTCCCGTAATGTGTTTGCTAAATGTTGATAGATTCTTTTATACAACCCTTGTTACTCTATTGGTGCAAGGTGATAAAGGAATCGAAACTGTTGTTCAATTCCTCTATATGCATCTCTATTCTTCTATGTGTTGTTTCATGTTATGTCGTAAATGTGCTACTGTTCGTAGATGTTTCCTTGTGTAATCTACTTGGATTCGAGACGTAGCACTGATTCTTTTTGGTCTCCATGTCATGGTCTGAAAAGATTCCTCTTCATATATCTTATGTGATCTTTCCTCCTATGTGATTGTAGTTCTACTTTCTTTGGGGAATGATGTCAATTCATTTACAATTATATATATATATATAAAATCTTATGATCATACTGACTCCACGGTAGGTAGATCCCTTATGTGTTCTCTGTATGTTTCTGTGATATTTCCCTTGATTTGTCTTTGTCTGGGGGCATCTCAACGTGGAAACGTAATTAGTGGAGATGTTTATGTTTCCATTAAAGCCATTGCTCCTGTTAAAGTGTTAGCAATGACTTTAACATGGGGGCATACACTCTGCTCACATGTTGCACACACGCACTTTTCAATACACATATATTATTTTTCAAGATACCTTTTCTCCTTTTTCTGATTAGTAACTAATCCTTAAAGCATGGTTTTATATTTTAGGATCTCTTGATCCCTCTAGTTTCAAATATATATTTTTTTGATCCCTTAAGGTCAGAGGCGTCCTTAAGACTGGATCTCTTTTTCTTCTAATTTTATTCTTATGGAATAGAATATTCCTAAGGGTAAATTCTTGATGGATTCACTAGTGAGTAGCCACACTCACTAGGCAGTTCAATTCCATCTTTCCAATTGCATCATTTTCTTGTGTGGTTCACAATGAGATATAAGTTCTCATTGGGCAAGATAATCACACCCTCTCTCTCTCTTTAGAGATGTCTCTTTTATTGTGATCTTGGAGTTGATGAATACTTGAGTCCCTGGGGGCTTGAGGTTTCTCTTTGTCCCTTTGATTACGATAAGAATATCTTTTTCATTTTTTGATCTCCTTTACCAAGAGTTTGCATCGAGTCCATACTCTTGCTAAAGTGGGGGCTTAATGTATCATCTTAAAATAGAAGCACTTCCATGATAAGAGAATTTAGCCCTCCGAATAAGTGGTCTAGGGTCATGTTAAGCACCTTGATCAGGTCTTTTCATGTATCTGGCTTTCTCCACTCGTTCTGCTTCTCTCTGCACCTGTTTGCCACTTGATTTCTGCATTTCCTAGCATTTTAGAATAAGGTCCTAAAGTTTCAAACCTCAAGGTCAAAGTTAACCTTGAGGGTCAAAGTCAACCTCAACCCTGACCTAGGTCAAGGATGACCTCGACCCTAACCTAGGGCGGGGTCTACCTCATCCTTGACCTAGATTTCAAATTTCAAGATTTTTTTATTTTCAGATATCAGGTTTCAGAAAGATTCCTTTTCCTGCCTCCGAGTCGGCCATTTCAGGTTTCAGGATGGTAAATCTTTAATTGCATTTAATCTAAGTATATTTCTAAAGGTTAGGACCTAATTGGGATTTAATTTTCCAAGGTGGCCCCTCTAGAAGAGTGTGCCCTAGTTCACTATAAAAGGAGGCCTTCCTCTCTCATTTTCTCCATCTCTCAACCAAGTTTTCATATCTCATCTCAAGAAATTTCATGAACAAGCTTTCAAGTACAAGCAAGTGAATTCAAGCCTTCAAGCATTCAAGTGCTCAAGCATTCATTCATCAAGGAGATCCATTATTAGCCATTGAAGGATTCAATCTCTTTGGAGCCCCCTTGAAGATCCATCTTTCCACATTCATCCAAGTCAGTTCCTATGCAAAGATTCATTCAAGATTGGTGTTGAAGATCAACTGTCATTGATTTGAGACATCCTACATTCATTCTACATCCATTGGAGCATCCCTACTTGTGGATTTGAGGATTCGAATCCTCTACAAGGACTTCAACATAAGCAAGGTGAATTGTTTCATTTACTTTGTTTATGCACAATACAATTTCAATTCAATTTCAAGGTTAATTTCTAAATTGGGGTTTGAACAAGGCAAACCTCCCATACAAATAACAAAAACCCTCTTTTTCTTGCAGGTACAAGTGCGGAACTGTGGATCTAAGCTTGGATTTGGATACCCTTTTCAGTGAACTTCTGAGATCGGCTAACAAAGTCAAGGTCAACCTTCAAAATATTAATGTAGCCTTTGACCTTTTATCGGGGTCAAAGACTACCTACTGTCAAAAAGATAAATGTTTTCTGGGTTTTCTTCATCTCGGCATTTCTAGTCCAAAATAGGTTGCAAAATTTCCCAAAACTGCACACAGACATCAGAAATCAACATTTCCCAGATCTGCCCTATTTGAGATTAGTACTTGCCTTTCAATTAGTTTAGATTTTAAGCATATATTATCTATAGGGAAATATAAGGTGTTCTTCCTCTTTCATATTCTCCATAGATTGATTCAATTGTGCATTAGCCCTTTGGTTGATCAATTTGGATCTCTCCTTTGGGAATTTGGATTTAGAAGTAGATCTCATATTTCTCCCATACATTTTAGGTGGACCCAATTTCTACCTTATTTAGTTAGTTAGTTATATGTGTTTCCATTAAGAGATGGTAATCGGTAAGCTTGCTACCGGTACATGGCAATTAAGTATTGTCATTGATTGGAAAAAGAGGAAAAGAGAAAAGAGAAAGAGATGTTTTGTCATCTCAATCTAAGATGTAAGATCTAAAGATCTAAGAAGATCTGTATGTAAAGAGGCTAGTTTGGAGATCAGTGACACTATGCAAGGAAGAAAAGACTATATCTGCTCATCAAGAGCAATCAGTCACAAAGAAAAGTGCATCAACAACTGAGTAAAGGATACAACTAAGGAAAGGATTCAACCAAGGACCAGGATACCACCGGTGTCAACTACACAACCTAGGAAAAGGTGCAACCGGTGAGCAAAGGAAGGAAAAGTGACAGGTCAAATTTCATACCTATTCACAACATAAGGATCTCAACCGATCAAGTGAAGACTTCGGTATAATACGAAGAATAGGGGAAGTCATAGTCGACTATCTGTTTAAACCAACTCTTTGAATGGGATTTACTCCAACTGAGATTTACTGCACTAAATTCAAAAGACATTGAGTTAACATGGTGATCGGTTCAAGGCACATTTAAAGGTTTTCAAGCTGAAGTTTGTGGCTTTAAAACAAGGAGTTATTTCATGAGAAGGAAAGATGCTTGACATGCATCTATTATTTTCTTCATAAAATAGATAAAGCAAGAGCATGCATCAGATGTTTCCTCAGTAAAATAATACTCTGTCGAGTGATGTATCCAAAAGGGATCTAAAATTAGGTCATGCATAAGAGGCACAATTAGGGTAAGAACTCTATATATTATTTTGCCTATTGAAAATATTGGTTTCCTTCATTCTATCAAAAAAAAGAGTGAACTTATATGCTGAAGAAGCTAGGGTGAATAGAAAATAGAAGAAGAGAGAGAAGAGTGTGCAGAGAAGCACAACGGCAAAGGAAAACACACCTGCGACGATCGGTGATGTTTCTCAGTTGAGCATAACAGAGATCTTATCAGGCTATGCAAAGACATTTGTAAAAGGTCAATCCCTCTATTATTTTCTAACAATTACAACAGTTAAATCACAATATTTGGGTGGACTCTAATAGGTCCCTTGTATCAAATCCCTTAACTGGGTGACATCTTGTAAGGTGTTCTAAATCCTCTAACAAGGCAGGCACTAACTAGCCTTACTGTGACAAATCTCTTAATTGGGTCACATCTAATAGTACGTTGTAATCCTTTAACAAGGAGGGCTCCTAACATGGCGCACTTCAAAAGAGTATAGAATTTGTGAGGTCTCCTCATACCATGGTTTTGACCTAAATTGGGTTTCCACGTGATAAATCTGGTGTCACTGTGTGATTGATTGCTTAATGTTATTTTATGCTTGAATCTGTTTAGCTTACAGTTATAAGTATACTTCATCAGATTTATTTAGAAGAAGTTTTATAGGTGTTGATTCACCCCTCCCCTCTCAGTACCGGTTGGGATTGTCAATTGGTATCAGAGCCCTGGTTTATTTTCTTTATTGCTTAACTACATAAAGAATAAGTCAAGATGATGAGAAAGGAAGGACCAAAGTTTTCAAAGGAAAACTTTACTCTGTGCTACAGCATAATAAAGTTGTACATAAAGACCACTGAAGATCAATACTGGACTCATGTAACCACTAATTACAATGAACTCGCTAGCACCCTAACACCTGATTAATTGAAGATCAAGACTGAGCATATGGCTGCTATGGATATGATAGCCAACACATTACCTGATCATGTCTATGCTGAAATTTAGAATCTAGAATCTTCTCACAAAATGTGGGCTAAGTTGCAACTAGTATATGGATGGGACCCAAATGTTTAAAGAGCCAAGGTTGAAAGACTTAGAGGAAAGTATGATGACATGAGGATGAATGAAGGAGAAGACATTGAAAAATACAACAACTGGATCAAAGAAGTGATCAACTCCATCAAAAGTGCTGGAGGAAAGCTCAGTGAAGAGGAGGTGGTTAGAAAAATACTAAGAATTCTCAGACCTCAGTATGCCATCAAGATCTCAGCTATTCAAGAGCTCAGATCGGTGACCACAGATCAAGTCACTCTAGACTCCCTCATTGGTAAGTTGATTGCATTTGAATTAAGTAGTTTTAATAATATCTTACCCATTCAGGAAGCAACTTTTAAGTCTTCTGTCAATATCCCTTCCACCAAAAAGGGAAGAGAAATTGGTAATTTCTCTACCGGTAAGATTGGTAGTCTTGTTGAGAATTTGCTCTCAAAAGAGATTGAGCAAGATGGGTTTGAAGCACTCATTGCTAGGAGATTTCCCAGAGGGAAAGGGAAGTAAAAAGGAAAGCTTCCTCTAAATGCTTCTCTTGAAATAAGATAGGATATATTGTTGCAAGATGTCCTGACAATGATAATAAAGATAAGAGCAACTAGTTCAAGAGTAAAGCAAAGAAGGAGTGCTACCTTGCAAAAGGAGTCACAAACAATGAATTTGAAGACTCTGAGGATCCAAAAATTGCATTTGTTGCAATAAAAGAGGAGAGCCCATTGGTAATTGAAATGACACTTATCTCAAGATCTCATCAGCATGATGATTGGATCATTGACAGCGGATGCACTCACTACATGATCGGTGTTAAGAACAAGTTTATCAGCTTGGAGCTCAATGATAGCAGATCAATAACCTTTGGAAATAATGCTCCCTGTGTCATCAAAAGTAAAGTTTCTATTACACTCAACAATGATGTTGTCTATGAAGATGTGTACTACATTGAAGGACTCAAGTACAATTTAATGAGTGTTGCACAACTCAACAACAAAGGATTCCTATTGGAATTCAGACAAGGTTCCTGTGTAGTCAAGAATCAATTCTAAGATCATGTTGCAACTGATAGATAGAGAAAAGGGAATTTGTTCTACCTAGACTCAATGGAAGGAGCCTATCTCATTGCTTCATTCAAAGGAGAATCAAGCAAATCTATCTTATATCCAAAGAGGACAATAGCTGGTTATGGCACAAGAGACTCTGCCACATAAAATTTGACAGTATTTTCAAAGTGAGCAAAAAGAAATCAGTTAGAGGACTCCCTGAGATTAAAAAACCCATTAGAGGTGTTTGTAAAGATTGTCAGTTAGGGAAACTCATAGGAACAAGTTTCAATAGTAAATCTTTCTCTGCTGAAAATGTTCTAGATCTTGTGCACACATATTTGTGTGGACCAATGAGAACAAAGAGCTACTATGGAGACCGGTACTTCATGCTCTTTGTAGATGACTTCTCAAGAATGATGTGGACACTCTTTCTCAGAGAGAAATCATAGGCATTTCACATGTTTAAAATCTACAAGGCTAGAGTGGATAAGGAGACTGGTAAAAGCTTGAAGTGTCTGAGATTAGACAAAGGAGGTGAATACACTTCTCAAGAGTCCACTCACTATTGTGAGGAACATGGCGTAAAGAAGAAGCTATCTACACCTCATATTTTCTGGACTGATGAAAAGGACTGTGCTTGTAGGGGGGGAAGATTAGATAAAGGTAGTCTTTTTGACTAGCCTTTGGCATTATTGTCAAAACAGGGAGAGTTTGGCAATAAACCGGTAGATGACCGGCATTGGAAGTAATACAGAGATACAAGAACATAAGATAGGTGATATGATTGCCCATTAAGGTTTTTCCATCATTTCCAAAGGGGGAGATTGTTGGCATTAAGAGATGGTAACCGGTAAGCTTGCTACCGGTACATGGCAATTAAGTATTGTCATTGATTGGTAAAAGAGGAAAAGAGAAGAGAAAGAGATGTTTTTTCATCTTAGTATAAGGTCTAAAGATCTAAGGAGATCTATATGTAAAGAGGTTGGTTTGGAGACCGGTGACACTATGCAAGGAAGAAAAGACTATATTTTGCTCATCAAGACCAACTGGTCACTAAGAAAAGTGCATCACCAATCGAGTAAAGGATACAACCAAGGAAAGGATTCAACCGAGGACTGAGATACTACTGGTGTCAACTACGCAACCTAGGAAAATGTGCAACTGGTGACAAAAGGAAGGAAAAGTGACATGTCAAAGTTCGTACCTATTCATAACATAAGAATCTCAACCAATCAAGTGAAGACTTCAGTATAATACAAAGAACTGGGGAAGTCATAGTCAACTATCTATTTAAACCAACTCTTTGACTGAGATTTATTGCAATCAAGATTTACTGCACTAAATCTGGAAGATGTTGAGTTAACATGGTGATTGGTTCAAGGCACGTTTAAAGGTTTTAAAGCTAAAGTTTGTGGCTTTAAAACAAGGAGTTATCTCATGAGAAGGAAAGATGCTTGACACACATCTATTGTTTTCTTCATAAATCAGATAAAACAAGAGCATGCATCGGATGTTTCCTTAGTGAACTAATACTCCACCGAGTGACGTATCCAAAAGGGATTTGAAATTAGGTCATGCATAAGAGGCACAATTAGGGAAAGAACTCTATATATTCTTCTTCATGTTGAGAATATTGGTTGCCTTCATTGTGCCGAAGAAAAGAGTGAACCTATATGCTGAAGAAGCTAGGGTGAATATAAAATATAAGAAGAGAGAGAAGAGTGTGCAGAGAAGCACAACAACTAAGGAAAGCACACTTGCGGTGACCAGTGATGTTTCTCAATTGAGCATAACAAAGATCTTATCAGGCTATGCAAAGTCATTTGTAAAAGGTCAATCCCTCTATTATTTTCTAACAATTGCAATAGTTAAATTCCAGTATTTGGGTGGACTCTAACAAGTCCCTTGTATCAAATCCCTTAACTGGGTGACATCTTGTAAGGTGTTCTAAGTCCTCTAACAAGGTAGGCACTAACCGGCCTTACTATAAAAAATCCCTTAACTGGGTCGCATTTAATAGTGTGTTGTAATCCTTTAATAGGGAAGGCTCCTAATAGGGTGCACTTCAAAAGAGTGCAGAATTTGTGAGGTCTCCTCACATTGTGGTTTTCACCCGAATTGGGTTTTCACGTGATAAATCTGGTGTCACCATGTGATTGATTGCTTGATGTTATTTTATGCTTGAATCTGTTTAGCTTACAGTCATAAGTATACTTCATCAGATTTATTTAGAAGAAGTTTTATAGGTGTTGATTCACACCTCCCCTCTCAACACCGATTGGGACTATCAGTATGGTTCTCATTTTTTTGTTGACCGTGTTGTGCATTATGTTGGTTACTTTATTCAAAATGATTTTTTTTGAGAATTATTTTCTTGTTTAAATTCTTAGCTGAGGGTCCCTATAACCTTACCATATAATGAAAATTATGTATATATTTGTTGCTCTTGAAAAAGTACTCTTTTGTTGTTCCCAAGCCGAACAACGAACATTTATCAAACAAACATTTAAACTCAATCTTTTCAAGTCATTGTTGGCCTCTAATGTTAAAAAAAAAACCATTAGAAAGCCTCAGATCCTCTTGAGGCCATGATAAAAATAAACCCAAGGTAAAATCATGCAAATGACTTTTTTGGGTACAAACTACAATATCCACTAACCTATATGATCTATGTTCGTACATCTATGAACTAACATGAGAAAGAAATTTTATACACACAAGAGTTCTACAACACTCTTTTGAACCTTTCACATGTGTTTGTGCACAATATTGAAGACATGCCATGGATAACCATAGTTTTCACTGCTTAGCACTAATTGCACACACTTGGACAATACAATAAATAATTTAAATATGAAACTAGATATTTTGTTTTTCAAGAAATCAAATTTTATGAGGATTGACAAACAAGACTTTAGTTGTGTAGATGAAGTGTGTTATTAGACAAATATTGGTTTCTAGAACCTAATTCAATTACTCTATTTTAACATTAGATATTCTTTTAGTTAAGCTTCTCCAATCTCCCCATATTTTGAAATCAATTTCATTGAAAATTATTGACAATTCATCCTAGAGAATCATAAGAACTAAAATAAACAAAACATGAGGTAGTTAATACTCAAACTTAAAATTCTATTACGATGAGCAAGCACAAAGATAACCAGTGAGATATTTTGCAACATTAGAAATGTACCAGTCTCAAATATCAAAAATTTAGAAAATTTCAGTGTCATTGACCTCTAGTCTCTAGAATGGAGATAACACAACTCTTAAAAGAGCATAATTTATAAATGGAAAAAATGAGAAACTCACAACTCTTTCTCTAATGAGTTTGGGTTGGGTCTAGGGCTAGTACCCCATTTGGATCACCCAGGGTCCCACACAAGCACCTCAGACTCCTATGGATCCTCCTCTCAAAAGAATGTTGCTTATAAATGGAAAAGAAAGAGGAAATCACAACACCTGCCCTAGTGGTTTAATGTCAGGTCATGGGCCAATATGCCATTGTATTTTCCTAAGGTCTCATGCAATAAATCCAATTAAGGACCCATAGGGAATTGAATGTACCTAGACAAGATCCTAGGAAAACCAAAGGGGTTCCAAGGGTCACTAAAGAAAAATAGTAAAAAATATTTTTCTTAAAACATTTTTACAAACAAAATAATGTGCCAAACACCTAATTTTGGACTTATGTGATAAAACTGGGAAAATGGTGTACCCCTCTACCACTCTAAAATTCCCACTAGTTATTAATCTATTATAAATTAATCTATCAGTTATGAATAACAATAAAGAGAAGGAATGGAACGTTCAAACTAGAAGTGATATCCAAATAACTAATAAAATAGCCAAAAACCTTGCTTCCAAAGGCCTACCAAACATGCAACTGGGTATTAACAGGGGAAAAAACCCTAATTTGGGAATTACTGGGTGCAAAATACTCAATTTTAGAATGGAGAAAAACTATTGAAAAAAAGAGAACATATTTATGCCATCTTGAAAGCAGAAACAAGAAAAAATGTTTGAAAAATATCTTATAAGAGAACAAAAAGGAAAAAGTGTATACAAGTTCATTAGAGAAAAATGGAATTTGGTCTAACTGAGATACAATTAAGGTGAATAAACTGATGAATGAATTCAACCAGCTGCTAAGAATGAAAGAGATCTAATGCAAGCGAAAAAGTAGAATTTAATAGCCAAAGGAAGTAGACCAACACTGTAACTTCCTAACTATGTCTACAGTAAAGAAACAACTCCAAAGTCAATAAAATAATAAAATTATTAACTAAAAAGGTACAACCCTTTATTGAAAATGAGGACATATGTCTCAAATTGTTTTTTTCCCTTTGAGATACTTTTAACTGAGACTGGCATTCAAAGAGACAACAACAAAACAGTAAGTTAATAAATATCCCCTATTGATAATAGAATATAATAATGAAAAACTAATAAAACAGATCACCAAGTCAGGAAGTTAAGAAAGAAGGGCATTCACTGGGGGCTGAAAATGCCCTTGGACCACAAGATTTTCAAGCAAGCTTCTTTAAAAAATTAGACACATTGTGGGAAGAGATGTAGTAGGAACCAAAGAAGAATCCACGAAGAAGATAAACACTTTGGAATAACAGTTTCCTGACCTTAATGTTGAACAAAAATCCTATATTTTTATAGCTATTGACCCATTCCTTTACATAATATAATATATAAGATTGCTTCCTATCTTATGTCAAACAACATAAAGAGACCTCTATTGAGATAGTTTGGAATTTATCAGTAAGGTTCTAGTTCACTTGCATTTGTGTTGCTTAGAGGCAATGAGTTTGTAGTCGTTTTGGCACACCCATTTTTTAGTCATAGCAAAACAAATTCATACTAGTTTCTTTAAATATTGGTACATCATATTGGTAGATCTCTCTTTGTTTCTCTCTTTTGTTATGTGTTTATCTCCCTTGAAGTGATCCTTCTTGGGGGCATTTCATAGTGGGTTCATTTTCTGTAGCAGGAGATCAACATGAGGTGTGTCAGAGGAAACTACTGGTGATAACATACCATCATTTCTTGGGTCTTCTCATATTTCTAGTACGGTAACGTTGCATGCCACTTTGGTGGTGAATGATGAAGAAATGGTTCCCTTAAAGATATAGAAGGTTCTAGTGACTAATAAGTACTTGGAACCTTCTGTATCTATAAGGGAATCAATTCTTCATCGCTCACCACCAATGTGGCCTGCATTGTTACTGTACTAAAAATAAAGGAAGACCCAGGAAATGATGGTATGTTATCACCAATAGTTGCCTCTGACACATCCCCATGGCATCTCCTGCTACAAACAATGAATCCATTATGAAACGCCCCAAAAAAGAACACTTCAAGAGAGATAAACACAAAACAAAAACAACAAAAGAGGGATCTACCAATATGATGTGCAATAGAGGATGTCTATATGTTGCATATTTTTGACATTCCTATTCAGGCTTAGAATTGTTACCCTAACTCAGGCATTAAGGCTATACAACAATTCTATCCTGACAATGGAAACCTACTTTAGTTGTGGGTAGACTATGAATAAGGAGGAATCTCTGAATTCTAGGCTGGTTCCTATTAAATATGAGATATCACCACCTGATTGAAAACTTGATAAGGAAAGGGATAGAAAGAACTTTTAACTGAAATGAATGTGGTGATACACCAAAATAAGTTCATACTTTACTGGAATGATAAAACAATAGCTCAAAATCATACACCAAAAGTTTGTCTCTTCAAATCTCTGTTCAACATATAGGCTAACAGATTTCACTATTAGGGTTATACCACAAATAGTTAAACAATTAACAACATACTTTTTCCATGCAAGGTTTAAGCATAAAGTGATCACATTAAGAATGAAAAAAACAAGTATTCACTTCTTTTGTATTACAATTGAAAACAACACTTGTGCAGAAAGATAAAATCAAGATCAACAAATCTAACAACAAAAAGTGTATGGATCAATGAGCATCTGCTTTATTTCTCGCAAAAAACTAATAATTTGGTTACAAAAATGGCATCAAAACAAAATAGGAACACTATGTTCACTATTAGCCTCTCTCCAAAACTCGAAACCCCTAAAATTGATTATGAAAATCAATCTTATACTATGCCTAAGCCTCAAATCTGAAAATACAAGCTCTCCAAAAAATGCCCAATTTTGGCCAAAAATTATGCCAAAATCCACCTTATGTCAACTCTCCATGCTAAATGCCCAAAATAATGGCTTATAATAAGGATAAAAACCCTTCTACAAAAAATGCCAATTTTTTAAAATTGAAATAAAATCCCAATATCCAAATGCATACTCTACCCTCTAAAAATACTAAGTGTAAACAAATGCAAAGTGGGGAATAACAAACTTGACCCACTTGCACATGACTCGAAAGATGAGGGATGAGGTGGCACATTTGCAAAGTTTGAAAACTGTAGACATTGACACCAATAGTAAAGGCATTCAATGCCTCATGCTTGGCGGACTCCAAAACTATTATGCTCATTTTGTTTCTCGAGGCTGGTGTTTTGCTATGTTCTAAGAGAAGAATTAGGAAGAGTTTTAAAACCCTAACAGAAGAGAACCTTTGGTAGAATTTGTTGATGAAGCTCGGCATGACTGCAATGGAACTCTTTGTTTATAAACATTTTTCTTCATTGGCACATATTCTCATACTGAGAGCTCAACATTTGTGAAAGCTTACTGGTGTAGTTTGAAGTCTGACTATTGCTTGAATGACCAAAACTAGTAAGTTATCATGTATCTCCACTTGCAATCAACTGATATGTTTATTATATTTATTGTTTATCCTGTGACTGATGGTCTTCTATTTCTTTGAAGCTTGGTCTGTGATCTTTTGACTGGTGCTTAGCTTCGGTTCATGGCTTGTATCCTAGCATGTATCTTAGCCTTCAAGCAGTACCTTACCCATAGTCGGGCTCTTCCCTTCCCTTAAAAGAACTTGAGTCCTCCAAAGATATCATGGCTTTGTGCTATTAATGGGTCATAACCTGCTCATAGACCTTGGCTTTGCTGGATCTAGTCATGATCTCAAAACTCTTTCCATTATGACAGTCACGACTTGTGACTTTGCTTTACCTCTTCTTAACTATACTTGGAATCCTTGATACAAACCTAGCACCATAGTTTTAGCATAATTCATGGCTTGTGACTTCCATAAGTCATGGTTTATGACTTCCATAAGTTTTCACATCTTTTGCATTGACTGATAAAATTGTGACTTATGGAATAGATTTGGGTTTGTGGGTTTTGATTATGAGTCAAGGTTTATTCAGCTGTGGCTATACCATGAGTAAGCCAAGATTGGGGTTCTCTTTCTTCTATTTATTTCTTTATAAATTGTGACTTCATTCTTTTGAAAAAAAACCTAAGTCACGGTTTAATGTGACTATAGATCCCTTTGTTACCTTGAAGTTCAGCCTCCAATCATAGCCATGACTAGTGTCTTTTAATAGTGCTTGCTGGCTTAGCACCATGAGCACATCTCTTCCCATCTAATAGTCATGACTAGTGACTAGTGTACTTCCTTTCGGCTTGGTTGCATACAAAGTCATGACTGTTAGATATAGCTGTGACTCATGAAGTTAGTTTTGAAACCTGAGTTTCATTCATTTTTCTTTTTTAAGTTCACTACTCGACACAAATATGAAGCCTTTATTCTTTTAATTATTTTCCATCCTAATAACATGGACTTTCTTGCAATGTCGGCAATACATTTTCTGAACTTGGCCTTTAACCAGAGCCATGACTATGATTCAACAGTAAATTAAAACCATGATGAATGAGCTCGACCCCCTTATCAGTTTGGAACCTGAGTTTCAACTGGCAGTGACACTTGATAACAGAATATTTATGAGTTCTCCTCACCAACTATCTCATCAAAATCGTGAGTTTATGACTGAAAGACGTGGTAGATGTATTTTGTTTTGCGATGACATCTTTTAGTCATAAGCTTCGCAGTCTTTGGGAGCTGACTAAAAACATGACTAGAGATATCAAAGAACATAAACCACTTGTTTAAAAAGATTAGTACATTCTCTTTTATGTATGTTGTTCATTTCATTTATTTTCTTGATAGCTCATGTACATTATTGTATCTCTAGTTTTACATCACAACAACATTGTAGTATTATGAACACTAGTAAACCAATTTAATTTTGCTTACTGCTCCTTCTAGCACAGTTACCTTCAGTCATTTCATTTCATTTCAACTTTTCAACTGATACATGAAAATAGTCATTCTGAATTTTGAATTCAATGTTGAAAACAAAGAATATCCTTAAACTCACTAGCACATATTAGCATGCTTGAACAAAGTCCTTTCCTTCTATGATGTTGAATCTGAACTTTAAATATAAGAAATGCAACAAAATAAAATGTTTGTTTATTGTTAATGAAGTTTGAGCACGGGCTCGTGACACTCAAAAACATCAGAATGCAATTCAATGAAGTTTGAGCATGGGCTCGTGACACTCACTAAATACAAACTGAAAACATTTGATAACTTTATGGCATAATTCTAAAGCATTCTTTCTATAATCAGCAACAATAGTGATATTATTTGAATCTGTACCTTTGAAATAGCAAGGACATATTGTACCAGTATTTATGTAGCTGCATTCTATGACTTGATCTTTGAGTGTTTGCAACATTGGCACTTCATGTAGCACTTTATCTTGAAATTCCAGCTTGATTTGCATCTTTCCTTATGACTGAATGTGAAAACTACTGAACTTCTTTTTGTAAAAATAAATTGTTAAG
The DNA here is from genome assembly GCA_027943335.1 of Chamaecyparis obtusa. Lineage (NCBI taxonomy): Eukaryota > Viridiplantae > Streptophyta > Pinopsida > Cupressales > Cupressaceae > Chamaecyparis > Chamaecyparis obtusa. The sequence goes on from BSBK01001782.1 coordinate 159,482, forward strand.
CTCTCAAACAACATTATTTTGATATGGTTATATTAGTGAACATAATAAATAATTTTTCAATCAATTCTCAGACCATTATGTTCACTAATCTACCTAAGCACTACATCATCTAAAAAAGGTTTCTCAGTTTGAACATACTAAGTCCCTTTAATTCAGATACCTAGTTAATAAAAAGGACAACATACACTAGAATGATCATAAATAGTAAAAGGTTTCATGTTTACAGAAACAAGTCCCTTTCATACTACCTTGCAGTGAATGTTAGTGTACATTTCCTTATTGCATTTAATTTTCCAGATTGATATGCAGTATTGAAAACTTGATTGCTACAGTATGTCATTTGTTTCTCGTGCATTGCTTAGATCTAATAGGATCTAACCACTTTTTCTCTCTCTTATGTGGGTATAAACCCTAAAGACCTAAATGCAAATGAAGACATGGACCTTTGAAGACCCTAGGACCTGACACTTGACAGACAACCAGCTGACAAGCCAACACAAAGGCAATGCATGGGACCCCTATTCCATACTTCAATCGTTTCTTTCATCTCTGCAAATGTACTCTACTTATTGATGAAATATGAAACATAGAAAGACATTTGTATACTACATTTAGTTTGAAAGCACAATGTAATGATCTTTTATGAATTCTAAAATTTTGAAAAAGTGATCAAACAAAACCTGCAAGGTAGTATTAATTAGACAAACAAATGTGCAACCTTTTCTTATGTATGCTTATTGTGTTGTATGCTGTAATTTTGAGTAACAATTTTGGCAACTTCTGCTGGATGTCTGCTTGCTAGACATGAATTGAGACTTATCATAGGGCAACAGAGTTAGGAAAACTGAAACCATGAATGCAACCATTTATTGAAATGAAAATGCACCTAAACTAGACTCAATGCAACCTAGGGACCTAGTGCTTGGACAACACTTATTAAACTGAAAACTGGACCTATCCTAACCCTCAAATTAAAGCTTGAGGTGTATTCCATTAACTAGAATTTACAGTTCTTCCCCTTCAGTTGTGGACAATTGAAAAGCATTATTTTCCTTGCAGGTTGTTATTACAAAAGGGCCTGACAAAAAATTATCAAATTTGTCATGTCGCCCTAGTCTGCTCTTTAATACATCCCACTTGACTACTAGATCACCTTCTTTGAATTCTTTGTACTTAGCTTTCCTATCAAATGACCTCTTAGTCTGTGCTTGCTTTAGTTCCATGGTTTCTAATGCTTTCTTCCTTTCTTATTCAAGTTGTAACAAATCAGCATACCTCAACTTAAGAGGATCTTCCTCTTCAAACAACAACATTTGATCAACTAGCTGTAAGGCTGCAAATTCAGTAGAAACTAGCAATTTGGCCTCTTTACCATAAAACAAGACATAAGGAGAGTTCCCAATTACCTGTTTAGGAGTAATCCTATCCAGCCATAAGGCTGCCTTCAATTTAGAATGTCAATCTCTCTTATTCTCTTGCAAAGTCTTTTTGATAATTCTGATTAGATTTTTATTAGTAGACTCTGCAAGACCATTACCCTAAGGATAATAGTTAGAAGAAGTATTTAAATAGATCTCATTTTTCATAGCCCATTCTGTAATAGCTAAACCAATAAAATCCATAGCATTATCAGAGATAATTGATTGAGGAACTCCAAACTTGGTTACAATGTCTTCATAGAACTTTAACACAACAGGTCCAGTAGCTTCTTTTAATGCAATAGCCTCAGTCCATCTCGTAAAATAATGAGTAGCAGTGAGAATCCATTTATGACCTGTACTAGAATTAGGATTTAACCTATAAAGTCCATTCCCCATTTGTTAAATGGCCAATCTACCACAATTGGTTTTAATGGAAATGCTGCTAGCTTTTATTTTTCTGCAAACATAGCACATTTTGGACACCTTCTAGTCCAAGAGTAAGCATCTTTAAATAAATCAGGCCAATAATAGCTAGCCCTTAGTATTTTCCAGGCTGTAGTCTTGGGACTGAAATGTCCTCCACAAGATCCATCATGAAACTCAGATAAAATTTTGCTTTGATCTACTGAATCAATACATTTTAGAAACATTCCAGAATAATCTTTCCTATAAAGTATACCATCAATAAGAACATAGGGAATAGATTGTAACCTGTAATATCTTCTCTTTGCCTTATCAAGATTGTTTGGACATTGTCTAGTTTGCAAGAATCTCGTCGTATTAGATAACCAAGATGTAGGATCATTAAATAATACATCACCCTGTAATGAAATAGATTCTTCAATAGTTTCAGCTTGATCCTCTTCTTATGCCATTTGAGCACAAAGGCCTTTGCCTCTAACCAGCTTAGTCACATGAATCTAGACATCATACTCCATAACTCTTGTTATCCAACCTGCCCTTTTTTCATTAACATCCTTGTTCAACAAAAATTCTTTAATAATAGGATGTGAAACCATCAAATGCACCTTATTCCTAGCAATCAAATGCTTAAACTTCTTCAAGGCTTTAATAATAGCTAGCACATGCTTTTCAACAAAACTGTACCTTTTCTCGTAATCATCCATACCTTTGCTAAAAAAAGTAACTAGTTGCTCTTGTTTTTCTTCATTCTTTCGAACCAGCATTGCTGAAATAGTATTAGAACCACCATAAGCATATAGAGTAATTTTTTTAGTAAAATCAGGATTAACAAGAGTAGGGGCTGAAGACAAAGCCTGTTTTATGAATTCAAAATTTTTCTTTCCCTCATTAGTCCAGTTGAAAGGAACATCCTTTTTAAGCATAGCGGTCAGTGGTTTTAACAAGTTTGCAATATCAGGAATAAGCCTTCTAACAAAATTTATTCTCCCAATAAAACTCTGTAATCCTTTCTTGTGTTAGGTAATGAAAGTTCTAGAATTGCATGAATTCTCTCAGGATCAATAGTTGTACCTTCCTTAGAAACTTGATATCCTAAAAGTTTACCCTCATGAACTGCAAATTTTTTTTTCTTTGGGTTAAGAGAAATCTCAAACTCTCTACATCTCTACAAAATTTATCTCAAATGATCAATGTGTTGATTTGCAACCTTGCTGTAAATTGTCACATCATCTAAATATACTAGAACAAATTTATACATTAAGTTCTTGAAAGCTATGTCCATTTCTTTTTGAAAAGTGGGCCCAACATTTGATAACCCAAATGGAATTCTTCTGTAAGCCATTGTACCCCATTTAGTTGTAAAAGCTATTTTAAACTGATTAGATTCTTTAACTAAAATCTGGTTATAACCAGAATACCCATCTAAGAGTGAGAATATCTTAGATCCAGAAACATATTGTAAAATCTATTCCATGGAAGGAAGAGGGTGTCTATCTTTTAGAGATGCCATATTAAGGTCTCTAAAGTCTACACAAAGTCTTATCTCTTCATTCTTCTTCCTTACTGGAACTAAGTTAGAAACCCAGGATGTGTACTTAATAGGAAATATAATACCACCATCTAGGATTTTTCTCAGCTCTTTCAACATTAATGGCTCTAACTTGGGGTTTATAGGCCTTTGCCTTTGTCTAATTGGCCTAGCATTTGGCTCTAATTCTATAGTGTGTTGGGTTAACTGAGGATAATATCCTTTCAAATCAGAATAATCCCATGCAAAAACATCACTATATTCTCTGAAAAGATCAATAAACAACTCTTTTTCTTTAGGAGAATTGATTTTACCAACCTTTAACCTCTTATCTCTGAATATCTCCACTTCTTCATAATTATCCTCTTTGATCAGCAAGCTGGTTTTACCCTTCCTAAACTGATCATCAGAGTTGAAAACTGATTCTAGGCTAACCAATCCTTTTGGAAGCTTGTTGGTTTTCAATTGAATTATCTGATCTTCCATTTGCTGATTGATTTGTTATTCCTAGATGCTAAAAAACCATATATTTTTGTTAAAAAACTATAAATATGTTCATCAGTATTGAAAACTTGCCAGTAAGTATCATTATCTAGAATAGATGGCCTAACAATAATTTTGATATGTGACTGATCTGAGATCTATTCTTTATTTTCTATTATTGAAACATGAGCACCAATACGAGCCACCCTATCAGCATGCTGATTTTCCCTTCTAGGAACTGAAACCAAGTTAAAAGCATCAAATTCATCTAGAATGTCATTAATTCTTGATTTATACATCTTAAGAAGATCATTTTTAATAGTATTGATACCTCTCACCTTCTTTACTATCAGCTCACTATCACCAAATGCCCTCAAACACTTAATACCTCTCAATCTTGCCCACTCTAATCCCTGAATTAAACTTTCATATTCAGCCACATTGTTAGAACAAGGAAAAGATAACTTGTCGGCAGCATAAAACTTATTACCATTAGGTGAAACTAGCATAACCCTGCACCAACTCTATCCTTATTCCTTGACCCATCAAAATACAAATCCCAAAGTTGGTTAGACAAATCAGATTCAGATTCTGGATCTTTTATCAAATTAGGCTCAATTTCATCAGATTCTAAAATCATGTAATTTCCAAAACCAACATCAAACATATCATTAGTTTTTTCATTCCTAGTAGCCCATTCATCTAAAACAATGTTTAGATATGCTTCAGTTTGTGTGTTATAAGCTGAATAATCTGATACTTCATCCAGATCCATGATCACACAACTTGCATTAATGGGACTCGAATCGTAAGGCTCTATGTGATCTTTGGCCAACAATTCTGATTTTATGGTTATCTTAGTACCATATCTAGTTCTAAAGTATAAATGTGACCAATCTGAAGAAAAATAGCCATCTATTTTGGCTGTGAAGTCTTTGGACAAGCACATAGCAAAATATGTTGGCAAATCAATGACATATATATCCTGAGGTATTGAGAAATTTGGGCAGGAGTGTAAGGTCAAACTTGCATTTTTAATGACTCCTAAGGTCTTAATTGAAGTTCCATCAAGCTGGACCACACCTTTCTCAAGAGGTTCATATTTCAAATTTAGCAAATTTGCTATTTTCTTGGGCATGACAGTGCTGGTTGCACCACTGTCTACCATACAATTGTGAACTAATTTATTTCCAATAATCAATGAGACATTAAAAGGAGGCTTATCATTTGTAGGTTTCTTACCTTCCTTCTCTGATGTCTTTTGAACATTTGCTGGTTTCTTGTCAATATTTATTGTTGGCTGGTTCATATTTACAGTTTTTTTGACTTTTGGTATTGCTGGCTGCTACACCTTAGTAGGCTTCTCTTGTTTTGATAACTTTTCCTAAACCTTAGGAGGCTCAGAATTAGTCATAACCACTCTAGGTGGTTGTTGTACTACTTGTTGTGAGCCAACTACTAATTTGGATAATTCTTCTTTTAAAATCTCAATCTATCCTGGAATAGTTAAAGTCTCCCATGCAGACAACGTTACATTTATTTTCTTCATAGTATCAACAATACTAAATGGAACAACAAATTGTACCTTGTGTGAAGATCTAGGAGAACTTTGATCAGTACTCCTCTGATTTTGATCCTTATTGGATGAAATTGATGGATTCTTTAGAATAGAAACTGGTGAAGAAGGTGCATTACCAGTAGATTGATTTGCTTCAAGAGCTCTCTTTTTTTCTCTGGTATTTGCTGTAATCGATGAATCTTCATTTAAAACACAAAACTCTTCCTCTTGCCAGTTTAAGAAATCAATATCAGTAGAAGTCTGATCTGATTGTTGTTGTACCTCTTCAATAGACACATTCTGCTGTGAGTTCATTGCATTTTAGACCATAAGGGCTTGATTAAGAATCCCATTAGAACATGTAGATTGATCATGAGCTTGATTGCATGGAAAACACTAGTTGATAGTAATATTATTTTGAGTAGGAACAATATCCCTAATAGTATTAAGAGGTGATGGAGTGTACTATTTATTTGGCCTCACATTCCAATTCTGTTTGTTCACATTAGTATTTCCTTGGAATTGCTACCTATTGGCCTGAAAATTAGGCTGGTTAGGATATTGGGAAGAGGAAACAACAAACTAGTTTTGAGCAGTAGGGTTTGTCTGGGCTTGATTCCTCTTTAGGGTAACTAAATCATTTCCAAAAGATTGCAGTAAAATTTCTATTTTTTGCTAACTATCTTTAATACTTTGTAGTTCATTTAAAGGACCTGTAGGAACTATCTATGTGGATTTAAATGATGGAACAAAAGATAGTGGTGGGACTACTAACGACATATTAGACTGAATATTAGGAAAGAAAGGCATAGGAGGTTTGGGAGCTATCTTCCCTACCTGGATAAGACTATTTTCTTCCCTAATAGCAATATCAAAAGCTTGGGGCAAAGAAACTCCCCCAATAGATTGAATCATTACAGAAATATCACTATTTAAGCTCTTCAAATAATACAAGAAAGCATATTCAGTTGAAGGTCTTACCGTAACAGGAATTCTATTCCAAGTCTTTTGAAAATAGAGATTGAAATCATTCATCTCCTCTTGTGGAGCCCTCTTGATAGTAGTTTTTTGCTCCACCAAGGATAGGTTATCAAATTTGTCCTCAAAAAATTTAGACAGCCTTTCTCCCAAAGCATCCCAAGTAGCAATAGAATCTACCGAGAGTGTTATGAACCAGTCAAGGGCTTTACCCTTGAGTGATGTAGCCAATAGATTCAAAGCTACATCCTTAGGTATGGTATGATGAACATTGCAAAGCATAATAACATCTCTGATATGCTCAATAGTTGTAACATGTGTTTCTCCAGTAAAAGTTGGCAAGCTTTTCAAAGCAGCCAATGGAATATCATTGTGATTTGCAATCCTTAAAGGACTACCTTGATCAAATAGAACAAAAGGAAGATTTCTTACCATTTCTTGATGTATAGGAGCTTGCTACTGAATGGCAAGTGTAACAGAAGGCCGGGTAGGCTGAACTACCTTCCTTTGATATGTCTTTAGATTCTGAGGAGTTGATGCAGTACCACTTGTAGAAGCTCCAAAAATAGAATTATCTCTAGATAAATTTTCAACACTTGGTAATTCTGATCCGGAATGATTAGGAACACCCAGATCCTCAGGAAGACTGATTTCTTCAATAATAATCTCAAGTTCCTCTGAATTTACAACTTGGTCTTCAAAAATAGGATTATTAAATGATGAAAAATTAGAATTCAATAGAGTACCTCTTGGATCTTGTGATATTCGTCCACCTCTAGATGATCTACCTCCCCTTCTTCCTGGCTACAATTCTTGATATACAAAGCCTTCCTTGTTTGATCTTTTTGGAGTTCTACTCATTAAAATCAACACTTAGAGCTGCAATTGAATTAGGAACAATCATAGAACTCGTAACTCAAAACTAAGAAGCAGTTCATGTCCCACCGGGCGTGCCAAAAATTGTTCAGGCTTAGAATTGTTATCCTAACTAAGGAATTAAGGCTATACAACAATTCTATACTGACAATGGAAACCTCCTTTAGCTATGGGTAGACTATGAATAAGGAGGAATCTCTAGATTCTAGGCCGGTTCTTATTAAATATGAGATATCACCACCTGATTGAAAACTTGATAAGAAAAGGGATAGAAAGAACTTTTAACTGAAATGAATGTGGTGATACACCAAAATAAGTTCAGACTTTACTAGAATGATAAAATAATAGCTCAAAACCATACACCAAAAGTTTGACTCTTCAAATCTTTGTTCAACATATAGGCTAACAGATTTCACTATTAGGGTTAGACCACAAATAGTTAAACAATTAACAACATACTTTTTCCATACAAGGTTTAAGCATAAACTGATTACCTTAAGAAGGAATAAACAAGTATTCACTTCTTTTGGATTACAATTGAAAATAACACTTGTGCAGAAAGATAAAATCAGGATCAACAAATCTAACAACAAAAATTGTATGGATCAATGAGCATCTGCTTTACTTCTGATAAAAAATTGATAATCTGGTTACAAAAATGGTATCAAAACAAAATAGGAACAATATGTTCACTATTAGCCTCTCTCCAAAACTTGTAACCCCTAAAATTGATTATGAAAATCAATCTTATACTATGCCTAAGCCTCAAATCTGAAAATACAAGCTCTCCAAAAATGCCCAATTTTGGCCAAAAATTATGTCAAAAATCTAGCTTATGTCAACTCTCCATGCTAAATGCCCAAAATAATGGCTTATAATAAGGATAAAAATCCTTTTACAAAAAATGCCAAATTTTTTTAAAAAATTGAAATAAAATCCCAATATCCAAATGCATACTCAACCCTTTAAAAATACTAAGTGTAAACAAATGCAAAGTGGGGAATAACAAAATCAACCCACTTGCACATGACTCGAAAGAAGAGGGATGAGGTGGCACATTAGCAAAGTTCAAAAATTGCAGACATTGACACCAGCAGTAAAGGCATTCAATGCCTCATGCTTGGCAGACTCCAAAACTATTATGCTCATTTTGTTTCTCAAGGCTGGTGTTTTGCTATCTTCTTAGAGAAGAATTAGGAAGAGTTTTGAAACCCTAACAGAAGAGAACCTTTGGTAGAATTTGCTGATGAAGTCAACATGACTACAATGGGACTCTCCATTTATAAACATTTTTCTCCAATGGCACATATTCTCATACTGAGAGCTCGACATTTGCGAAAGCTTATTGGTGTAGTTTGAAGTCTAACTATTGCTTGAATGACCAAAATTGGTAAGTTATCATGTATCTCCACTTGCAATCAACTGATATGTTTATTATATTTATTGTTTATCCTATGACCAATGGTCTTCTATTTCTTCAAAGCTTGGTCTGTGATCTTTTGACTGGTGCTTAGCTTCAGTTCATGGCTCATATCCTAGCATGTATCTTGGCCTTCGAGTGTCACCTTACCCATAGTTGGGCTCTTCCCTTCCCTTAAAAGAACTTGAGTCCTCCAAAGATTTCATGGCTTTGTGCTGTTAATGGCTCATAAACTGCTCATAGAGCTCGACTCTGCTGGATCTAGCCGTGAGCTCAAAACTCTTTCCATTATGGTAGTCACAACTTGTGACTTTTATTTACCTCTGCTTAACTATACTTGGTGGCATCCTTGATACAAACCTGGCACCATACGTTTAGCATAAGTCACGGCTTGTGACTTCCATAAGTCATGGTTTATGACTTCCATAAGTTTTCACATCTTTTGCATTGACTGATAAAATTGTGACTTATGGAATAGATTTGGGTTTGTGGGTTTTAATTATGAGTCACAGTTTATTCAACTATGGCTATACCGTGAGTAAGCTGAGACTAGGGTTCTCTTTCTTTTGTTTATCTCTTTATAAACTGTGACTTCATTCGTTTGAAAAAAAAACTAAGTCACAGTTTAATGTGACTGTAGATCCCTTTGTTACCTTGAAGTTTAGCTTCCAATCATAGCCATGACTAGTGTCTTTTAATAGTGCTTGTTGTCTTAGCACCGTGAGCACATCTCTTCCCATCTAACAGTCACGACTAGTGACTAGTGTACTTCCTTTCGGCTTGGTTGCATACAAAGTCGTGACTGTTAGATACAGTTGTGACTCATGAAGTCAGTTTTAAAACCCGAGTTTCATTCATTTTTCTTTTTTAAGTTCACTGCTCGACACAAATATGAAGCCTTTATTCTTTTAATTATTTTCCATTCTTACTGACATGGACTTTCTTGCAATGTCGGCAATACATTTGTTGAACTTGGCCTTTAACCAGAGTCGTGACTGTGATTCAACGGTATTAAAATCATGACGAATGAGCTCAACCCCCTTATCAGTTTGGAACCCGAGTTTCAACTGGCAGTGACACTTAATAACATAATATTTATGAGTTCTCCTCACTAGCTATCTCATCAAAATCATGAGTTTATGATTGAAAGATATGGTAGATGTATTCAATTTTGCTATGACATCTTTCAGTCTTAAGTTTCACAGTCTTTGGGAGCTGACTAAAAACATGACCAGAGATATCAAAGAACATAAACCACTTGTTTAAAAAGATAAGTACATTCTCTTTTCTATCTTTTGTTCATTTCTTTTCTTTTCTTGACAACTCATGTACATTATTGTATCTCTATTTTTACATCACAACAACATTGTAGTATTATGAAAACCAGTGCACCAATTTCATTTTGCTTACTACTCCTTCTAGCATAGTTACCTTCAGTTATTTCATTTCATTTCAACTTTTCAACTGATACATGAAAATAGTCATTCTGAATTTTGAATTCAATGTTTAAAACAAAGAATATCCTTAAACTCAATGGTACATATTAGCATGCTTGAACATAGTTCTTTCCTTCTATGATGTTGAATATGAACTTTAAATATAAGAAATGCAAAAAAATAAAATGTTTGTTTATTGTTAATGAAGTTCAAGCACGGGCTCATGACACTCAAAAATATCAAAATGCTATTCAATGAAGTTCGAGCGCGGGATCATGGTACTCACTAAATACAAACTGAAAACATTTTATAACTTTATGGCATAATTCTGAAGCATTCTTTTTGTAGTCACCAACAACAATGATATTACTTGAATTTGTACCTTTGAAATAGCAAGGACATATTGTACTAGTATTTATGTAGCTGCATTCTCTGACTTGATTTTTGAATGTTTGCAACATTGGCACTTCCTGTAGCACTTTATCTTGAAATTCCAGCTTGATCTGCATTTTTCCTTGTGACTGAATGTGAAAACTAGTCAACTTCTTTCCGCAAAAATAAACTGTTAAGCTCTCAAACAACATTATTTTGATATGGTAAGATTAGTGAACATAATAAATGATTTATCAATCAATTCTCATACCATTATGTTCACTAATCTACCTAAGCACTGCATCATCTGAAAAAGGTTTCTCAGTTTGAACATACTAAGTCCCTTTAATTCAAATACCTAGTTAATAAAAAGGACAACATACACCAAAATGATCATAAATAGTAAAGGTTTCATGTTTACAGAAATAAGTCCCTTTCATACTACCTTGCAGTGAATGTTAGTGTACATTTCCTTATTGCATTTAATTTTCTAGATTGATATGTAGTATTGAAAACTAGATTGTTACAGTATGTTATTTGTTTCTCATGCATTGCTTAGATCCAACAGGATCTAACCACTTTTTCTCTCTTTTATGCAAGTATAAACCCTAAAGACCTAAATGCAGATGAAGACATGGACCTTTGAAGACCCTAGGACCTGACACTTGATAGACAACCAGTTGATAACAAGCCGACACAAAGGCAATGCATGGGATCCCTATTCCATACTTCAATCATTTCTTTCATCTCTGAAAATGTACTCTACTTATTGATGAAATATGAAACATAGAAAGACATTTGTATACTACATTCAGTTTGAAAGCACAATGTAATGGTCTTTTATGAATTTTGAAATTTTGAAAAAGTGATCAATACTTAGAGTACAATAATGACATCTAGAATGAATCATCCAATCTTGATTGTTTGCAATATACAAATGTATTTCATCCCACTCTCAAGCAGTTGTACAAAAAATAAATAGATGACTTACAACCAATTAATTTTTAACATTAATAATTAATTAAATAAAATAACAACTTATAATTTATTACCTCTCACTTTCCTCAATCTACCTTTCCCCACCAAGTACTCCCCTTCAAATTTTTTAATGGTGTTAGGATCACAAATGCAATCTATATGGATCTTTGTTGCACGCTTAGGAAGATATTCAGTAACATACATCATAGTTTGGTATACCATATATCGCTCCACCATAGAACTCTTAAGACGTGCTCTTTGTCAAACCAAAGACTTCAAAATTTTTAAGTTCCTCTCAACCATCCACATTGACCGAGTGTGTATAGGTCCACACAATTTAATCTCCTCAACTTGGTGTATGAGGTAGTGTTCTTGTGAATTGAAAGAATTTGAAGGTAGACACTTTTGCATTCCACACATTAGATGAGAAATTTTTCTCTTCTAATATTTTATATCTTCTTTATGGATTTCTTTGGATGACAATCACCTATAAGAAATTCAAGACATAAAAATATATAAATATGATACCTTACAATATATTACATAACAACAAAAATAAATTGCAAATATAATAAATATATACAACAAATTGAATAGATATCATTTCTTAGCCCATGTATTTTCCAAGATCATATATTTTCTTGATGCTATTGTCAAAGTTCTTTGTGAGAGATGGGAGTAGCACATACTACAATAATTATAAACTAATCATGTCATTCTTTTCTCACATAATACAATGAAAAGTACATGTAGTTTAAAAATATATTATAAATACAAAAGAACATGACTTACCTTGATGAAGGTATGCCAATCACGTATTTTCAACCCTAGCCCAAATTCACTTTTCTTAGATATGAGATTGCTTATGTTTGCAGCAAATCTTGTGGGAAATCAAATTTTTCGTATGACTTCTTTTATGGCATCACTTTTATGCTCTGTTAACAACCAAGAAAAGGCATTTATATTAATTCGGAGGCCATTTATTTGATTCAATAAAATTTTTCATTGCATGATTAGATTCATGAATGTGACTACAAATTTTGACTATTTTTTTTTCACGCCTTCCATCCAATATTTTCCATAGTGTCTCTATTATATTCTTTCCAATATGCATAGTATCAAAGAAATGCATAATTTGTAGCTTCTCGTAGTAGGGAAACCTTCTAAATTATTTGGGACAACTTTTTAGTCCCTTTGGAAGGTTCTCAATAATGCCTTGAAGAAATTCACAATTATCAATTACATAATCAGAAAACAAAACACAATAGAAATATATAAATTCCAAACATAAACCATTAGGTGGAACAACATTACCTTGACGATTAATTCTTTGATATTCCAACTTCCATAGGCTAGTTGTCATTCTTTGTGGCTTTGATGTAGTCTCTTCTTTCCCATTGAAAAAATATCTTCTGATAGTTCAATACTTATGATTTCTATGGAGGAAGTTCCTATACTCATCAAACACCTACTTTCCTAAACTTTTTGAATGATGAGATTTCATCTTTAGACCACAAACTAGACATGCAAATTTCTTCTTTGTTTGAAGACCTACAAGATAATGATACAATTGGATTAAATATGATAATTTTTATAATTAGAATTATCATGTGCAACTTGAATTCACCATAACATACCACAAAAATGTGTTAACCCTAGAGCATCATGTATTGTGCATACAAGTATTGCATGGAATTGAAATTGTCTTTGTCCTATTGGTCTATAAATGTCATACATAGTGATACCATTACATAACTCTAATAACTCGTCGATAAGAGGCTCAATATATACATTCATATCTTTAACTTGGTACTTACCTAGTTGAATGAACAATAACACTACATAATTATTGTGATCATTTTAATGCAAGATTTATAATTACATGCAGATAACTATTAACCGATAAAATACCTAGAACAATCATTGACAACATAATGTGCTCCTTCTTTATTGGCATACATTGAGGGATGTTATTGTTGATGAAAAAAATAGGCCGCATAGAGTAAATAGATCTCATCTCTCCAAATGGATTGACACCATCTGCTGCCAATAAAATTTTGAGATTTTGAGTTTCTTCTTTAAAGTGCGACCACTTTTTATCTATGTCCATAAATGTCGAACCATCCACAGGCATTCAAATAATATCATCTCAACTTCTATTGTGTGAATGGTAATCTATAAATTGTGCCAAGCTACTACACCTGAATAATCTTTGCAAACATGGACTAATGGGGATGTCACGAAGAACCTTGCAAGACACCTTTTTTTTTATTTGATCTAGTCGATGTCTGCTCGTATGACATTCAAGGCATTTTATTGCAAATTCATATTCTTTATGATAAATAATATGATAATTGGGACAAGCATCTATTGTTTGATACTCCATTCCAATATTTTTTATAGTGGCACATAATTATCGGTATGAGCAAGGGAGAATATTCGATGGTGGTAAGAAAGACTCACCTATCAATCTACAACAAAAAATATAAGTTGTTAATATTAACAATTATTATGGTACATGTTTCACCCTTTATTGACATTGTTATGTTGGATAAACCATTCATAATGTTCAAGTTCACCAACAACAATACAACAGAAAGAAGAGTTGTTTGGGAGCCTTTGTAAAGGGTCATGTTTGCCTTCTCAAGTAGAGGTATATCATGGACAACATCAACGTCATCCCGATCATCATCATTGGTTGCGCTAGTACCAAATGTGTCATGTATCAATGTATTAGTACCATCATCTTCAAATGTGTTATCTAGTGCATGATCGCCATCTTTCATGAGATCATAATCTTCAGCTTCAATATTTGAACCTCCATGATCCTCTACTTCCAAGAGCATATTCTCTATAATCACACCTCAATGCTCTATATCACGTACTGCTATAGGGAGGTCGACCTATATAAAAAATGATGAACACAAATAAACCATGATAATGATCTCATCATCAAGTGTATTTCATATGTATATTAATTGTTTAAGCTCTTACAAATTTTGCAGGGACAATAACATTTTCCATCGCCTTTTCTTGTGAAGTTAGATAACAATCTAGCAATTGTCTCCTCATTTTGTTCTTCACTTAGATTATCTTACATGATCCTTCGTCATAAGAAAAAAATTAGGCTATGGAAACTGCGGTCTATAACCTTCGTAGACTAAGCAAAATGATGCCAAAAGTACATGAATCTTCTTAGACCTAATTATATATAGAAATTGAAAAGTTAGTTATGAAATGATGTTTTGGTATAGTATACCAAATTGAAATACTTCAACTATTGTAGTCTTCCACCTAAAACTCAGTCCTATTGTGGCAAGAAAGAAAGATATTTAGATAATATACTATTTTGTAAATCAAAATAAAATATCATATATATTATACACACAATATATCAAAAGTGCATCAGGGGTTAACCAATCTATTGGTTCTTTGCCCAATGCCTTCCAACCCGAATTTCCTCATAAATGAAAATATTCACCAAATTCCTTAACTTGAGGTTAAACTTAGTAAAGTATTGTAAATTGTGGAGCCGATCCAAGAGGTCATTGATGTGCTGAAGGGGGTACCTATTTTGCAAATGTTGCAAAAGTTGTCAATGCAACTTTTACATCAACCCCCTATAACTTTGCAAACATGAATAGTATAACCTAGATGAACTAAAAACAACATTTTTATACCATCTCCACCTAGTTTGACCAGTTTGACCTACCCTTGACTAATAGGGCTTAATAGGCCACATGGGTACATTATGGCTCAAATGGCCTTACATTTGAAAACTAAAGCATAAAACATCATCAAATAAACATAGAAATGAAATGAATGACCTTATCGGATCATGGAAATTATTTTCAGGTACAAATGATATGATACCATCTTTCTATGTTGAAGCCTCTTTATTCAAATGGGGTGAATGTCCTTTCTCACTTCATTGGAGGGTAAAAGCACAATAAGTTGTCGCCCAAAAATAAAGGAAAAGCCTACTAAAATCAAAGTTGTTCAACTTCAATATTATAAAAATGACATTTATGTTTAGAATTTGAAGATGATGTAAACTAATTAAATGTGTTAAAATGGATGAAGTTTATTATTAATATTTTTAATAAATTTTTTGAATAATAATTGATATATTTTTTTAATTTTTAAAGATGATTTTTTAGTTGTTGAAAAATGTTGAAAATTAGGGGTCTAGTTCTCACAAAAAAAGTATATGTAAATAAATATTTTTTCCTCTAATTTAAAAATATGTTATAGATGACATATATAGCTAGTGCATGAAGAAATAAAAATTGGTTTGTGAGTTATATTTTCTCTTTTATAACAATTCAAATTCCAACTCACTTAAATCGACAATTTTCATCTTCCACCATATTTTTCATAACAAATATATCCCAATAAAAAAAGAAATATATATTTTTGAAGAGGACTCTCTCCTCTTGCGCAGCATATATTTTTCAAATTTATTTAATATGATTTACTATTTTTTTCTTTCTCTGAATCAACATCTCCTTAACTATTAAAATACCTACTTGCAATATTTTTTAATTACAATAGACTATGTCTAATTAAAACACTATAAAATCTATATGAAAATATTCTTGACTTTGATCTCTACAAAAGGGTATTTTTGTATTTTTAAAAAAATATCATTAAAAATATTAGGAGTTATTGAAATGCCACTTTTCTGAAATAATTTTATTTCTATGGTAATTAGATTCGAAGTGGTATAAAATATGCATTTAATAGACATTTCCAATTGGAAAAGTTAAAACACTTACCTAACTTAGCTAGAATGAATCTAGCTAGACCATATGTTTGACTAAAATTAATTTTTAGTTAGAAATACTAAAATTTAGTTGTGTTGATAAGTTAGCCTAAAAGGTGGCACCTGATTGTGCTTTTATCCTAGAACTAGTGGTGCACAGGTTGCTCTGCATCAATTAGATATAACACTCAATTATGTAGTATACCCAAATGATGTAGAGAACCTCTACACCCTTGATTCAATTGAAGCGAAAAGAATTTGATCCCATTTAGATAAAGAGGCTTCAGAACAAAAAAATGATATCCTACCATTTCTTCCTAAAAAGAATTCCAAAGTATCATATAATCTCTATCCTATGATCTATTAGTGTAGAGAACCTAATAGATCATTTAACTTCTTCATTCCAAACATGAGAGAAGTATATTGGGTCCTTCTTAACTTCATTCAACCACATAAAATCATCAAAACCTTCTATAATGGTTGTTTTTGTTAAAATAAGTGAATTTAGTAGTCACGGTGGGCAAAATCTATGCAAGGAGTGAAAGAGAATTGGCCAAGTTGTTGAAAGAATACTTGGATGATGAGATAAGAAGAGATGAAGAAAATAAGCAAAGAGAAAAGAGAAAGAAGAAGAGAGAAGAATAGGAAAGGCTTAGAATCCTAGAAGAGGCATTGGACAAGAATCATAGAAGGTTGGAGTGGATTGCATCACTCCTTGAACAAGCACAAGATGAAGATGACAAGGAATAGCAGGTGTATGGTGAAAAAGTGACCACACTTCTATGAATCCTTACATGTAAGAAAACTCAAGAATGAGCCCTCACAAATCGATCCATAGCTCTCTATGCATGGAGTTGCAAGATTTGTAAAATTGCTCTCAGCTAGAGCTATAAACTCATGACCTTGCTAGTCAGCCATACAATAAGAGATTCCAATGAAATCAATATGAATGCAATGTAATGCAAACCTATATGAGCATGCAAATTAATCTATGAGGATGAAGATGCAATTAAGCTATGAAAATAAAAATGAAAGAGTTACAAACCCTCTAATTAAACTATGTGAGATTAATCTAAAACATGAAAGGAAATGGTACCATGATAATGCAACTATGATGCAAGCTAGGATGTGATGTAGATGCAAGATGAATGCCAATGATGCTCCAAATCTTTAAAACTTGATGCAAGAATGTCTCCAAAAGCTTCAAGATGACTTAGAAAACCTATAGCATAACAATAGCATAGACTTCAAGTGTGTGCAAAATGAAGAAGAGAGCTCTTCTTTTATAGGAAATGAAAAATCAATGGACGATGGAGATTAAGAGGCAAAAGATTTAATCAATGGTGGAGAAAAATAGAAGCTTGATCCTTGTGCACAAATATCCTCCAATAAAATAATTAGAAGCATTTACTTTATGTTGAACATTTACTTTATATCCATGTGAGACAAAAAGTACTTTTCTTTTTTTTTTAAATTTTATTTTTCTTTATAAATAAGAATTAAATGCTTTATTTGTGCAAC
This sequence comes from Chamaecyparis obtusa, assembly GCA_027943335.1. Lineage (NCBI taxonomy): Eukaryota > Viridiplantae > Streptophyta > Pinopsida > Cupressales > Cupressaceae > Chamaecyparis > Chamaecyparis obtusa. The sequence continues at coordinate 177,241 of BSBK01001782.1, forward strand.
ATAGGATAAGAAGAAAAGTGGGGATTTTTTATTTAAATAAAAAGGGAGGAAATTCCTTTTAATTAAATAAAAGCTTAGGATAAAATGATTTTATTATTTAATTAAAAGAGATTTTTAATTAATTAAAAGAGAGCATGTTCTCTCAATTAAATAAGATTTTTATTTTTTTTTTCTCTTTTAAATTAAATAAGACTCAAACTTTAGGAAATATTGAATTGATTATGATTTGATCAAAGAAATTGATATAATTGATAAAATGTTGATTTTTGAAAATATTGATTCAGGGATTTGATAAATTATGGAATGGGGGCCCAAAGTCTAGGCGACCATTTTAGGGTGCATACATTTGCCCCTCTTTGACTAATGTGTGATCGATCTGGGAACACATGTAGTCAAAGAATGAAGTTGCAATGTGAGATCAATCTGGGATCACAAAACAACTCAGATATGAGGTCGATTCGGGATCATATCCGGACAAAGCATAAACAAAAGGCTTTTGAACATGAGGTCGATTTGGGATCACATTCAAAGTAAGAGATAAGAATCTCAAATTTGAGCAAAAAAACTCACATAAGGATAGCTGAATCAAGAAAATCAAGGAATCAAGGATTAAAATCCAATAGATACTACCCCCTCAGAATCGAAATTGAAATCAGGTAGAGGAGAATACCAGATTAATAAAATATGATCAAATCACAATAAATCATAATCGAAGGATGAAGCACGATAGAATAACCATCAAACAATGAAGATATGCCTCAAGTTGACTGAGTTTGACTGAAAAAAATATAGGATAAAGATGAAGTCAAACCTTAGAGAGAGGAAGCAAAAGGGGTGAATGAAAGACTAGAAGTTTGAAAGACATGGAAATGAAGATGCCCCAAGAAAGATCGAAGGATTATGCTTCAAAAGGTCAGCCAACTGCGCAGAAAAGGGGGAAAATTTTGAAACGTGATTTTGACTATCAAGATTAACTTAGATTTTGATTTTGAGTTTGAAAATGGATCCAAGATGTCGAAATTAGCCAGGGGTGCAATTTTCACGCAATTTTGAGATATTTTGAAAAATAGGTCAAAAAGTCAAAATGTTATAAAAGGGTAAAAAAGGATGTGATATGGAAGACAAGAAATGAAAGACATGATCGAGAAGAAGCAAAAGGTGAGTACAGTTTGACCGATAAGTCCACGAAAGATAAAAGGAGAGCTCTCTCCATGTGTAAGATGCAACACTAATATAACATGAACCTAAAAATGCAAACTACTATGAAAGTGGTTGACTTGCAAGGTCACAACGCCAATAGACATCTAATAATCATCATCGAGCGTTTGGTAGCATTGTAAGATCATACAATGCACACTAGCATAACTATGTGGATATGAATATGATCTTTATCAGATAGAAATGTGGAAATCTTACCTAGGCATCAAAGACATGTAGGTCAAGATGACTAATGCAACAAGATTACCTAAGTTTATTATGGAAAGATTATGCTTGTATCAAGACACATGAAAGTCAGGATTACTAGAAGCATGCACTCGCAAAACAGTCAAGGATAATACCTTGTCAATCCATAGTGTCGATTTAGACCATCATAAATGCTCATGACAGTTAGGACCAACAAAATATACCCACAAGCAGATAAAGAAATAAAATATGTTCTCATACCCTCAGTCTTCTAGCTATGCATCATCAAAAACTTCTTAGGGGGAGACCACTCATCAAAGAAATCCTCATAGACAACACACAAAAAAAAATAAAGTCAACATATCTCAATCAAATTGATTGTTTAAGTGCGTGTGTGTTGGTCAATAAAGTCAAATGTTGAGTATCACATTTGCAAATGGAAATATTGCATCATACATGGACTATTGGGTAAGACATCTGATAAGTGTTAAGAAACACTCGACGCAAGTGTAGTGTTGAAAAACACCTGTTGTGAAATGTCCCGAGAGACAAACGCACCTAAAGGACCTATGCTAACAGTTATGCCCCCTAGACAAAAATAAAGACCAATTCCAGACCAAGCCAAATAAGGTCAAGGCATGATGGAGAAAGGCTCAGTGTCGAGGACACATGCTAAAAGATAAGGGTACAAAGGCCTCAAGTAGCGCCTGTTTCTAGGTTTTCACCACTTGAATTTTATTGTAATTTTTTTCTTTTTTCTTTTTTCTTTTTTTTATATTTTTTCTACCAAGGCGCCTATTTCTAGGTTTTCACCAAGGCACTTTTTTTATTTTTTTTGGATTATTTTTTTCAGGACTTTTTATGCTTTTTAGGATTTTTTCAGCATCATATATCAATTTTTTTGATATTTTTTCAAGATCATAAAATATATACAAAGGATGCCCCCAAGCATCAAACTCACAAGTAAGATCACATCTTGTAGTTCCAATGTCTAGCAAGGTGGAGGATGAGAGAGATGAGCAAGCTGGTGGAGGAGATGTAAGACAAGAGAATGAAGGAGAATGAAGGGAAGAAATCCTCAAGGACAAGCTCCTCAAGAGTACCCAAGCTAGGGAAAAATGGTCATGTAAAGCACATTTGGACAAGCAATGAAAGGCCAGCAAAGAATAAGTCACAAAAGCGTAATGCAAAAGAAGGATAGGATGTAGTCCAAAAGAGTAGACATGTCAAGAGACTTCATAGCATCGTGTTTTACTCTTTTTTATTAGATCAAGACCAATGGAGAAAAGGAATAGTGAAAGGCTAGAATGAATGGAGGAAAATAGATATGAAGGCTAAACATGAATGGAATGAAAGCAAGATCATCATAATATAGCTCACAAGATAGCTAAATATTTGTGTATAGATCAACATTGTCAAAATCAAAGAGAGAAGATGAAATGGATGAAATATGTAGAAGAATTACGCATGATGCTTGATTGCTAGGTTTTCATCATGGTACTTATCCAAGGTGCCACAAGGGAGTGGTTTTCACCATAGGACGAATTTATTTTTCTTCACTTTTGCTACCAAGGCGCTTGTTTCCAAGTTTTCACCAAGGCACATTTTTATTTTTTTAAATTTTTTTCTTTTTATTTTTTATTTTTTTTTCTATTTTTTTCTTTTTTTGGAAGGCAAGCTTTTTAGATAATGCTCCTTGAAAGGATAAACCATGATATGCCAAGGATTCAAAATGATATGCTCAAAAATGCTAATAGGGAAAGGAAGATGGAAGAGAAAAATGGAGGATAAGGGTTTATGTAAAGCAAGTGAGGTTGGAAGACATGAGGAATAGGAAAATGAAGAAAAATGATAGAAGGTAGAAAAATAATGAATGGAAAGATTGTGAAAGGGTAGATGGAAAGAAAGGCAAGATCAACGTCAACACATACTTTGAAGGGTGGCTAGAGGATGGAAGAGACGTGAATGAAAGAATACGAGAAGGAATATGGTGAATGTTTAGCAAAGGTTGTGGCTTAGGCGCATGAAATTGAAGAATATTTTTAGAAGGAGATGAAGTGGAAGTCTTTGGAAGCTTGAATGTCAAGTTCACTTTTTGTTAAATATTAAACTCTTTCAAGAGAGACTTTGGAATCCATATAGCATTGGGCTTTTTATTTCCTTTTGATGATTTAAAGAGAATATCTGCAATGATGGATTTTGGAACCCATACTTGTCTTGTAATTTTCTTCTTAGATATCTCTTTTAACTTTATGCTTCCATGTCGATTAGAGGAGACATGGTAATCTTCTTTTTTTTGATGGATTCTTATGTTGCTTCTTTTTCTTGTATTGAACATTCAAATTACTTCCAAAAGACTTAGGACTTGTGGAAGAAGAAGAAGTATATGACTGGTTTAAATGAGTGGGTGGATGAAAAAGATTCAAGGGTATGCATCTATGTTGATCTTGAGGAAAGATAGGAGATGGAGGGACGTAAGGACCCAAGATGGATGACAAATTAGGAGAGTTAGGAGGGCAAAGTTGAGGGACATAAGGACCCAAGATGGAAGGAAGACATAAATCCCTTAATATTGGTGGAGGAGGTCCAAGGATGGACGTGGAAGATACAAAAGGATAATCAATAAGTTCATCATCATCTATATGACAGCCAAGGACATCAGCATCTTTAGAGTAAGCATTAGGATTTGCAATAAGATCATGAACATCTTGAATAGGAGAAACTTCTTCGATAGGATTGTTCAAAGCTTGCAAAAACTTAGAAAGAATAGTGCAAAGACTTAGAAAGAATAGAAAGTGGAAGTGAACATGGAGTGGGAGAACAAGAAGATGAAATACTTTGATCTTGACAAGGGTCTTTGGATAGCATAAGCGTATCATTTTTCTCTTGGTTTTCAATAAGCTTAACATCGGAAGTAACAACACTATTTTTAATAACCTTAACGTAAGTATCATCTTTGGAAAGCGCAAGTGTAGTAAGGTCATTTTGATTATCAATAAGCTCAATGGTGTAAGTAGTAGTGTGATCTTGCTTAGGAGAAGATTTAAGACATGGTGGAATAGAGCGTAAAGGATCAAAAGAACCATGAAGCAAAAGAGAGACATCATGAAAATGATTGGATGACACGGAAGGTTCTTGATCTTGATCTTTCTTTATATTTTTTTCTTTATCATTTTTAGAGTCCTCTTGACATGGATCCACTTCTAAGGACAAGGAAGCAAGTTGGAGTTGTATGGAAGACTTTGAAAGAGGTGGTGAAGGACTAGCTGAAATAGGCATTATAGCGCATAAAGGATTAGGCTCTTTAGATTTAGCATTATTGAAAGTATTTGCAGCCAAGTGAAGGTCAGCTTGAGTTTCTTTAAGAGGTAGTCCTTGAGGATAACTATATGGAATTGCATGAAAAGCATTAGGATTTTTGTTGGATGAAGGATTTGTGAAAGATTTGGAAGACTTAGCAACTTTAGGAGATGTATGAGTATTGGAGGAAGTAGAGGATGGAAGGGAACCATCACAAAACAAAGGTCCAACATCAACATGATCTTGCTTGAGAGTTTCATCTTTATTTGCAGCAAGAGAATTTTTAGAGGAGACATGCCCATAGTATATACATTTCAAATCAGCGTGGTGCATTTTATAGTCCTCAGTAGTAGTAGATGGATCATCATCAAGGTATTGTTCACAAAACTCATCAAAGTCTCTTTCAAAATCAGAATCATATGGATCACCATCACGATCTATCCAATAGGATGACCCTTTAGAAAGCACAAGCATACAATGAGGAGGACTCTTAGGAATAGAAGCATCATAGGTATGGCTAGATTGTCCATCGTCATAGTCATCATAGGTGGGTGCGTCACTCTTTGTGGAAGAGGTATCACAAGGACTATCACGTTGCTCTTTATGGTATGTCTTCTGAAGAGAAAGAAGATTCTTGAGAGAAGTAGAAGAGGAACGAGATTGTGAAGAAGAGAAAAATGAAGACTTCATGGAGGAAGAAGATTTGGATAATGAAGAATGCGAATAATGTTTAGAAGAGCTATGATAAGATTTGGAAGATGAAGAATGTGAATAATGTTTAGAAGAACCATGATAAGATTTTGAAGATGAAGAATGTGAATAATGTTTAGAAGAATCGTGATAAGATTTAGAATGTGAAGAATGATGAGAAGATTTAGAAGATGAAGAATATTTGGATGAGATCATGAGTATGATTCTAGCAAAGGCGTCTGATTTAATCGACTTTTCTTTTATTTTTTCTATAAGTTTATCACCCATGCCATATTTAGAAGAACCATTAGAGGAACAAAATTCTTCAAATTGAGAAATGAGTTCAAGATCATCTATTCTCAAGAGAGGTTCCTTAACAAGATAGTTGAAATTCATGGTTCTAGAAGAAGAGGAATCAATCATGGAAGAAATGAATAGAAGAGATGAATAAAAGAATGTAGACTAGATAGTAAGAGGAAAAGAATCAAGAAGAAGAATTTCCCATGGGAATAGAAGACTTCAGAAGAACATGGGAAATGGAGAAGAAAGAAGAAGACTAAGAGTCATCTTGTGCAATTGATACCATAACATTCATTGAGATGTTGAGAAACATGATAGCACCTAGGATTTGACCTGGACTGACCAAGGAAGACCAAGCTTCTAAGGAAACTCACTATAGCAGGATGGAACTCAGTTTCAGTAATCCAATTAGATTTTTCAAAAGATTTCGTAATGATGATTAAGCACATAGAACAGCAATCAGGCAATTCAAGCAAACAGTCTTTAAGCAATGGGCAAGGGACAAAGCAACCTTGTGCATGAACAAGAATAGTGACTTAGTATTTTCTACTCCTTATGGATTCTACTTGTGTATGTTCTTGAGAATATTTTAGCAGGCACTTAGAACACAACAACATCCTAGCAAGCTGTCTACAAGGATATACATAGCTTTCTAAGAGGAGTCCTTGATATACACAAGGTACGTGAGGCCCAAATCCGTAGATGAGAAGAATTCAAAATCACACAGCCAGGGGGAGACGGTAACCCAAATCTCCTCCTTCACTTCTCAAAGGTATAAAGTTCTTTAAGGCTTAGCCAAGAGTGATATCAAACTCAATTCCCAAGAGAGGTGTCTTTGGATTCACCACCCGCTATTTATACTCCATCGGAACACATGAGTTAAGGTCATCCCTTGAGGTGATGTGTCTTCAAGCAGACCTTCTAAAAATAAAAAGTAAGCAATTCTCTATCAAAAATATTTAAAGCACTAAAGGTGGAACACTTAACGCTTAGAAAAAATATGAGGTGAGTCCACAAGGTGGAACACTTAACACATCACACAAGCTACAAATGAGTCCACAACCTAGAAAACAAGTGAGTTCCAAAAAGCACAAAAGGGTTGCCTAGTGGAACAATTAACACTTCTTTCTTGTAGACCCCTCCCCTTTAATGTGGCGCTGAGATTGCAACCACGGGGTGAAACGAGGGGCTAGCAGATTAGTGAGTCCAATAACCCAAGATAGTAATCTAGATCAATCACAAGTAATCTAAGACTGCTTATCAATACTACTCATAAGTGCAAGAGAGTTTGAATCATGGAATATTTAACTTTCCAAGTAAACATGAAGCGAGTCCACAAAGTGGTGCATTTAACTCTTCATGTAAAATAGGAATGAATCCATGCCCTAAATTAATCAATGAGATATTTTGATATTTGGAACCAAGAATTACTTAATATTTAAACACAAGCATTCACTTAAACAAAAACTTGTATGAAAGCAAATCTATGTTCATTCATTTCCCATTAAGAACATCAATTAAAATGTGTTCTATGAAAGCATGTAAACACTCAAGCCAAACACATGAGAGGTTCATTCTTATTTCTAAAATCTAAATGTTGTAGAGATGTAAAAAAATACCTCAAGTCCAATGCAACACGCTTAGTAGATTTTACCTCTATTTTTTTTTGTTTTAAGCATTTTCTATGAAAGCAAGCCATGAACCTTCAAATGAACAAGACAAGCAAACAAGATATGCAATGTCTATCCAACTTATGCAAACCCTAGGGTTAGATCTGAAAATCAATTTTTAGGAGCAATAATAGCTAGCAAATAATCTAAATGACAACTCATATCATGCATTGAACAATGAAAAATAAGTGCATACCCATCACAAATTTTTATTTTTCTTGCATTTGACCTAGTTAACAAGATCTAATTTTTTTGATATGAATTCAGACCCTAAACCCAAAATAAAGAAAAGAGACCTCTGTCAAAAAATAGAGAGCTTTCTAAAAATGTAAAAATTTCAGAAAGATCTCTTCATTTGTGCCCTAGAGAGCTACTTTCCCAAAATAGATCAGTTTTTATAAATCAACCAAATGAGCTATGATATGACCTCTAAATTAAAAACATAATGAATGGACCCCTTGTATAATTTCAAGACCTTTCCAGAAATATAAAAATTTCTGAAAAATATGCTGATTTGCACCAAAAATTGATTTTTTTATGAAAAATCAAGAAAAAATCATAAAAAATACAAATCACCTCTGAAAATTCTAAATTTTTTTTTGGAGCTTCTTTGATATGTCGCCAACCTGCAAAATTTTTTTAGACCAAAACACCAAGCCATTTGGGAGATATGATCAAATCTTCTAAATCTAAGGTTTTCCATCTCCAAACAAATCTGCACAAGCGTTAGCTCCAAAAATAAACAAAACCATCATGCAAAAGGTGGGTTGCCCCACGGTGGGCACCAAAGATGTATGGTGAAAAAGTGACCACACTTCTATGAATCTTTACATGCAAGAAAACTCAAGAATGAGTCCTCACAAATCGATCCATAGCTCTCTATGCATGGAGTTGCAAGATTTGTAAAATTGCTCTCAGCTAGAGCTATAAATTCATGACCTTGCTAGTCAACCAAAGAATAAGAGATTCCAATAAAATCAATATGAATGTAATGTAATGCAAACCTATATGAGCATGCAAATTAATCTATGAGGATGAAGATGCAATTAAGCTATGAAAATAAAAATGAAAGAGTTACAAACCCTCTAATTAAACTATGTGAGATTAATCTAAAACATGAAAAGAAATGATACCATGATAATGCAACTATGATGCAAGTTAGGATGTGATGTAGATGCAAGATGAATGCCAATGATGCTCCAAATCTTTAAAACTTGATGCAAGAATGTCTCCAAAAGCTTCAAGATGACTTAGAAAACTTATAGCATAACAATAGCATAGAATTCAAGTGTGTGCAAAATGAAGAAGAGAGCTCTTCTTTTATAAGAAATGAAAAATCAATGGACGATGGAGATTAAGAGGCAAAAGATTCAATCAACGGTGGAGAAAAATAGAAGCTTGATCCTTGTGCACAAATATCTTCCAATAAGAAAATTAGAAGTATTTACTTTATGTTGAGCATTTACTTTATGTCCATGTGAGACAAAAAGTATTTTTCTTTTATTTTTCTTTATAAATAAGAATTAAATGCTTTATTTGTGCAACATAGGATAAGAAGAAAAGTGGAGATTTTTTATTTAAATAAAAGGGTAGGAAATTCTTTTTAATTAAATAAAAGCTTAGGATAAAATGATTTTATTATTTAATTAAAAGAGATTTTTAATTAATTAAAAGAGAGCATGTTCTCTCAACTAAATAAGATTTTTATTTTTATGTTTTTCTTTTTAAAATTAAATAAGACTCAAACTTTAGGAAATATTGAATTGATTATGATTTGATCAAGGAAATTGATATAATTGATAAAATGTTGATTTTTGAAAATATTGATTCAGGGATTTGAGAAATTACAGAATGGGGGCCCAAAGTCTAGGCGACCATTTTAGGGTGCATACAACAGGTAGCACATGAAGAAGAAGATGAACCTAATGGAGAGGAGGTTCTAAAAGTTGATTCAGAAGTACAAGTTGAGGATACTGATGGATGCAGCAGTGGATCAAGTCATGAAGGTCTTGAATGTGATAGAATGCTTCAAGTGAGGACAATACTATGTCTTTTGATGATGAAAGATGGAGAACAATAAGGTACCATGGCTAATGAGGATCATGAATGCATGCAATTTTGGCAAATAAGGCTAGAAAAGAACAACTTAGGGGTCACTTGATGATCCAAGAGTAAATGAAGTGGATTAAGATCTATTAGGTCATTTATTGATGTAATTTGGCCATTAAAGCCATTAAATATTGTAAAATGCACTAAAAGTGCCAAAAGGATGTAATAGGAAAAATATGGCCTAATGAGGGTTTAAGGGGTAGTTGAGGTCTAGTATTAGGAATTGATCCTAAAAGACCTTTAGAAGTAATTTCAATAATATACAAATGTCCAAGGGATAGGAAGTTGTTAGGTTGACAACTATGTTGGCAACTTGACAACATTAAAAAATAAAATGTAACAATCAGTTTTAACTGATTGCAGTTTGTAGGGGAGTTACAAGCAGTTGGTCAATTTGAAGAGTCCTATTTGTGTAGAGATCCACATGAGGAATGAGATTACATATTGTGAGGTGTGTGTGAGTCAAGAGAAGGATTGTAAACAAGTTTTGATTAATAAACAAATGCATTGTTGCAATAGTCACTATTCTGGTTGTAAGGTACAATCCCTAATTTTGTGCATTTAATTGTTTGAAACAATGTAATATTGATTGAGAAATGAAGTAGCATGGTTTTCTTTTAAGTTATTTTATTTTCCTTTCAAAGAGTTCAATTTGTTCTTGGTAGTTTTCTATTGAGTTTTGAGACAAAGAATTCAATTTGTTCTTGATTGTTCTTGAACAGTGTTTGCAATTAGTTCTTGATTGTTTTGAAGTCTTCATGAGTACCTAGGCTTCTCCCACTTTCTATGATCAATGTGGCTTGTGGGAGGATTATATCCCTGTATATTATGTTCTTGTATGAGTTTGAGTGCAGGGATGTACAGGGATGTTGAAGGAGTGATCACAAGGTTGAGAAAAATGTTTAATGAGGGTGCATTGAACAACACCAATTGTTAGTGTGAGTATATTCTCTGAAGAAGGGGAATGTTTTGTAATGGATCTTGTCTATTTAGGTCCATGTGAAGGTGTTGGATCCATTGGAGGGATCTATAAGTGTTTGGAGGATTCCTTTTAGCAAAGCCCTAGCCTAATGACCCTTAGAGTGAGGGTTTGACACAAAGAAGTGTAGATGAGTGTTTGATACCCTAAGAACTTGAAAGTTTGTTATATCTAACCATTATACAAGATTGTTTCATTGTTTGGGACAAAGAGGGAAAGTTCTTTTATGATTTTCTTTGTAATTAGGGGCTTATTAGGCCTAATTAGTTACTGCAGGGGTAAGGGATCTAGGGGTTGGTCCAAAGGAACCCACCTTGACTTTAAATTATGTTCTATAGAAGGGAAAATGGTATCTAAAATAGTAAAGAGTTTTCCTATTTGTTTGGAAAGTGTGGAGTTAAGGGCAGATTACCTAGTTGACATGGCTACAAGGAAAATGGCTCTAGAAGTGGAGTTTGTGAGGAAGCCTATTGACCAAACTTTGAGACCTAGTGGAACATGTTTAATAGGCTATGTTAAGATGTTCTAAGATGATAGAGGAAGTAGGGAAGCCATGCTATGCAATTTGGTAAGTTGGAGGCACTAGGTGCATGTGAGTGCTCTAGGAAGTTGCTCCTTGAATGGACATTTGATGCGAGGAGTTGTATCTCACATGCTAACTGAGAAGTTATCCTTACTGATTAGGATATTGAGTCAAGTTCAAGGAGATGATGAGGAAGTAGAAGAAAAGTTTCCAAGGTTTATAGTGGGATGGAAATTTTGGAATCATTGGCTATTGCGAAGACATGCAGAGTTAAATAAAGATTGTCAGCCTAAGAAAATAGTTCATGAACCTAATTATAAAATATTTCTTTCTTGGTACTAAAAATGCATAAGATCCTGACCACCGAAAGAGAATAAAAAGTATAAACATATTACATGAGCTCATTTTGGCACTTGAAGCGGTTATTGAAAACATTCAAAAACTTGATGATCTATCAACCATATAGTAGTTCAACATCCTTCAATATCCTAACATCCTTCAACATCGGATCCTAACATCAGGTTGAGGACCCAAAACATAATTGGTATATTGTTTAGTTACAAAACAGGCTTTAAACCCCTAAAGAGTTTCTTGACTCGATCATTTCCTCGACAAAGGGTCATATGAGTGTTTGAAGCATTGAATATAGGTGCCAGGTCACATACACTATAAAATAGTATGGAGGAGTCACAAAGTGTCTATAATTATAACTCTTAGAATAGTTTTGAGGAACATGGATAAAAAACTAAAAGAAGTGTCGAATATGGGACCTTATATGTGAGAGAGGTAGATGAAATGAATAATTATATGCAACTAACTAAGATATCAAGCAATATGAAGAAGAGATCACTAAGATGGAAAATGTGATCAAGCTTCATCTAGAAAAGGATAATAAAGTGACAGAGTTAGTGTCTAATGAGAAACCCACTTCTCTCTTGACTAAAGTAAAGGAAGAAAATATGGATTTAGAAAGCATTCAAACTAGTAACAAGGATGAAACTCCCAAAAATGAAGGATATCAACCATGTTCAACTGTAAGATATCGGTGATATGCCAAAAACCAATGTTAAGTGACAAATCTTCCTCTATCAGGTACAACAGTAAATCAAGATTTGATATGCAAAATCTATTTAGGACATTTTCTAATAGAACAAACTTAATATCTTTCAAACAACACCGAAAATTGTTGAATCTAGCTAAATTTCAAGTTCTAGTTCAAGTATTCCCACAAAAAAAGTGTTTCTTAGGGTGTTAGTTTTCATAATATTGCATCTATTTCTAATCAAGCAAATGATTATGTGTCTACCTTTGCAAGAATGATTAAATTCAAGAATATTTTTAAATAAAGATGTTGCAAGAGAAGTTTCTTTGAAACTCCCCTGGGAAAGTTGCCAAATATAGGTTTTGGTACTTTTTCATTTGGATCTAAGTAGTCATTGAGACAACTTTTCACTTAAAACATTTTAACTTTAAATTTTTTCCTTGTTCCAGTATCAACTTTAGTCTTAGCGGCATAGTTATTTGCAGGTGTATATGATTCCTATAAGTGAAAGACAAGTATCATGAAGTTATTAGTGTTTTCATTCTACAAATGCAGTAGCTACAATTGCTTCAAGTGTAATCTTTTAGTCTTACCTAAAAACAAGAATTCATTCTATTCTCTCTCTTTAGAAAGTTCCTCCTATATGATGAACCAATCACAACTAGGAACCAAATCTTTGATGTTATCCGATACATACAAGATAGATGAGATTTTGGAATGACAGAGATTGAGACTGATTTCTCATGGGATTTTGAGAAGCTTGTTCTCTTGTATTAATAATGGGTCATTGGACAAGCACGAGAGGATTTAAGTCGCTATATTGTAAGTCTGAGCCCATACCGAATGGGGAAAAATAAATGTTTGAAATATTGTCAAGGAGATATTCAATGATGTCTCTTCTAAATAGGTTATGTAATGCCTTCTTAGAAGTTCACATCCCATGGTTCATGGAAGTCAATGATCAACATGTTTATATGGAGGTAAACACAAGGCACAAAGAAAAATATTTAGCACATATTGAACCTCATATGAAGATTTTAAAGGATCAAAGATTAAGGGGAGCCCTAAAGTATGCCAACATAATTTATTTCCATACCAAATTATGTTGGCATGTTTTAGGGCATGTAAACGAAGTATAAAGATCACTCTCAGACCTAGTACTACAACCGCTAATGGAAATGTGGTGCGCGCAACACACAACTTGCAGAAGACAATGTATTCTCCAAGGACTTCCAGACTAGAACGTTTCAAAGAAGGAGCATCTTGTGGAAGAGTTGTTATGTGGCGTGCATGACACACAACTTGCAGAAGACAATGTATTCTCCAAGGACTTTAAGAAATACTCCCACTACAACAATGGAGTGAATGGTAATGGAGTGAGCACCGAGGACAGATCTGCAAGTCATGAGACCGCTCGAACTCAAAATGTGAGTAGGGCACGAAGCTCCGACCGTGAAGACTTTATAGCATCGAAATGATTTTGTTTTCATTTTTTTTAATATAGCCTACAAATATCGTAATTCCAACAATCTACTAAATAGATGTCAGAATTCTGACTTTATCGAGGACCATTGCAAAAAAAAATCACCAATTTATACCCCTCCGTCAGAAATGAGGCCCAAATGTATTAGTGACAAAATGGAATTGATCAAGCGAGATGGTCTATATGGAATGGCCAAAGAATTCCAACATGCATCTAAAGACATCCTTCCGCAGTAATGACTACTGATGACCAGTAGGAAGATGTCTTAGTGACAAAACCATACAATCAAATCATTACATATAATGTTGATAGGATAAGGAAGGAATAGAAGAAACAACATGGCGTGATATACAATAGTAGTCGGTATCACACAACAGACTAAGAAAAAAGATAATACCTCAAAATAAATTCAGATCAAGACATTCATACCAAGAAACCAATAGCAAGGTTGGTAGGGAAGTCAATTAGCGTACTTGTCTCATTTGATGATAAAAGCATGTGATTTATTTCATAATATGCATGGTGTGCAGATAAATAGAAGACTAAATTAAATGCAGATCATTGACTTATCAACTGTACAAATTTTTTCAGAAAAAAGCCTTTCAAGTATACTTCTCCATAACAATTTGCATAATAGTTTAGGCAATTCCATGTTGAAGTAAACAAAGGAACAAGCCAACCCTTACACCAAGTCCTAATCTTCTTTTTTGACTTGCAACTATCATGATGACAGTATCGCTCAGCCCATGCCCAAAATCAGGTGTATTACACTCAAATTATTCTCCATTTACTCTTTAACAATCACAACATTCAATGGCTTAGCTGATCTACAATTTACTCTTTCTCAATATCTAATATTCTTCAAAATATGGAGATATTTACTAATGCATTTCACATGTTTATATTTTTCAAGTATGTGTTTTGAAAGATACTAATTTTTTTAGTCACTTATATGGACCTTATTCTGTATTCCCTTGAAGCTGACAACTTAAGTTCAAATTGATAATACATTAAATAAATAGAAAACTTGAGTAAGCCTGATAAAAGCTACCAAATAACCTATTCAAGGGTTGATAATTGCAAGGGTTTGGAATTCAATAAAATAATACTTTCCACAAAGAAAAAGAGCAGAGTTACAAGAACTCAAGTAAATTTGAAGTTATACAAAACATTCTTAATTGAGATCATCAACAAGTTTCCAATGTTGCCATGTTTAAGAATTATAAAACTTTAGGACACAAATTTTGGGATTGAATATAGATAGCAACCTCTTAGCTAGCTAATGATTTCAGATCATACTTGCGAGGGTTGTGATAAATTGCACATTGCTAGGAAAAACAATATTTTTTAGGATGCAACTTTTTCATTGACTCATGGTGAATGAATTTGATCAAAACAATCGTGAAAAATTGTGATTCTGTCTAGAAAAATTGACACTCACATTTTTTTTTAAAGAGGGGTAAATGCTTTGACCCAGAGCTATGAACCGGTGAAGCCACAAATGGGGTACCTCATCTCCAATGAGATTTGAACCTTGATGGCAAGAACAACAACACAACAACTTAACCATCACAACATTCCAACATTGGCTCATAACTAACATTCACAATTATTCGCTCAATTTTTTCCATTTTTCCTCCTTATAATTATAGTTTCTGGGTTGTTTCTGATTTCTGTAGAGATTTGTTCTTTTCCATTATTATAACCTAATTTTCTCCCAATTAATTAAAAGAATTTTTTTATCTTTTGATTTGTTGATTTCTTCCCAAGAAAGACTTGTTTTGTACTTCCAATATTGCATAATTCACCTCTACATAAGTATAAAGCATGTATACCTGGAAATGAAATAGTATTGTCATTAATTCTTTCAGCTATGTTTCGAAGACAACTACATACATAATTCTATGCCTAATAGAAATGTGGCAATGACACTTCAAAAAGACAATCAACATTTTTATCACAAATAAAGAATACACAATTTGTATTTAGGTACAATGATTACTTTAAGACTGGTCAAAATGTTAAAATATTGAAATGGTTACAAAATAATACTCAAATATTCAATCTTGTTACCTAATTTAGTTCACAACTGCAAAAATTGACAACATGACAGCTCATAGCTTTTAGTATAACAAGAGGATAAATTGAGAGCTTTGAAAATAGTACTAGACAATTATACTACAAATAACCTCTTATCATTACTATCCAATCGACACAATTACAAACTCATCAAGTTAACTAATTGTATTTTGCAGGGACTGAAAATAAAATTATAAAAACGCTAACCTTAAAGGTAAGTACTACCAGAAGGTGCCGTTTAACACAGAAACTTCATGAATACATCTTTCCATCTTTGATGTACTCATTGTGTATCCCAACAATAGACATTTAACATGAAGAAACTTCAAGAATCCACCCTTCCAACTTTAATGTGTGCCTGCACAATGAACCCAAAAGAAATTTCTTTTAGTAAACTTATCTGCAATTACTTCATCTAAAAGAGGATGATTCATGTTCCATCAACTAAAAGAAAGCTTATTTGAGTTCAAAATTCATCTCTGATCTACCTAAAAAACAGCTTCCCAATTCCCATCTCCTGATAGATTTTTGTATGTGATTCACACAAGCAAAGATGCAAAACATCAAATAAATCTGCGGTCAGATGCTATAGGCGAAAAACTACCATTCAACTAATCAGAAGAACTGTTGAAAGAAAATGACTGATTTAATTTTTGCTATAAACAAAAATAAGTTGCTGTGCGTGATAAGAAGATTATTGTAAATTACATCTTCACATTATAGTGTTAAGCGGCTGAAGATACCCTTAACAAACAACTGAATCAAATATCATATTCACTTTCTTGGCAATATACCCCTGTTGCCTAAATATAATTAGCATTTGATTTGTGCTCCCTACATGAAAATACCTACCATTCAACTGAACAAGTGATAGAACAACATTATCCATTATTTGTATACTGTAAAAATATAATACATTAGCGACTACTATTCTTGAAAGTTCAGAGCAGTGACATAGCATAAGAAAACAGATGCAGCTGTACATAAACTAGACTATAAATAAATAAATCAGTAAGGTTGAATTGTCGAAGATTAAGAAGATATACTATCATACTGCCATTTGACCACTGTAAGCAAAGAATGGTATTCAAATGAAATTCTACAAAATAACCAGCCAAAGAGGCCACATGCACTGGACCATTCTTTAAAAATACATGTATTGATTCCTGTAACCAATATCAGGAATTACAACACCATATAACAAGAAGTTATCTGAATAGAGCACAAATTCATAATGAAATAATATCAACCATAAAACCTGAAGGCTATTGCATAGAATAGGTTATCATTTGGCCACTTCAAAATACATTTTATCAACACCATGTACAGTAAACCACATCATCTGCCAATGCTATATGCTCTGTCCAATCAGTGTGTTGCCTTTACTAATCATGGATAGCAGACATGTGAGGAGACAAGTTCATGATATTGTGCGCCCATAACATACTGAAGCAATATAAAGATTGTTGGCCCATTTCTCCAGGAAAAAAAACTAATATTATTTTTTTAAAGATACTCGTATAATTGATTTTCTCTTAGGTACACCATTCAACGCCATAGATCTAACCTTGACATGTGTACTGGGAAAAGCTGAAGTCCGAAGGGTTTCTTGAGTTTCCTCTTTGGAACACTCAGGATGAATGCAGCTTGATTAGAAGTTGCAGCAGTAGCAGTTTTTCTATAACCATTCTCCCATCGCCTGTGAATACCTTCACTTGGATAGAGGAAATTGAGTTCAACAACCTACAAATAATAAAGACCAAAATTTCAGATATAGTTTTCTACTTTAACGATATTTAAGTGCATTATTGATGCATAATCTTTGTTTTAAATATCATATTTTTTGAGAAAATCATATAATTAAAAAACCTTATCTGAAAACCCTGCATTCTGAAAGATAACTACACCCCAGTGAGTAGAAGCAGTTGTCATAGATGTTACGTAAAAACCATCTCCACTTCTTATTGATCCACTTGAATGGAAATGAGTCGCTGACCTTATATATGACTGTTGTGTATAAGGTGTTCCTTGAAGAAATAAAGGCCAATTATGCACATATGAGTGAAAATGCAAGAAATCACCACAAAGGACTAAAGGAACCATGGAAATAGCAAACAAAGCTCACAATCTGTTTTTGCTTGATGGAAGAGTCGAACATGTAGCCAATGTTTGAAAACTGTCAAAATAATTACAAAAGACAATGATTGTTACATCCAATAAAAAATCCTTAGCATACCTTTGGACATTACAACCAACAAACTTCCATTTTAAACACCACCAATGGCACTAATATAGTAATTTTTCCCAATATTCCATATCCATTCCTATTAAAAGAGCAAGATAGTAATGTTTTTTGTTTTTTTTTAATAATAAAAGGCACTAGGCCTGAAATATTTTTATTAATATTTAAGAACAGCTTTACAATGTTTACGAATGCATGACCAAAATACATAGGCTCTATACAACCCGAAGTAACATCACATGTTTGTTTCCCAAAGAACAAAACAAGCCCAAAAAATCCACCTACCATTCGACAACTACACACATTATGATGCTCGTAATATTATGGCATTAAACACAGGCCCAATGTTCAAACAAAACAAAATCATACAAGAATAACAAGACATCAAAAAACATTGGTATTCTGAAAAAACATTAACTGCCATTAAGGACACAAACAAGAAACCTTAAGCCCAATCAGTCCACGACCCACTTTGTGCAATTTTCATCAGAAGAAACTACCAAGAGCAGCAAATGAGGTCGAAGGTAAAAAATTGTCCACCGCCACGCAAAATCCATAGGCCACCAAACCAAGCATCCGTCGGAAGACAAAACAACCAAAACCTTCAAAACCATCGCCCAAAACATTTAGCCCTAAAGGATTCACCTTCCCTCCGCCGCAATTCCCTTCCCTTTCCCCTCGTCTGTAAGTAGACGGATTGGAGATTTGAAAATTCAAAACTTTGACATATTGTCGCTAGTTCACTGTCAGGAAAGATAGCAATGTAAATACAACTCCTGCGATAAGTTCTTCCTAACAAAAATGCATCTCACTCAGTTGACCAAATTTATTCATAACGGGATCACATCAAATCAATATAAGAGGTGACAGAGATCATAAAACTTGTGTAAGAAAACGACAGAAATATCATAAACTTGAGAATTGAACCCTATCCCTACATCCATAATCAGAGCCCAAATGTTTGTACAAGAAGCCACACAACTAATGTACAATCCATCTTCATTTCCTTTCTCAACATGCTATTGAAGTCAGGTATCAACAACATTGTAGTGATATCTGGCCAAGTTTATTTTGAAGAGGAAATGATTAAGTGCAATATCCAGCATATATGTGCCATATAAATTTTAATACTTCCAAAAAATACTTAATCAAAATTTTACTAAAAAAACTGGGAGAGAATTTAAACATATAACTAATCAAAGATCAATTTACAAAATTTATGAAGGGTTTGAAGTCAAGGTGGTGGGAGGAAACGTCTTGTCATGCACTCATTTGGTTTCACAATTGAGCATTTACCATGGGAAATTACACAATGACGGATTATTCTTTGTGGTAGATCTAGATGCCATAAATGTCATACTGCGTATGCAATGGATAGATACCCTCGATTAGTACACACAGATCTTAAAAAGGATGTAATTATCATTCGATGTGGATGGAAAGAAGATGGTTCTGAGAGGAATGTTGAATGGCGACCTGAGGGAGATTTCGGCCAAATGAATGGAAGCCATTTTTAGACATGATGAATTCATCTGGGCATCAAATTGCTTGATCTTGATGGAACCTGTGAAAGGGAAACAAACTTACTACTAGGATGAGGAGCTTGAGGTGGTATTGTATAAGCACAGTTTGATCTTCGTTGATAATCCACCTAGTATACCCCCACATAGAGGCTTTGAGCACACCATCGAATGGGAGGAAGGAGCCAAACCTATTATCACCACACCATATCACCATCCGAAGAAGTTTAAAGAAGAGAGAGAAAATAATCCTAGAACTCCTTGATAAAGGATGGACTAGGCTCACCTCTAGCTCCTTTACATCCTTGGTGGTATTAGTGAAGAAGGACAAAACTCTCAGGATGTGTGTCAATTATTGTGCATTAAACAAGAAGACTATCAAGAATAGATAACCCATTACCAAGATTGATGAATTGTTGGACAAGCTACATGGAGCAGTCTATTTCTCCAAAATTGATCTCTTCTCTGGCTACCACCAAATTCGCATGAGGGAGAAAGATGTCAAGAAGATAACTTTCCATTGCCACTATGGACATTACAAGTTATTGTTCACGTCGTTTGGGTTAACCAATGCTCTAACCACTTTCTAGTCCTGCATGAACATGTTCAACAAGAAATTGTACAATTTTTTTTATGGTATTCTTTGATGACATGGTCATTTACAGTAAGACCTAGGAGAACATCTGAAACATTTGGATGAAGTATTCAGGATCATGGAGTCGCAAACATTATTTTCCAAGAGGTCCAAATGTGAGTTTGGGATGACCAAGATCTTGTACTTGGGTCACTTTACTGGTGCCCAAGAGGTTTAGGTGCACTAGGAGAAGATTCAAGAAATTTTGGACTAGCTTCCACCCAAGACTCTCTTGGAGCTATGTGGATTCTTCAGATTGTGTAGTTATTATAGAAGGTTTGTGAAGGGATTTTCACATCCTAGTGCACCATAGAAAGCTCTGATGAAGAAGGGATCCTTCCATTGGGATGAGCAAGCGCATCACACCTTTGACAAGTTGAATAAATTCATGAGTACATTTTTTATACTGGCACTACCAGACTTCACTTGCCTCTTCATCCTAGAGTGTGATGCTTAAGGTCAAGGCATTGGAGCAATGTTGATGCAAGATTGTAACCCCATCATGTTTGAGAGTCGAAAGCTCTCGGGAGAAGAATTGTTGTATTTGAAGGGAAAGATTGATGTGGTATTTGATTCCCTATCAAGAATACCTTCCATATGTTCATTGTCATAGATCTTGGGAGATTGGAAGGCACATCTATTGGTTGAGTACTCCAAGAACTCTTTTGTGTATAAAGTGATGGATGGACAAATATAGGATGATAGATACAAGGTGGTTGATGACATCATCTCCTATAAAGATAGAATCTTCTTAGTACCTGAATCAAAGCTGAAGGAGAAGATCCTAAGGGAAGTTCATGAGTTTCCCCTCGCAGGACACCCAGGGTACCTCAATACATATAGGAAAGTTCGAGAGAGGTTCACTTGGAAGGATGATGTCCTATAGTACGTATAGGAGTGTTCTACTTGCCAACAAAATAAATCCAAGCGTACCTTGTCAGTAGGATTACTACAGCCCCGACCAACACCTTAACAAAAATGGGAGAGCAGTTTGATGGAATTCATCACTAAGCTTCTGAGAGGGAAAGGAAGAGATTGCATTTATGTCATGGTTGACTGTCTAACTAAATATTCCCATTTCTTTTCCATTCCCACAAGATGCTAGGCAGCCCAAGTGGACAATTTATTTTTTTGGGAGGTTTTTTCTTTGCATGGCCTTTCATGGAACATAGTTAGTGACAAGGATAGTCATTTCCTCATAACCTTTTGGATTGAGTTATTTTGATTGGCAAGAATAAAATTGTGAATAAATGAATAGAGGGTTATCCCAGGAAATACATTTCAGCACAACAAAAGGCATGGGTCCAATGGTTGCACTTAGGAGAATACTATTACAACACTACCTACCACATGTCAATAGATATGTCACCTTTCAAAGCACTTTATGGTTATGAACCTTCATCATTCATGGATCTAGCATTAGGCGACAACCGTGCACCAAGAGCCAAATTCTTTAAAGTTATTTATATGTTATTTTTTTACAATTTTAATTATATTAATAATTAATATATTACAAATATAATATGTAATTTATTGATTTTTATAAATATATTGTATGAAAATTTTAGTAATAATATTATTTAATTTTTTTTTGATATTATAAATTATTTATTTATTTTAAGATATATAAAATAATGTTTTTATTAATATAATTATATAACTGTGTATATAAGTAATAATAGTTTATAATTAAAATGTTAGAATTATTTTATTTTGTATAAGACCATTTTACTAAATAAATAAAGTTTTTAAATAATCTATATAATATTGGAAATCTTATATGTGTTAAAGATGGTGTCAATTTTATTAGGTTTATAATAAGATTATTCAGTTCCTATTTCTAACTTCAACAAACTATTATCGAATAATTAAAAATTTCTGATTTTTTTAGATTAATTACATAAGGTGATTTCACACTTATTTAGAGCTGAATGTAAATTATTAAAAGCCATTTTAATTAAAATAGGAAAAAGGTGATAAAAAAGAATGTTTTATTAAATTTGACAATTCCAAGCATTTCATTTGAAAATTAATTTTATAACTAACAAGTTTATCTGTTGTTAGTTTTAGAATCTTAGTGTCAAATAATCTTGATTTGTTTGTGCTTGTTTATTTTTTATTTAAAAAAATAAAAATATTTTAGTTAATTATTTACATTGACTTCAATTCAATTATGAGGAGTTAAAAAATCCATACTATCTCAATTTATTATTTACATATAAATTATATTTATTTCAATATCATAAATGTTTACTTCAACATTAAAATTATGCCTTAACATTAATGATATAAGTATTCCTATTTAATGTAAATGTGTCTTAATAATAATAATGTTCTTATTATGTATTTGAATAGTAGAGTAGAATGGCTCTTCAAGGCGGGCTAGGACACAAAGGGGTCCCAGGGTATCCCTTGGTGGAGTTCTTAATAAGCAATAACTAATTAAATGATTGACATTAAAACATAATGAAAGTAAGTAATGTGATTACCTTGCCATCGTTTGATGATGTTGATATGGTATGTCTTGCCTCTCCATCTGTAGATGTTGATATGGCTTAGTAGAGCTTCCTTGATGAGAGAAGGATTGATCATAGACGCATGGACCACCATGTGCCATGTGATGACACTCCCACTCTTGAGCCTCTTCAAAAACCTTTTCTAGCATTGAGTGGTGATCCTATTTACCATGAGTGTTGATGTATTCTGCTTGGATGTTGGATCTCATGTTAATTGTTCTTCATGTTTGATGTATCATCCTCACCCTCTACTCTAGCCATGGAACGACTTTTTATGTGATGTTTGGTCTTAGGGCTTAGCTCATGTTTCTATTTTTTGGCATTGTCCATGTGTTTTTTGATCCTCTGAGCACTACATGTATGACTTCTAAGGGAAGATCTTGTATCCCCCTTCTCTTTTTGTGAATATTGTATTTTATCTCTTATATTAATGGAAAAAACTATTACAAACACACACAAACTATAAGCTACTAGGGTTATATTAGTTAGGAGATGATGAGGGATCCTTATTAAGAGAGTGCTTCAAACATATAAGAGGTCTTAACCCTTAAGATTAGGCTCACAACTAATAATGGCAACATATGTATCTTTTCCTTGAACAAATTAACATGCAAAATGAAAATACAAGGTCCAAGAGAAATTTTCCATATTCAAGCACCTCTAATCATGAATAAAATAAATTTGTTTTACTATTTTATAAAAAATATTATACACTTTGATTAAATTACTTTAATTTTTTTTATTAAATTGAATAAATTATTTATTTATTTTTATAAGATGAACTATTTTGAAGTTTGATAATTTTATATGGTCATTTTCATCATTAATATTTAGATCGCACTATTTTATAAATAATAACATAAATATTTATTGATAATAAAAATAAAAATAATAAAACTACCACCAAAATATATCTAAGACATTATTAATTCTCATATGAATTAAACTAAAGAAGAGAAGGATAAAGATAAAAATAAAGATGTTGATGTTGATGTATGGTCCAAGCCTTTTGCAGACACTTTGAGCCTTCTTGATGTATAGGGCAAATTGAGTGATTGGGACCCTCCTCTTCTCCACTCTTTATTTCTTTAGTTGTCTAGAAACCTTGTATTTTTTTCTATGTTTTTTAAGGTTTTGGACTTTAGTCTCTTGTGAAGTTTAGGGATGTACATTTTCCCACATACTTTTTTTAAAAAACATATGATATTATTTTATAAATAATAATCTACACAATCACTCATCAAAAATTATAATAATAAGTGCTATATTTAGTAGGTGTATTGAATTATGAAATGGTTTGTTGTGTAGATAAATAAGTTGTTTTCTTTTCTTTAAAATTTGGTTAATATATATGTGAAAAAATAAATATATAATAATCATGATTTTGTTATATGTTGAATGTAATAATAAATATGGTGATTAATAAACATAATCTTATATATTAAATCATTTGTAATATAATTAGCAATTACATAGTATAATTTAGTTTTTCTAATTTTTTTTTATGTTTCTAGTGTTAACAATTTAAATCTTACCTTAAATTAATTAAATATATCTCAAATAATTTTTATTTTATTTTATTCTTAAATTTTTTTAATGCACGAATTTTGCTTACAATAAAGCAAAGAGAATTTCAAAAATTTAGTGTATAAGGGCCCAAATAATTTAGCCAATCAAACTCTCAATAAATAATTATTACATTTATTACATGTTAGCAACTTAAAAAATAATCAGTTTAACTATATAAAATATGAAATAACAAAATAACAAATATCTTAATTTCTAATTGGTCCATAGACATTGATTTAATCAGTAATCTAAGAAAATACATAATATTTAGAAACATTTATACTAAACAAGAACATTATTACTATTGAAACAAAAGTTCCTGCCAAAAAAAGTTCATATTTGAAATATGTATTGTCTTTAATAATAACAACCAAATAGTTTCATTACAAATGTGGTTATAATCATTGTTTATATGAAATATTAAAGTAATTTTTTTTAGATGTTACAATATATTGTTCTTTTGTATTTGATGTTTTATATTTTTAATAAATATCTTAAATTTAATAAATGCATTTAGATCCGTAATATATATTTTTATAATAATTCTATTTTAAAAATAATAATCCTTAACTAAATAAAAAAATTATACTATGATTTATTTATGTAGATTTGTCTCTTAAAATTATTAATTAAAATACTCATTTCCATGAAGGACAACTATTATTAAGTATAATGAAACTTATTAAAAATATTAATTTATAATTTATTAAAATATATAATTATTTATTTATATATTTTTTCTAAAATTTAATAATAATAATATTATTTTTTTATAACATATTTTTCTATTAGATATAAGAGTTTCAAAAAACAAAAAGCAACCAAAGAACCACCACGAATATCAACAAGGAGGCCAAGCCTCACCCTAGAAGAATAGTATCAGCCGTACAACATAACAAAAAGAGGAGAAGAAGGACTATCTAACTAAGAACATCATAGTAATTGACCACCCAAGCAGTCCAACCTAAGGGACCCTCCATCCAAATGATACTTTTATGCTCTTGAATCTGCATCAACCTGAATAATTCTTCTTTTCTAGCATTCACTTTCTTTCTGATATCTCTATTCAGTCTATTGCAAGCTTGCTCAAAAGCTTGTAGATCATCTAGGGTTCTACGCCATTGGTATCCATGCTTCAACTCATAGTAGAAAAAAGTAGCATGCCCATCATGAAGGAACCTTCTCATCTTGTCTCTCTCGATCAGCATAGTCGCCTGCACCTGTAAAGAAATTTAAAATATGTGAGTTTTCAAAAAAACTCAGTAAGATCCCTCAGCTTACCTTGGTACCTTTCCTCGTTCCTGCACTTCCAGATCTACCAAAGAATGTTAGACGATAATATATTCCAAAATAAATTGGTATCTTTAGGAAGACCATTAATATGACCAGTGATAATATCAAGAATATTAACATCAATAAGATAAACAATGCCAAACATTCTCCATATTTCTTTAGCAAAAATACAATCTAAAAGAATATGTCTACCTATTTCAGGAACTCTGCATATATTACAAATGTCAGAATTAGAAAAATCTCTCTTAATAGGTAGCTTGTCCAACATGACTAACCATCTGAAGCATCTAATTTTAGGTTCAACAGAATTCTTCCACAAGATATCAAAGTATTTTTTCCAAACATCAGCATCATAAGAAGAGTACCAAACGACATTGACATGATCAATAATATCAGTATTACAATCAAGGATTCTGTATATATTCTTGGCCTTGAGTAGATTCGTGACAACTCCACCAGGCCATTTACATTTAAGGTACTTGTGAGAATCAACATGGCAAATAGTGGGAAGACCATTAACAACTTGCATAATCATGTTATAAGTTCTTTTATGGGAATTAGGGATATCATATTTATTTTTAAGCTCATCCCAAGGAGTGATTTGATTCTGCTCAAAGAGCTCTATGAACTGCTTAATACCTTTCTTAGCCCATAGTCTAGCAGAACACCCTTGGGTAAGGGCCAAAGGTTTACCATTTAGGTGAAGATTCCACCAAATGGATCTTTCACCGTGGAGTTGATTATTACAATTTGAAAATCCTTGTTAGTGATGAATTTCCTAACATGGTCCCAAGCCTTCCAAATAGATCTGAAAACTGTGGAACCTTGGACCATGATAGGAAAATTACCAAGAATGAGGTTGCAAAAGGGGAGATTAGTCCAAGATTTGGCTTTCTTAGGCACACCCCTCTCAATGTTGTTTCTAACCAAGACTTTCCAAGGACAGTCACCCTCCATGGATTGAAAAAGCCATTTGGCAGACAT
Organism: Chamaecyparis obtusa; assembly: GCA_027943335.1. Taxonomy (NCBI): domain Eukaryota; kingdom Viridiplantae; phylum Streptophyta; class Pinopsida; order Cupressales; family Cupressaceae; genus Chamaecyparis; species Chamaecyparis obtusa. Next base: position 203,578 of record BSBK01001782.1, read on the forward strand.
GGCTATACCCTGAATTCTTAAATCCTTTAGCCCAAGCCCCCCAAGGGCCTTGTCAGTGTGGCACCAAGCCCACTTAACAGAATGAACTTTATTATTACCTTTTCCATCAGACCAAAGAAAGTGTCTGATGGTCTTCTAAATTTTAGCAATCTGATAGTTGTTAAAAAACTAGACAGAAGAATAATAAATGGTGTAAGAGGACAACATCTTCTGGCAAACCTGAATTCTGCCTACTAGAGATAACACCCTGTTATGCCATTTGTTAAGCTTCTTATCAATCTTATCTTTAACCCATGACCACATGTCTTTGAGGGTAGGTTCCACTGAGAAAGGGATACCAAGATATCTAGTGATCTTCTTGGGGCCTCCCCATTGAAAGTTGTAATGAGCAAACCAATCCGGGGGCTGCACATCCTACCCCAAACAAACCGATTTGGGTTGAGATATTTTAGCCCTAGATATATAACAAAAAAGATCGAGTTTATCTTGAAAAGCCTTAAAATTACTTTCTGAAAGTTCAAAGAACAACGCGGTATCATCCGCAAACTGGCAATTGATGAGCTCTTCATTATTAGGCAAATAGATACCTCTAACCTCAGAAGATAAGGAATTATCTCTGAGAATATAGTAAAGAGCCTTTGAAGCAATCACAAAAAGAGAAGGTGCTAGAGGGCACCCTTGTCTAATGGATCTCCCGAGAGAAAAAGGAGCTGAGAGAACACTGTTAACTTCAACCTGAGCAGATGCATCGTTAAGAAGCACCTGCATAGTATTACAAAAGGAGGGAGGGAAACCGAAGGCCTCTAACATCATAAGAATAAACCTCCATTCAACCCTGTCATAAGCCTTCTCAAAATCAAGAAGAAGCATGGCAGAGTTTTGGTGTGAGCATTTAGACCACTCCATAGCTTCCCATCTAGTTATGAGATTCTCAAGAATATATCTACCCTTAATGAAACCAGTTTGGGTAGAGTTAAAAAATTTAGGAAGAATATTGACTAACCTAAGAGCCATAATTTTAGCCAAAATCTTATAAGACACATTAAGAAGGGTAATCGGCCTCCAATTCCTAATGAGAGTCTTATCTCCATGCTTGGGGAGGAGATTAATGATCCCTTTATTAACATCCTGACCCAAGGAACCAAAGGAAAAAGATTCAGAGTATAAGTCATAGAGATCCTTACATATCCAACTGATATTGGATTTATAGAACTCAACAAGAAAACCATCAGGGCCCGGGGCCTTATCATTATTGAGAGCCTTAATAGCTCCCTCAATCTCCTCAATAGAGATAGCTTTAGCAAGCACAATAATATCATTCGAGTCCAACTTTTTAGGAATAAGACCTTTGCATTTATTTCTTATAGACTCAACCTCAGAGGAGTCCTCTGAAGTAAAAAGAGTCTTGTAATAGTTAGCAAAAGCCTGAATAATAATCTCAGGGTCTAAAATGTCTTGATTATCAATCAAGAGTCTATCAATGGACTCTTTAATATGTTTATGTTTAAGAAGATTGAAGAAAAATTTCAAGCCTCTGTCCCCATTCTAGAGCCAGTGGGTTCTAGATCTGATCCTAGCTCCATGAATCCTAACTTGCTGATGCTTCCTAAGAGCATCTTTGGCAGCCATAACCCGAGAGAGAAGATCCATATTGGAGGAATCTCTTTGAATGTTGTTCTCAGCTATTTGCAAATCAGAAGATAATTTTTTTTCAACAAACCTGTAATCCTTAGCCTTCTTTTGACCAATAGTTTGAAGAAAAATCCTCCATGAAGAAAGGTTAGTTTTCCATCTATCAAGATGGGACAGATGTTGAAGGTTAATTTTATTGATACCTCTAATAATTTGCATAGTAGCAAGAACATCCTCATCCATGAGGAGACTGGTGTTTAAAATGAATTTACTACTTCTAGACTTGTGTTGAAGGGGACTACTGTTAAAATTAACCTTAGTCAAAATAGGGTGATGATCAGACAAAGTGGTGGAAACAACTCGAACAATATTTCCAAACTTATTAGGAGGGAAAGAGAAAAAATACTTATTAGCATAAAATCTGTCAAGCTTGGAATAAATCCTAGCATTTCCCTACTGAAAGTTGCACTAGGTGTGCCATAATCCAGGGTTGGTATTCATGTTACCAGCAATAGGGTCAAAAAGATAGTTAGAATTTAGAAATCTATTCCAATTTTTTTTTTCATTATCCTTCTAATGAAAGGGAATGCCCCCCGACTTGTCATCCTAAGATTCAACCATGTTGAAGTCTCCACCGAAAAGCCAAGGCATATCTGGGAGGCCTATAAGCCATTTCCAAAGCTCAATTCTTTCCTTAGGGTCATTTGAAGCATAAATAGCACAGACCCCAAAGGTCTTGTCATCATACTGCAAAGTAACCCACACCACTCTTTGACAAGGAGAACATCCATTATTAGTGATATGTTTTTTCCATTTATTACTAATAAGCAGGGAAATTCCTCCTCTACCTCTCTCATGGTTAGTGCAAAACTTAATAGCATCTTTCCAAATAAAATTGAGATTGGAATCCAAAATAAATCCCATAGCCTTAACTTCCTACATCATAAAGAAGTCTAAAGAATGTAGAGAATTTAACAATCGCTTGATAACAAATTTTCTATTAGGGGACTCTAAACCCCTCACATTCCATGATAGGCAATTCATTGAGATAAAATGTTAGAGGTGGAGCACGCATTACCCTCTTGATCAGCTAGGGCCAAGAATTTATTTGAGGACTCCCCTGGTTTAGGTACAGATGGATTGTTTTTTGAACCAGGAGGTCTCCCTCTACGCTTGGTAGCAGAAGAGTCTGTGTTAACATCATGTTTGATTTCCGCTAGAGAATCCACATCCATGGATAGCCCATTATTAGAAATCATGGGAACCGGGTTAGCCGGAATAATTTCAAATTCATAATCCTCCCCAATCTCTTGGAAGACTTTCTGGGGGATTTTTTGAGAGGACTCCCTGGTTTGGGGTTTACAATTGATATCAACATTCTGACTGATAGTATTCGCATTAGTCAAATCAGGACTAGTTAATAATTTAATATGTTGATTATTACTGGTGTTAGGGTGAAAAGTTATAGGCACAGAGTTACTATTTCCCTTTTTTTCTTTTTTTCTTATCCCGAGCAATAGTAAAACCATCATCCGTATTAAGATCAATAGCTAAATCAAGATTGGGGAGCATCTGAAGACCTCCAGATGTAGGAGTAGTATCACACAAAATGTTCTCAGGCCGAATAGTAAAAGTAGAGAGAGGGTTAGGCACAATTTTAGTTGAAACATTCTCAGGCCGAACATTAATAGTGGAGAGAGGGTTAGGGACAACTTTAGTCAAAACATTAGTGGGGTTAGGGGTTTTGGTGGGAGGCGACGGGGATGAAGAAGAAGCATGGGTTGTAAGACAGAGAGCATTCTCAAGGGGAGGATTACTGGTGACGAGAGGATCAACCATCTTTTTAGTTGAAACATTGGAGGGATTAGATTTTTTCCTAATGATTGAACAATCCTTACAGAGGTGACCTTCTTTGCAGTAGAGAAAACAGGCATTCAATCCCCCCAAAATCTCTATAGGATAGATATAAGCATCATTAAGGATGTTAATTGAAATATCGGCAGGAATGTCCTTACCAGGAAAGAGAGAGACAAGAATTCTAGCATCCATATGTGGGATGAGTCTCACAGTTTCATCCATTCAAATAATTTTACCAATAGGCTCAAGCAAATGTGGCAAAAAATGCCACAAGAAAGGGGGAATGCTTTTGACTAGAATCCATCTTGGAGCTGAAAGTGCGAGAACCTCCTCATGGATGGCCTCTGGCGACCAAGCAATAGCCCTAAAAGATGTTGAACCCACATTCCAATATTGTTTTTTAAGCACCTTTGTTTGAGCATCATGATTCACAAAGAAAATCACATATAAACCTTTCTGTATTTGCCTACAGAATGAAATATGCAACCCAAGTTTGATATTCTAGTAATGATGGAACCAGTCATCCATAAATTTCCTTGGCGAACATTTATCAATTTCAACAGCTGAGAAAAAAATCACAGTACCTCTTAATCTATCTTTTTCCTTAACAATTTCTTCTAACATTTCTGGATTAGGAACAATGGCAAAAGGAGACAGAGAAGTTGAAGGGGTCTTATCGGTTTTAGAGGCTTCATTGTTACCCACGCTTGCAAATTCAAACTTTTCCCTATCATTAATGACCGACGATCGAACCACAGCCTTAGAAAAAGACCTAGGTCGATTGCTGCTATGGGAAACTGGATTACTAATGCCATTACTTGGAGCAGATTTAACCGTCGTCGAAGATGTCTTACCTAGAACTTGCTCGACAGTCTTGCCATTACCACTCACCTCAGACATATTAATGTCATTAATGCTAGATGTAGTAAGGGATACGCTCAGATCGAGGAGCTACATGAAAGTGCTATGCTGTCCCCCACCTTCAGCATTGGCATCGCCGGAGGTCACCACTTTGGCGAAACCCTAGGCCGCCGGAAAGATAGAGACGATAGAGAAAAAAAAATACAGATCGAAAATAATCACCGAAAAAATGTAGAGCTCCAAACCAATACATTTATAACATATTATAAAATAATATTATAATATTAACATATCATAACAATAATTAAAAAAAATATATTATACATATAATTAATTATTTCTATATTATATTTATTTAATAATTTTAAGTATATTAAATATTATTTAATTTTTTCTAAATATAACTGATTATTTTCAATTATATTTATAAATAAAATAAATATAAAAAATTAAAATTAAATAATAAAAATATAAATTTAAGTTTTTAATTGAACATGAACTATGAGAACGGGCAAATATTTTCTAAAAAATGGCTCATATGGAACTATGGGAATGGGCAAATATTTTTGAAAAAAAAGGTTCATATGGAACTATGGGAAGGGGGCTCATATATAACATCTCATTGGTTAAAATTGATTAGTTTAATTAGAGTGCCTATAGTTCTATAACCTTATTGCATGAACTAATAATATGATCAAAACATTGCAATGGCAAAAATATTTCTAAAAAACTTGTCCTTATTACTCAATTTCTTTAGACCAATCAAATGAAAGATAAATAATTTTATAAATTAGAAAAATTAAATGTTGTGCATTTTACTTTATCAAATATTAGAATTATATGACAAAAAGAAATTATGAAAGTTGATTGGCTGGAGTTAACTAGTTTAGTCACTAAGATTCTAAAATTTTTCTACGTTTTATAAAAAATACAAAATAAAATAATTCTAACATTTTAATTATTAACTATTATTACTTATATGTGTAGTAATATAATTATATTAATAAAAAAATTATTTTATATATCTTAAAATAAATAAATTATTTATCATAAAAAAATTAATTTTTTTTAAATGATATTATTACTAAAATTTTTATACAATATATTTATTAAAATCAATAAATTACATATTATATTTATAATATATTAATTATTTATATAATTAAAATTGTAAAAAAATTAAACATATAAATATTATTAAAGAAATTAAATATTATTAATTTATTATTTTATTAAACTAAAAATTAAAATAAATTATTTTTAAAACTTAAAACAAACTCTCCATCCGTTCATAGAATGTGCCGAATGTCGAATGTGAGTACGAAAGTTTAAAATTGAAATTTTTTTTTTAAAGTTTAGATTTTTAATATTGATTTTGGTTAATTGAAAACAATACCCATGCAGATGTTAAATCAGTCATAGATGTTGGCAGTGTACGGTGGGCAACGCATGTAATAATAGTAGGGATGGGCATCCAACCATATCGAATGATATGGCTGGATAGCCGTTGCCCACAAACAAGTGCATTGGATGACCGTACGGGCATTGTGAAGGGTCATACAAGTAAACAGGGAGGGCGTACAGTAGGATTAGACATTGTATGATAGGTGTGATCACCATATGTCAGAATCGTACGATGTAGGAGTAGCAACTAGCACCGGCTACCTAGCCGACAGAATCCCCAGGCTCCTCCCCCCATCCACGCGGTTTGCCCATCCATACATCCATCCATGGCACTCTGCTCGAAGATTCTGTACAGACGTCGGGTCCCATCCCAATGACTGAGTTGTAGCCTCTGAATTCTAACAGCTGCCATCAGCTCCAACTTGCCCGGAGATAAAAAGTGATGTACAAACCGATTTACTCACATGTTCTGGAGCGAATCAACGGATTTTACATTATGTAAACCATTTATTCAATTAAAAAAAAAAAGAAAAAATAACATGGGTTGAGCCCAAAATTTGAATTGTTTTATTTAGTTTTTTTGAATAATACAAAATTACAAAAAATGTGATTTTATGTTATTTTGTATATATTTGTGGTAGATTAATAAAAATAACTTTAAAAGAGATATTAGAATTAATAATAAAGTTTTTATATTTAATAAGAGATATTAGAATTTATAATAGATATTATATAAAAACTTTAGTATTAAAGAACTATTTTAATTTAAGGTTTGAATTTAATTTGGCTAAGTGTTAGGGTTAGATTTGATTTAAATTCATGATTTGAATTTGGTTGGGTCTTAAGGTTAGGGTTTAATTTGATTGAATGTTCAATTAGGTCTAAGGTTACGATTTAATTTATTTTAATGTTACTTTTAGTGTATAGTTTTATTTAGGTTAAGGGTTTATTTTAGTTAAATTTCTAAACTATAAAATTGTAACCATAGCATCATATCTATTATCAACATCAAAATATTAAAATATTAAATTGAGTTCAAGTTACTTAATATTTGTATGTTAAACAAATGTAAAGCTTCAATGTTTGAATATGAGTTGCTTTGATTTTTTTTTTAAAAACTTAGGTTTATGCTCAAATGTTGAAGAATATCAACAATTACACTTAAGAGATTATAATAGAAAAAACATAGAAAGAAAATGATCTCCATCAAATTAGATTACATAAAAATTAAACAAAGCTAAAATTAAGGTTTCACCTAAAAACCAGTCTTAAAAATTTCAATGTTTTCCCTTAAAGATTTATTTTTTCATCTTTAATTGTCATATAGCTAAGTATTGTATTGTTATTAGAAGACATATCTAAAATAAATAAATAAATCTCAAAATCATAGTTTCTTTCCTAATGCGCTCTTGTTGTCTAATCATATAGCCAAGCCTTGTATTGTAATGTAGTCATTTTTTCCAAAATCAAGAAATCCTAAAAACATAGTCTCCTTCCTAAGTCATTACTATAGTCAGTTCATTATAGTCCACCTTCCATTATCTTTTATTTTTCCATCTTTAATTGTCATATAGCTAAGTATTGTATTGTGATTAGAAGACATCTAAAATAAAAAAAAATCTCAAAATCATACGTTCTTTCCTAATGCGCTATTATTGTCTAATCATATAGACAAGCCTTGCATTGTAATGTAGTCATTTTTCTAAAATCAAGAAATCCTAAAAAAATAGTCTCCTTCCTAAGTCATTGCTATAGTCAACTCATTATAGTCCACCTTGCATTATCTTGTATTTTTCCATCTTTAATTGTCATATAGCTAAACTTATTGTATTGTTATTACAAGACATATCTAAAATAAAAAAAAATCTCAAAATCATAGGTTCTTTCCTAATGTGCTATTATTGTCTAATCATATAGCCAAGCCTTGCATTGTAATGTAGTCATTTTTCCAAAATCATAAAATCCTAAAAACATAGTGTCCTTCCTAAGTCATTACTATAGTCAGCTCATTATAGTCCACCTTGCATTATCTTTTATTGTCATATATCTAAAATCAAAAAAATCTCAAAATCATAGGTTCTTTCCTAATGCACAATTATTGTCTAATCATATAGCCAAGCCTTGCATTGTAATGTAGTCATTTTTTCCAAAATCAAGAAATCCTAAAAACATAGTCTCCTTCCTAAGTCATTACTATAGTCAGCTCATTAAAGTCTATCTTGCATTATCTTTTATCAAATCACACCAAAAAAAAATACATGGAACAAAATATCTTACATCCACTTGTAATAATGTATCAAAAAATATTTGAACCTTTGTATTTGGCCCTTTATAATTTGTTGAGTATTTAATTGTATTTCTATAATTTTTATATTGTTAAATTAGTTTTTATTTACTTTATTTCTATGATTTTTATAATATGCCCTAGAATTATATTCTAATATTATTTTTGAAGTCAAAAGAAAGTGTGAACACCTTGTAAGATAATTATACTATGGAGTGATTAGAAGAAATAATATATTTATTCCTACATATTTGAGTGAGATAGGGGGTCACTAATTGTTTTAATATTGCTTAGGATGGGTAAAAAGAAGAAATGGGAATCACTCATCGAACTAGGTGTACAAGATATTCCAAACCAAGGAAATTATTTCTCAAGTGATAATCTTGCATGGACACCTATTGGAGATGGTGGTGAAATGGACTTATGTGCTACAATCCCTTTTGAAAGGATCCCTCACTTTATCAAAGGGGAAGGTTTGTTGGATAGTACAAAGACATACTTTGTACGCAAGAACCATAAAGAGTCTAACTCAGACAAATAAACTAATGAATGAAGAAATTAGTAGCCTCCATTTTACAGCTAAGAAATATTTTATATAAATTTATTCAATAATAAAATATAATACAACATGGTCCCATGCATAAACTGATTAATTTTGTATGCATATTAATTTATTTTATGATGCATACAATTTGAAGGGAATGCAAGAGATAATTTAAAAATTAAAAATTAATAGAGAATGTTCCTATACCACTTGAGAAGAATGTTCTATCACTGAAACTAGCTATAATGAATAATAAGTTATAATAACTAAGAAAAAAAACTTAGGACTACAACTCAATGGAAAATAACAAAAATGTAGTGACAACCTAAGACTATTCAGTTATGGACTATTATGTCAAGTACACAGCCTTTATTAGTGCCAACATAATAGAGCCCTAACATGAAATGGTTATCAATGGGATTCTTGTTATAAGAGTGATAAATGATAACAAGAAAGATGACCCACCTAGAGCTACATGTTTTATTGTTTACATAAATGATACAAGTTTTTAAAAGATTCTTAATTAGTTCAAATATTAAGTAGTTAAAAGTATTAGATTTTTATTTTAATGATTCAAGTTTAGATTTTTAAGATTAGAATGCCACATAGTATCATAGCATCATATATATTATCAACATCAAAATATTAAAATACTAATTTGTGTTCAAGTTATTTAATATTTTATGTTAAATAAATGTAAAATTTCAATGTTTGAATAAGAGTTGTGATTTTTAAAAAAACTTAGGTTTATGCTCAAATATTGAAGAATATCAACAATTACACTTAAGAGGCTATAATAGAAAAAACATAGAAAGAAAATGATCCCCGTCAAATTATATTACATAAAAATTAAACAAAGCTAAAATTAAGGATTCACCTAAAATTTAGTCTTAAAATTTTCAAAATTTTCCCTTAAATATTAATTTTTCCACCTTTAATTGACATATGTACTTAAGTATTGTATTGTTATTAGAAGACATCTAAAATCAAAAAAATCTCTAAATCATAGCTTCTTTCCTAAGGCGCTACTATTGTCTAATCATATAGCCAAGCCTTGCATTGTAATTTAGTCATTTTTCCAAAATAAAAAATCCTAAAAACATAGTCTTATTCCTATTTCATTACTATAGTTAGCTCGTTATAGTCCACCTTGCATTATCTTTTATCAAATCACACACAAAAAAAAAACATGGATCAAAATATCTTACATCCACTTGTAATAATGTATCAAAAAAGCTTTGAACCTTTGTATCTTTCATTTTATATTGTCAAGTATTTAATGATATTTCTATAATTTTTATATTGTTAAATTGGTTTTTATTTAATTTATTTCTATAATTTTTGCAACATGCCCTGGAATTATATTCTAATATTATTTTTGAAGTTAAAAAAAAGCGTGAACACCTTGTAAAGAGAATTATAGTATGGAGTGATTAAAAAAATTAATATATTTATTCCTTCATATTTGAATAGGATAGAGGGTCACTAATTGTTTTTTAATTTTTTGATCGATAAAAGGCCTAAGCCCTGAAAATTATTTTATTAATATATATACAAATTTTACAATGATACCCCGCTCACTGCAGGCACTGGTAGGAAAGAGTGGGGTTGAGAAAACCTCCAGCCTTGCCCGGGACCATTGGTCCTGTACTAATACAAAATTATGTGGGCATACCCACGACTCAACTCAAGCTGAGATTTGTTGAAATACGGTTAACATGGGCATACCCATGATCTATCATATGTCACAAATTTTAGCCTACTTAGAAATTATTCTGTGGATAATCCACTACTCAGTAGTTTTAAACATATACATTTTTGTGGGCATGCCCACATAGATACTGATACCACTTTTTTCCTTTTATTTTATACTTTGATGCAATCATTCTTTGTACCCTTCTTGCCTGAATGCATCATCTCTTTTACGGATGCTACGCCTTCTTATTTACTTTACTTTGTTTTTGGGAACTTTGGATTGCTAGAAAACCTTCCTTCATGAGATTCCTGATACCTGTGTAAAATAAAAGAACCCTACATTCTACACTAGTTAACCTACATTACTCAAACTAAAATTTCATCAATAGCGTTAGAGGTTCCAACTAGGACAGTGAAGATTTCTAAGCCTTAATATGAACCAAATAGAAAGCACATATTAATTGTATTGAAAATTTCCTATTAAAAGCTTAGCAAAACTTATCCACATGACCTACTTTACCTTAGTCCTTTAATATCATATTAGTATATATGAGTGTCTATTACCATGATCTTGAACATTACTTATCCCAGATTAAGAGCATGCCAAAGATAAAATAAGTGTATTGAGTAATTCATATTGTGCGTACTAGAGCAAGGCTATATATATATATATATATATATAATTTCTCATATATATATATTTCTGTAAATATAAATATATATGAGAAGTTACAATAAGGGCGATCGGATAGAACAAACTAGATTCATTATAATAAAAGAAATTTCTTTGGCCCAAGCCTGTTTTCCTTAATTCTAGAAATGTTCTTATTTCATATCATGTTTGACTTTGCTGATGCATAAAATATACATTCAAATACTCTTCTCCTAGTATTTTGATCATTGATACTTACTGCTGATCAAATGCTTGATTATTAATCCATGTCCCCCATTGATCCTACTTGGTTGTCTTTATTTACATAATGGTCTGGTTTATATATAAGATCCTGTTCCAAAATCCTCTCTAGTTCTGAATTGTTAATAAAGATAATCTGAAAACTGATATATATATATATATATATATATATATATATATATATATATATATATATATATACATATATATATATATATATATATATATATATGTATATATATATATGTATATATATATATGTATGTATATGTATATCTATATATGTATGTATATGTATATCTATATATATATATGTATATGTATATGTATATGTATATGTATATATGTATATGTATATGTATAGGTATATGTATATGTATATATGTATGTATGTATGTGTGTGTGTGTGTATATATATATATCCTAATTAATCTACATATTAAGGACTAATTGAAGCTGAATCAATAGTTCAGATGAAATTTACTCGATGCTCTGTTATACACTATTAAGTGAAACTTCATGCATTTCCCAGAAGATTGAAAAAGTGTCTCTATTCTGATTTCTTCTTAACAACATAAAATTTGGGGTAATAGGCAGAAGCCAATAATGTTCTTTAACCCTTGGTTGTAAGCACTATAGGCAAGAAGCCCCACTATTTCACCAAGGGTCAAAGTCAACAACTCTCAATTAAGAACCACAGAAGAGAGTGACCCTGTGGAGACTTGAACCTTGGTTGTAGGCACTACAGGCAAGAAGCCCCACCATTTCACAAAAGGCACAAGCCTGGGTCACTAATTGTTTTAATATTGCTTAGAATGGGTAAAAAGAATAAATGGGAATCACTCATCGAAATAGGCATACAAGATATTCCAAACTAAGGAAATTATTTTTCAAGTGATAATATTGCATGGACACCTATTGGAGAAGGTGGTGAAATGGACTTGTGCTGCAATCCCTTTGGAAAGGCTCCCTCACTTTATCAAAGGGGAAGGCTTGTTGGATAGTATAGAGACATACTTTGTACGCAAGAAGCATAGAGAGTCCAACTCAGACAACCCTACTAGCCACACTACAAAGATATACTCAAGGTTTGCCTATATTTAATACAATAATTAAACATGTCATATTTTATAATTTCTTTTTATCATGTCAATTAATACATTTTTTTCTCACATATAAATAGTTATTGGTGTGCTTTTGGCCCCAAGGACAATAAGAAAAAACCTCAAAACATGGAAAGGCTATGAAGATTTACCCAAAAAAGGGGTTGTCAAGCTCATTTTCTAGTTCGGGTTATGTATGGTAGACCCGATGTTGCTATAATTACATATAATGAGTATACCTAGTATGATGCTAATGGAGAATTTTTTCATGGAAAGGATGACATTGCTGGTGATCCGAGGAGCAATTTTGCACCAAGGTTATCGAATGAATGCAAATCTTATATTGAGTCTTTATTACTAATGGGTGTTAGAATTGACACAATATGTGAACAACACTACTTAGATCATGGTCTAACTAAGTTGATGAATAGAAGGGACACATGTTTATTGAGAAAAGATGTATTGAATGCATGGAAAAGAGTGTGATCCCTTTGATCTTAGAAAAATGAAGATGATGCAAAAAGTGTAATCTTGTGGCATGTAGAGGAGAAAGAAAAAATTTTCTTCTATAAGAGGCCAAACACCATGGAAGATGTTCCATTTGTTGTAGGCATCCAAACAGAGTGGATGCGAGAAATGATGGTGAAACATTCACATAACTCACTCATTGCAATGGATTCCACATTCTCTACAAATAAATATGGTGTAAGTAAAACATTTCTACCCATATCTATGGATCGTAAATTTATCATTGATACTTTTAATCTATATGCTTCTTCATAAATATATTGTATTTATTGATATGGTTTATTCATTATAGTATGAGTTATATACCCTGCTTGTCTTCGACAAGCAAGAGGCTGGTGTTCTTGTTGCATGGGCAATATCCTCAAGAAATAAAGTTGAGGATATAAATGAATGGTTAAGTGAAGTTTACAAAAGAGGAAAAGAGTCCAAAGAAGACTAGCATGTTAATGCATTCATGACAGATGATGCTAGTGTTGAGATTGAGGCAATCAGGTCTTTTTGCTTAATATTTAGTTTACAGAAGTATATTTTGTATTTTATTTGAATGCTAAAAAATGTTTTTTTGTTCCAATACTACTTATGAAGTTTTATAATGTAACTTGTAGATTATCCTTTGATTGTTGACTACTTTTATGTATTTGGCATGTGCGTAGGGTATGGTTGAAGAATGTGTATAGGTAAGTCACTTTTTATGTAGACTGCATCAAATATTACATGTTTGAACATCATATCTTGATATTATGCTTTATAATTTAGGCATGTGAGAAATAAGGACACTACAACAACAAATGTTCAATAGATTGGGCCAGATTATGTATGCAATGAGTGATGAGGAAGACATTACTACTCACCTAATAACAAATTTCATGGAGGAATTCAAAGAGGAGAAGGAATTTATTGATTATTTTCAGAAAACCTGATGTCCTAATGGGAGTCGTATTCGTAAGATCATGTGATTATTCATTACAATTTAAATGCATTTACATCATGTTAGCTATTTTTGTGTGACATCATTATATTCGTTTGTGTAGCAATGTGGGCCAAGAATTTCTTAAACTTCTCTCATTCAAATCAAGAGACCAATGCTTCAATAGAATCATACCATTGCCACATCAAGAGTCACTATTTAAGTGATCTTTCTAAGAAATGTACAAGGAGAATGGATTGGCTTATCCATATACTTCTTCATAGGGTAGAGCCATTCTATAAAAATAAAAGGATTTTGCAGTTATCTAGGTTTCTAACAAACTTAAAAAAAGAACGATATTATATAACTGCACTAGAAAGATCAAAAACAATACCAGATATAGATTGTTGTCCATATGATCACCTCCACAATGTGTATAGGATAAGAAGCCAAACAATTAAAAAATGGTATCTTGTCGAAAAATTTGGACCTGGTTTGCATGTGTGTGATTGTTAGTGGGCAAAAAAAGGAAACACATGTAAACATGTATTGAAGATTTTAGATCTTCTAAAGAGAAACAAAACAAATGAGCAAGATCAAGTTGTAGGTAAGTTTTATTTGAGATATAAGTTTAGTTTTCAAAATTTAAATGATTATTATCTGATGCAGGAGCATCCAGGGTGTAAGAGCAATCTTGCATCACCCAAAAATATTTTATTTTGTTTTATTTTTGTATTCAATAAGGGCTATCTGTTGCAGAGCTGCTATTTGTGGAAACTTGCTATTTTTAGTAAGTTGGTCATACGATCTCAGAATGTTCTAATTTTGCATGTGGAGGTTCATCTCAGTCATATCAGCCTGCCAATAAAGTTTCATGGCTAGATCAGGTCTGGTTTTGAAGATATTGAAGATTTTCGGTGTTGGCAACAGGGTACAGAAACTTTGAACTCAGTTTTGAAGGCTTTAGAGGCTCCGGATGAGGTCAAAAATTTATGTGACAGGTACTTGCATTGGTCAAACTTGTAGAGTGCTTCGTGACGTTTCCAAAGTGGGGTGATAATAGTCAATCGGGTCAACTGGTGATGACTTATGGTCTCCGAAAGTCAGACCACTTGAAATGGCAAAAAATAATTTTCCTTCAAAATTTTTGTTCAGGTTTCAAAAGATATTTTGAGTCGACTTTGATGTAATAAATTGAAAAATAAAATAATTCTAAGTCTGGTCGGCCCCAAGGGCTAAATTTCTGGAACCTTCTCGGGTGGTGGAAAATGCCTATATAAAGAAGGCCCATAGTGCTGTCTAGGGCAGTTCTAGGTAGTAGATTTGGGTAACAATTCGAGGCTTTGTCCTACAGAATATTGTAAAGGGAATGCCCATGTGGCTTTGCATATTGTAATTCTGAAAGTTTGGAATTCCACATTTGTGGAGATAATAAGAAGCCAATTTTCTGTTCTTGCAAATTGTTGTTATTTCTCTATTTCTGTTATGTGTTTGTGGTATTAAGGGGAGCACCCTTCATCATTATCTTTAGTCTCAAAAGTAACTAATTTAATTATATTAAGTTACAAAAGGTGTTACTCTATTGCCTGATGGTGACCACAATGACAAAGGGGGTCTTAGTCATGAAAACATCACCATTGGTAATGTCTATGTTGTCTTTACAAGTAAATATTAAATTTTTATGCTTCTCAAAATTCATTATTTCTTATTTCAAATATAGATAGTTGTGTTCAATTTGAAGACCAAGATGTTCTTGGACTTACCATCGTTGAAGACCAAAAAACTTGTAAATTTCTATATCACCATTTTAAAATGAAATGTTTATTATTTTAATTTTTTTTTAACTTACTCATATTTATTTATAATCTAGATGACATCTCTGATGCTTCAAATGAAGACTTTCAAAATTCCATTGATTATTTGAGTTCATTGCTCCAAAATTTACCAACTAGAGCGAGTGAAAAAAATATCTTAGTGAATGTGTTAGGAGATTTAGAAAAGATATTGAGACACCTCTCACTTCCTCTTCCAAATTTCAAGCAATACCTAGCTCAGAGAACATTCCTCTCAGACGAATATCACCATGGTTCAGTCCAAGAAAAATACACAAACATCATTCTACTCATCAAAGGCATAATACCATTTTAGAAAACTTAAGTGAAAGAGTTGAGCATGAAACTTTTCAATTTCCCTCTACAGGATGTAGAAAGAAAAAGGAAAAGAAGGGCATTAATTGCTCAGGCATAGCAATACAAAAAGAAAGTCTTATTATCATGCAACAAAAAAGTGAGTATGTTTATTCAAAAATATTTTAGTAATTTATAGAAGTATGACTTGTTATTATTTAATAGATTAACCATATGTTGTTACAGGTTTGGATGATCAAGAAAGTACTCCACGATGTCAATTACCTTTTTCTTTTGATCTAAACCAAACAATAACAGATGAAATACACATCATAGATGGTATCTTTTAACTATTAATTTTTTTCATAATTTTTATAAAAAATTACTTAATTATGTCTCTAACAAATTTCTGATACTTATTCAAACAAACTAGATACAATTTGTGGAGATCAAGCATCGGTGCTCAATGTTGCCCCTACACAAATATTTCAACAAACCATTTCAGGTAATGAAAATTTTAAATATTTATATATTATCTACATAATGTGTTTTTACACTTGAACATATTATCTAAGTTGATCAAAGTTAAATGTGCATGTTATTGCAGTTTTAAATGATCAAAAAAGAAATGAAGGACATATGTTACCCTTTTGTATGGATCTTAACCAAACATCAACAATAATGGATGGAATGCAAATTGGATATGGTAAGAAAATAAGAAAACAAATTTTATTGTGAACCTTTAATTTGCATTTGGTTCATCTAAGTTGATGTCTCAAATTTATGTCTTATTATAGATTTAAATGATAATGAAGAACGTGTGTTTCCCTATTCTGTTGATATCAACCATACACTAATGGATGATGCAATGCAAACTGGAGATGGTAAGAAAATTATAAAGTGCAGTTCAATCAATTTTGAGTATTCAATTTGTATATTGGTTTTATCTAAGTTGATTTGACAAATGTGCATGTTATTGCAGCCTTAATTGATCACCAAAATAGTCGGCGACTATATTTTGATCTTAATCAAGAAACATCAACAACATTGAATGCAATGCAAACTAGAGATGGTAAGAACATTATAATATGACATTTAATCAATTTTGAGTCTTTCTTTTGTAAATTAATTTTATAACTAGCTCATTATGCTTGCAGGTGTAGGTGATACTAGGATGGGGGGTCATGGTCAATAGCTTTTTAGATAATCATTATACTATATTATTGTAGTGGGTTATCTATTGAGTGCTTTAACTCTATTTAGAAATTGGCTCTCAGATGTAGTAGCTTGTAGATGACAATTTATGTATATTATATTTTTGAGTTAGACAATATTGGATGTGTGAAAAATTGGCTAATTTTATTATGATATTTTAATCCTTTTATGAGATAATCAAGTAATTTCCTTTGGGTCACGTAATTTTTACAGGATGGTTGAATTTATTTTTAACATTTCACATGTCATGTGTTGTGTAAAGAATTAATGAGTTGTATGATAATAAAGTATTATTTCCTTAAATTTATGTAGAGGTTAGGTCAACATATGCTAGCCTCCATTCATTAGTATAACATAAATGTTAATTGAAATTAACATGTTTAACCTAGCAAAAAAATTGCATCCATAACTCATTACAACATAATCATAAACACATGATAACCAATTTTAGCTAGATAAAATTCAAAGAGTATCAACTACCTTAGCATATTTAAAATTTCATTTCACAAATACATAACTAATTTGTAACTCTACTTCAAATTATTCAAATATTTTATTATTTTTAATACTCCAAAAATCTACAATTACATTAATAAGAAAGAAACATCTAAATATATTGATTTCAAATTAGGTATTAAAACAATCATAAATTAATTAATTAATTTTTTTAACTATACTTATTTTTTTGTGAACCATAGCTAATAAAATGTGTCAACAAGTTTGACTCAATATAATAGATTATAGAGATATAATGTAATTAATAATTTAACTTTATAAAAGAAATATTTCTTACTTATCAATAAAATAATTTTTTCATTTATCATACATTTAAATGTCACACACAAATCAAATCAAATATTTTTAATTTTTATTGAGAACATTTTTAAATTCATATGTCAATGTAATAACCAAATAATAATAACCAGTGTCATTAAAAAATATAATTGGCTGCCCAAATAATGCTAAGTCAACAAAACTCAAACAAAAATATCATTATAAAAATAGTAAAAATAAAAAGAAGTAATTTTTTGAAAAAAGTAAAAATAAAAATTATAAGATAAAATTTTTTTATAGAAATCTTGAATATTGAAAATGAGATTATATATATTTTTAAATTTATTTTAACTTAATTTTAACAAAAGATTTAAATTAAAAAAATAAAAGTTAAAAGATTTAATTTTCTTAATAGAAAAATATTAATTTAATTATTTTTTTAAATTAAATTTGAAAAATTAACTCTCAAATTCATTGGAATATCATGATTAAAAAAATAATTCACACAAATTTTTTATATAATATCTATTATAAATTCTAATATCTCTTATTAAATATAAAAACTTTATTATTAATTCTAATATCTCTTCTAAAGTTATTTTTATTAATCTACCACAAATATATACAAAATAACATAAAATCACAATTTTTGTAATTTTGTATTATTAAAAAAACTAAATAAAACAGTTCAAATTTTCGGCTCAACCCATGTTATTTTTTCTTCTTATTTTTTTAATTGAATAAATGGTTTACATAAAGTGAAATTCGTTGATCGCTCCAGAACATGTGAGTAAATTGGTTTGCACGTCATGTTTTATCTTTGGGCAAGTTGGAGCTGACAGCCGCTGTCAAAATTCAGAGGCTACAACTCAGTCATTGGGATGGGACCCGACGTCTGTACGGAATCTCCGGGCAGAGTGCCATGGATGGATGTATGGATGAGAAAACCGCGTGGATGGGGGGAGGAGCCTGGGGGCAAAGACTTTATCCATATTATATTGTATGGTCATTTTTAACTTTTTAAACCTACTTCTATGGCTCATGTGGATGAACCGTATTCCTGCTGTAGGATGTACTGTGTCAGAATAAGCACATGAACATAAGGGCAAACGAAAATAACGGCACTAGGATGGGCACGACTTTCACGGAAGTGCAAATATTCAGCTATTTAGCTGATGCCCCCACAAATCAGCCCCTTCCACCAAGTACACCCTGCTCTGATGTCAGGAGGCTCATCCTCCTCACTCCCAAAAGACTCCTCTTCAAGTAGGAAGCATTTACAGGTCACAGAAGCCTTGCATTTTGAAATCACTCCTTTGCCGCCCGTTCGTCCGCTCCGCACCATGTTCATTTTTAAAAATTTTATGGGTTGAACCAAGGATGTAGGCACTACAGGCAATGGGCCCCATCATTCTCCAAGGATTTTCCCCAAGGCCCCGTTTGTTTGCGGGAATACGACCGGAATTGGCGGCGGTGCTTCCCATTTTTCGTCAAATCCGCTATTTGTTTTTCTTATTTGCAATTCGAGTTTTAAAGCCCAAAACCTGATTTAGGCCCAAAAATGGGCGGCAGCATCTTCCCACCCGAGAGGTTGAATTCAAAATCAAAATCCGAATTTGGGAAAAATTGCGTCAAATTTAATAAAACCATCGGGTCCGCGTCTTCCAAGATAAGGAATGGGGTTTTGAAAAAGGGGTTTCACATCTTCCATTTTTCTCCTACAACGGTCGACCGCTCTCACTCTGTAACTTTCAGCTCCCACTCTGCATTGTTCGACCACTCCCACTCTACAACGGCTTCATCTCTGCATTGTTCGACTGCTCCCGCTTTGCAACGTTTGGCTTGAAAAAGGTAAGTAGAAAATGTTCGGCTCAAAAAAGGTTCTCATTTCGTCGTGTTTTTCATCGAGTTGAAAAAATTCATTCGTTTTATCATTGCACAAGGAAGATTTAGGGAAACCCTACCATTATTTTTTTCTGAAACTGATGGTAGGGTTTTCTGATTGTTTAGAAGTTTTATTTCGCATCTGAACATGTCATATATGTGGTTTGTTTCCTCCACACATGAATGCACATCAATCGGTGTAGTTGCAATTGTAATGTCTCACAAAAATCTTTGTATATTTAATCTTCGATAAGTGTCCAGTCTTTTTGCTTGAAATACCTATGGCTTTTATGTATTTTGTGCAATGTTTTGTAGTTCCCTACTTCTTTTATCTGTGGATGACCATCTTTTGTAGAAATGTATTCATAGTCACCGTATGTAACACATGCATAAAAGATACTTATGTGAAGAGGGAAAGGGATTGAGATGGAGTACACCTAAAAACCCCAGTTGTGTTGTCATTGAGATGGAGTCAATTGACCATAAATGGAAATCCTAGCCCCTTACTAAGAAAAAGGGGAAAACCTCTGCTAAAAATCCAATTTACTATACAAGAGATTGTGTCTAAAGATGAGGCTATGGAAGAAACCATCACCAGTGATAGCGCTTGCTTTTCTGCTCTCTATTTCGTTATGTTTTTATTTTCAACTATTTGCTACATTTCCCATAGAAAACTAAACATGGTTTGAACAATTTAAATCCATTGATTTTTGATGCCTTGAGTTTTGATCGAAGATGGACATGGCCATTCTTTGTTAGATTATTTGGGGCTCGTTGAGTTTTGATTGAATTTTCGGTTATTGTTTCAATTGCAAGGTTCTGTATTTAGTTGTTTTATTGCTATGACATTTTTTATATACCTCTAAAGGGCTTTTTTATATACCTTTAATGTCTGATTAAAGATTTTTTATATACCTCTAAAGATGTATACTGTAAATTTTTTGGGCTTCTAGTAGTACCGTAAAAATTAAGAAAAGAATATAGCATTTGAATGTCTAGAATGCAGTAGTAGATGGTATGAAGCAGAAATAGACCATTACTTTGGAGAAAGAAAAGGTGAAGTTGGTGATAGAAAAGCCTAAAATATACCAAAAATGAAGGATGAAAAAGAACCTTTGTGACTACTTCTTTAGGGAAACCTTACAACATGTCGCCATTTTTGCAGTGCAAAGTTGTTGTACATGTGAAGGAAAATGATAACATTGTTCCCTCATAAAACTATATCAAGAGAGGTCATCCCCATGTGTGCTCCCATATCCAAAAACTCTGATGGAATTCCTATCATGATAAATACTCCTTCGTTATGTACCCCAGCCTCTTCTTATTTTAATACACCGCCTTGTGTTGTAGAAAAACTAAACCAGGAGTGGGACGCAGCATATAGATTTGGCTCCACAAAAGGCCTCTTGAGAGTATTCCATAGGAGCGAATGCAATGTAAAGGAATTCATACAAAACCTTGACAGGTGTATATAAATTTTGTATGAAAAGCTTGAGTAGGGAGAGAGCGGGACTTAAGTTGAGGGCTTTTTATAAATATTTAGTCAGACATTAAAGGTTAATTATCAAAAGAAAAAATCATTTAATTAATTTCTCCTAGTATAATTAATTAAACAAATAAATAAACCAAAAATCACATTTTCTAGAATTATTAATTGAGTGAATTAATTAAATGATTCTAATTTCTAAATCATCACTAAAGGACAAATGAGCTGAATCAACCAATCAAAACAAATCACATGGATCAAGAAAGGTTGAATCTCAACCACTCTTTGAGAGAGAATCCTAGCCATTGAATTCACATGAATTTTTATAAAAATATCTCAATCAAAGATCATTTCTATCTAGAATTCACATAAGGAGATTATGCAAAAATTGGTCTTGGTCACTCATAGCCATTTTGAGATAATTTTGAGAGCATTATGAGAATTTGAGAGATATTTGATATCATCTTAGCTTAGATTCAATCATGTAGAGATCAATTTAATGATAATCTAGCATTGAATCCTGCATTTATTAGCTTAATTCCATCATACTTTGTATTGTAGATGCATAATTCAATTGAATCTTCT
Source organism: Chamaecyparis obtusa (assembly GCA_027943335.1). Lineage (NCBI taxonomy): Eukaryota > Viridiplantae > Streptophyta > Pinopsida > Cupressales > Cupressaceae > Chamaecyparis > Chamaecyparis obtusa. Next base: position 225,376 of record BSBK01001782.1, read on the forward strand.
CTTTTATACAAATTATTGTCTTTTATACATAAAAATGTCTTTTCTTTGGGCATGCTCTGCTAAATTTCATCATGACCTTTGATGCCCATTGATGAAAGTGCCTTTATCTATGATAATGTCCATTATTGCATTCAATAATTGTGAGGGCTTTCATCTCCATTCGTTGTATTCCTCATGCTATCTTATTCCCATTGTCCTAGTTTAAGTCATGCTTTTCTCATACATTGTCATTAAATAAATGTCCTCTATATTGACATAGAGACTATTATATAGTATCATTGGCACTATCTTTTATAAATGCTTTGCTCAAGATCCATATCAATGTTATTAATCATTCTTGCTCTTATACATTGTTGATATCATCATTCCCAAATTGAGTGTCTCTTCACTGTGTTTCAATACCATTTTGTATATCATTGCTATAACTGTCCTCTTAATGTCAATCGCAGTCACCTTTTCAAGATGATATCACTCTAACGCTTGTGAAAACCTTTTCTCACTCCTTTTATAAAAGTCACACACATTTGTGATAGGACCAAAACAAATGAAGATGTTTTAAATGGTAAAATGTCGATGATTAGTATTGAATCTGAGATCTTTTGCAAAAGATGTTCTTCTTTTCCTTACTCTTCATTGTATTGATAGTGAATATCATCGTTTCTTCATTGTTCTATGAATGATTATTGGTTTTTCATCCATGGAAGATCACTAATTTTTACATTGTAACATGATTGCTTTTCAATATGGACTATAGCATGCATTATTGATCTCTTAATAATAGTGTTGTCCCCTGCCCTCTTCACATAAGTGTCTTGATCTATGTATATTTGAGCATTTTCCATCTACATTCTAACCTCTGTCCCACTACGTTGGAACTTATTTCTTCTTTGATATTTTAATGACCATGTACTACCATTTCTTGGAATGTTTTGATGCCTGTTACCATTGATTTTTTGCATTTAGTGTATCATTGTCTTTTCACTGCTATAACAGTGTAACACTGTGATCTAAGGGACATTAGATTTGAACCCTTATCTTTCTTTGTCCAATGGTGAATCTACACTCTCCAACTATCTTTCACATCCCTCTATAGCCTCCACTAAATCTTTATCAATAGGAGCTATTGAAAGTTTTATCAAGCATACTAAATCTTCCTTGTGCAGTGATTGGCTACCTATTGGTGTGGGTCTTACCTCCTTGTAGCTCTCACCTTTGAGGTGCCTTATACAAAACTAGATAAAATAGTATGCTTGATATTTTAATTGTATATTGTTTGGAAATAATTAAAATATCAAGCATACTATTTTATCCATCTTTCTTGAGGTGCCTTTGGAAATAATTAAAATATCAAACAGTATGCTTGATAAAACAGTATGCTTCATATTTTAATTGTATATTATTTGGAAAGAATTAAAATATCAAGCATACTAAATCTTCCTTGTGCACTGATTGGCTACCTATTGGTGTGGCTCTTACCTCCTTGTAGCTCTCACCTTTGAGAAAAATGAAGCATATTGTAATTGTACTGGAAAGAATTAAAATATCAAGCATACTGTTTTATCCATCTTTCTTGAGGTGCCTTATAGAAAACTGGATAAAACAGTATGCTTGATAAACAATGTGCTTGATAATTTAATTGTATATTGTTTGGAAAGAATTAAAATATTAAGCATACTGTATGTTTAGTTTTCTCTAATCTAGTTTAGCTTAGCTTCTTCCTGAGTTTGTATGTTTAGTTTTCTCTGATCTAGTTTCCAATCACTATCAATGAAAAATAGAAAATTTTAAATTGTCGACAAGATGTACTTTTAGGGAACACTCGGTTCATACTGGATATCTCCTGGCTGATATTGTTGTGCTTGTCCACATTTCAGGCCATTGATGGATCCTATTAAGAATATTGACATTCTAGGATGGGTAGCTGTGGAGACCCAATATTCTCTTCTTCTCACAGCTCTTATTGCTTGTGTTTCCATAGCCAGAGTAGTGGTAGTTCGAGAAGGTAGAGCACGTAAATGGAGAAGACAAGGAAATTATTTTTATAGAATGGTTATTCATTCCAACGATGTGGATTGTCATGATCAGATTCGCATGAGTAGGGGAGCCTTCTTTCATCTAGCTACTATCCTAAGGCTGAAAGGAACCTTGAGAGATACGATACACTTGACGTTAGAAGAACAACTTGTGATGTTCCTCCACACCGTTGGCCACAATCTAAGGAACCGCAAGATTGCACACAACTTTGGGCACTCAAGAGAGACAATCAGCCGATACTTCCACAAGGTGTTGAGGGCTATCTTAGGACTCCACCAAGATTGCTTTCTACCACCTAGCCCAAACACTCCTGAAATTAGTGGGAATGAATGTTTTGATCCATTCTTCAAGGTAATTGTTGTGATGTTACAACTTTCTTGTATGGATTTTTATCCTTATCATATTATTGCTTGACCATAGAATTGATGATTTTATCATATTGTATAGGATTGTGTTGGAGCAATTGATGGAACCCATCTACCAGTCATCATCGATGTCGACATGCAGCATAAATATCATGATAGAAAAGGCAACCTGTCACAAAATGTTATGGGTGTGTGTTCTTTCGATCATAAGTTTCAATACTGCCTTGCTAGTTGGGAAGGGTCTGCTGTGGATAGTCGTGTTTTGCCTTCAGCTCTGTCAAGAGCAGATCCTCTTGTTGTTCCCCCTGGTAAGCCAAATTATAGTTTAATAGACTCAAGGGTACAATCAATGTTTCAAGTTTTAATAATATACTTTATTTATGTAGTAAAATATTTTCTAGTGGATGCTAGATATCCCAATGCACCTAGATTTCTTTCTCCTTATCGGTGTACACGGTACCACCTGAAGGAGTTTTCAAGACAGAATCCAATAAACTCTCGATAAGAGTTGTTCAACCATCGACACTCCTCTCTTAGAAACTCAATAGAGCGTACATTTGGTATTCTCAAGCAGCATTTTCCAATCTTGAGGCATGCCACGTCTTATTCTATCATGACACAATCCCATATTGTATTGGCATGTTGCATACTACACAACTACATTACATTAGAGGATGGCATTCCATCATAAATTGCCATCGAAGAGGAAGATGACTGTGATGGGATAGATGTACCAATGCTAGAGACGTATGGGTTGTTTCAGCATGATAGAGACAAGTGGGCACAGTTCCGAGATGATATAGCAAGTAGAATGTGGGAATAGTACAGATCCTGACAATAGTTGTTCTTTTAATGGGTCAAGACTACATGATGGTTTCCTTTTTCTTATGTATTTCTCTGCAAGTATTGGACTTCTATGGGTCAATGTGTTTTATTTGAGTACACTTATTATAGATACTTATTTGAGTACACTTATTTGAGATACTTGGATACAATGTGTTTTATTTGAGTACACTTATTTGAGATACTTGGATATACAGGATGGTTTCCTTTTTATTATGTTTCTATATGGAAGTATTGGTATTCTATGGGTCAATGTGTTTTATTTTGGTAAACTGATGTATGAAGATACTTTGATATACATGATGGTTTCCTTTTTATTCTATTTTATTTGAGTAAACTGATGTACGAAGATACTTTGATGATTACACAGCATGGCATACACAGAACTCATGATGAGCATGGATGAAATTGGTAACAGCAACCATGAAATATCTTCTTCCTCTAAGAAGATAGTGTGGAGTAAGGAAATGGAAAGAAAGTTTCTAGACTTGCTCATGGAGCAAGTACAGCTAGGTAGAAAAGGTGATGGAGGTTTCAAAGAAGAAGTGTGGACCTCCATTAAGAGGAGGTTCAACAATGATATGAAACTAAATCTATGTAAGGACAATTTCAAAAATAAGCTGAAAACATGGAAGCTAGCATATAGAGTCATGAAGGAGCTAAGAAATACAAGTGGCTTCGCCTGGAATGAGGCAACTCAGTGCATGGATGTTGAGGATAGCGTATGGGATGAGCTTCTCAAGGTAGGGTGATCTCTCTACTATTTTGATGGAAATAATATTGCCTTCTTATAAAGTACGTAATGAAAGACAAAGAACCTAATCCATTTGTTTATGCCAACATGCAGAGAAGAGAGTTCAAAAATGCCAAAGTGTATAAGAGGCAGCCCTTCCAATACTTTAATGAACTGGGTGTAATTGTGGGTAATGACATTGCTAAAGGAAATGTAGCTACAATGGCCCTTGAGACTGAAGAAGGGAACCCTTTGGAAGACCCATACAATGTGTTGGATGAAGAGGATAGTGCCGTTGATTTGGACAATGACCCTTATCAGTCCACTCCAAGTGCAAGTGGTAGAGGAACCCCTACATCATCAGTCTCAAGGGGGGGAAGGAGGAGGAAGGCAAGTGTGGCTGCTTCCTTGGATTCCATGTGTGAAACAATTAAGAAAATAAATGAGGGCATGAGCAATGCGCACCTTCACAAAATTGATACATCTACTCATGAGAATGCTTTGACGGATGCATATAGCACTCTCAAATCCATCCCTCAATTGAGTCGAGCTGTATTCCTGAGGGTATACGACACCTTTGTTGTTGAGCGTGAAAGAGCCAAAGGGTTCTTGTTGATGAGTGAGGACAAGAGAGTGGACTGGATTGCAACCACATATGGTGGATTATAGTTATTTTCTACATACTTTATCATAGTTGTTCACATACACTGTTGATTTTTTATGATTGTTTATGGTTGACGATTGTCACTTTATCAAAATTTATCATGATTTTCTACATACTTTATCATTTGTCATGCTCATGTGCACAGCCGTTTCTCTCACTAGTTCTAGTGATGGTCTGGGATTTGGTTTTGGAATTGTTCTGCATGCAATTCTCAAATTGAGAGAGATATACAATATGTATTTGCAAATATCCATTGAGAAATCCTTTCTCAAACAAGACATGATATTTGTAGACTCATGTTGATGCTTGGTATTCAGTCAGTTAACATATATTTTCTTGCAGGCGTGCTTATATTGTTTTCCATCTGTTTATGTTGTTCTTGAAATAACCGGGTTAATATCTTGTCCAAATAAATATGTGAGGTTTAGTTCATCTTGTTGGATATGGATCCTAATCAGATTGCTTCTGAAATTCAAATAGTGTCTCTGTATACACTTTTTATAAAAATTGTTGAAGGTCAATGCTTAATGAGTTTCCATCCTGTACCATACAGTTCTGGCTAGACCACTCATTAAACAAACCTTTTGATAACAATAAATACTTGAAGTCCAGAGAAATCCTTTTTAACCTTAAAGTTAGAAATTCTGATCTATTCTATAAGATATGCCTTTCTTTGTATGTACGGTCTTGCTGCATTTATTCCTTTGTAGCAGCATCTGAATTTACTCATATTTGATAATTGTCTTGTTTTACTCTTTACACAAATGTGGGGTAGCTCTATTACAACACCAACATTGGGTACTACACACTCCAAACTGGTACATTTTGTCTTTTACCTGGAAAAATATTTTGGGTGAGTGAAATTTTTGTAGACTCTGGGATGATTTCAGCAGTTTGTTTATAACTCCATATTGTATAATTCTCAATTTTCAAAGCATTGTATGTATGGTTTTCTTGGTAGTGTTTCACTATTACCACTTGTTATTCTAGTATGTAAATGTGTTCTTTAAATATACTGAGACCATTTTGTCATATAGCTTTTTTTTCCAGATAGTCATCTTGTTACTTTTGTATGTAAATATGTAAAATCTTGATGTTAGAGATAGTCTCAAAAGAGGAACATTTCTGGTTAGATTATAAATTGATATATGGTATATTTTCACTTTGAAGAAGAATTTCCTTTCTTCAATCACAATCATGAAGTTGAGGTACCAAATTTTATTAGACAACCACATTGTATATCTTAAATCAATCAAAGATGGTTACAGGATTATATAATAGACACAAAGATGGAAATCTTGTTAGTTTGCATTGCAAAGTCATGCAAAGTCATGCCCCGATATCATTAGGTTGCCAATGTTGTTGAGACTAATCATATATAATCTGTGTAATGGGGGAGAACCCTGCACTAATAGGCCTGTACATCTTCATGGCCCTTATTTTGCCTCCTCTGCCACTCCTTATAAAGTTAGTCAATGACACATGCACTTTACATTGTTTACAAAGAACCGTAGATAATAATGACTATCTGCCTCTTTCCCTTCTTCATGCTTCCTAGAATGGGCTATTGATGGCCCAAAATATGTGTGCTACATTGTCCTACTAATTATTGGACACTTTCTCAGCATGCTAATTGCAGTTCATATACATAAACTGCAATTAGTACGCAATACAGAAGTAAAAACTTGCTCTCTCAATGGCATATACATACTTGAAATATTACATATACATACTTGAAATATTACATACACATTCCAGATGATACATTCAGTCAAAGAAGCATGTGAATATCAAGCACAAACAGTGATTAGGAACACAACTATAGTCTATGGAACAGTTGTAGTCTTTGAAATCAAATTTGTGATAAACTATAATCTATGAAGCAGTCATCCCTGTCTTTCTATGACAGTCATCACATGCTTCCTTATGCTTCTATGACAGTCATCACTGACTTCCTTATTTTCAGATTAGGAACACAACTATAGTCTATGGAACAGCTGTTTCTATGTCATAGGAACACAACTATAGTCTATAGGAACACAACTATAGTCTATGGAACAATTGTTTCCTTATTTTCATTTTTCATAGGAAGTTAGTGATGACTGTCATAGGAAGTCAGCGATGACTGTCATAGAAACAAGTTTGGATGTATTTGACATCAATACTCAGACATCGAGATCGATTTAAGGGATTCCATAAGCGAACCTGCAATAAAATCATTGTGATAGAGCAAAGTAGCTGTTGAAGCTCTTCATTTCTTGTTGATTTCTTGTGCCAACTCCACTTGGTCAAAAGCTGACATGGTTTTTCGTGAAGCCTCTCATGGTTCCTCACTGAGTTAGGGGCATTCATCTTGGTCTTTGTCACTTTGAGATATGAAATGAATGCCAAGTTCATTGAGGTGATTTCATGCTTAGATGAGTTAGAAAGCTTGGTTATGTTGTGCTTAACAATGTTTCAGATATGTCAAGACCTTATGCTCAATGCCCTTGAGATCACATTGATGCTTTGTGATGTGTTCCTAGATGCTCTGCCACTAGTTGTAATTCCTATTGGCCTTTTGGATTGTGTTCTTGATAAGGACTCCTCTAAGACAATGGTATATCTTGTTGTATTGCTACTTGGATAATGAGACCTCACTGTGACATGGTTTTTTTGGATAAAATGTCAGGCTTTCCCTGATTACTCACTTCACTTTGCATTCATCATTTGGCTCATTGGACTCTAGATCCTCCTTGGACTCTGGCCTTTTTGATGCAGATCCATTGTGCATTGGATAGTGAACATAAATCATTGATATCTTTGTGCCTTTTGACAGTGACAAATACCAATGATTTTGCTTAAAAAAGTTATGGATGATTGTCCTACTAGATAGAGAGGGTATGCATTATTAGGTTTATAGGGTATGCATTATTAAGTTTATTTTGTTTGTACCGGTGATCACACTATCTTGAATAAACAAAGGTTGCTAGATTTGAGTAATAGGGGATCTTAAATAAACATTTGTTATACGTATGTGAAGAATAGCACGTGTCACAGAATGAACCAGCTGAAATTATTTTCGTGTTTAATGATAGATCAAAAAATAAATGACATAGAGTATGCTTTAATTTGTCTAGAAATCCTCTTGCTTGCTTAGGATATTAGCTGAAACATATATCAAACAAATGAATCCTTAGTAATCATTAATATTTGAGATGTGTTGCAACAGAAAATCGAAAGAGAACAAAATTTCCATAGTGCAGGAAATGAAAATACGAGTGTCATATTGCATTTTTGTGTCAATTTGGTGCGAGAGTAGAAAATTGTTTATTTTTCCTTCTGTTGAGAGTTATAATGAATTGCAGTTCATATACATACTTGCAATGAACTGCAATTAGTATGCAATACAGAAGTAAAAACTTGCTCTCTCAATGGCATATACATACTTGAAATAGTACATACTTGTAATATTTCAAGTATGTATAGTTCATATACATACTTGTAATATTTCAAGTATGTATAGTTCCTATACATACTTGAAATACTACATACTAATTGCAGTTCATATACATACTTGCAATGAACTGAAATTAGTATGCAATACAGAAGTAAAAACTTGCTCTCTCAATGGCATATACATGAAATATTACATACTTGTAATATTTCAAGTATGTATAGTTCATATACATACTTGTAATATTTCAAGTATGTATAGTTCATATACATACTTGAAATACTACATACTAATTGCAGTTCATATACATACTTGCAATGAACTGCAAATAGTATGCAATATAGAAGTAAAAACTTGCTCTCTCAATGGCATATACATACTTGAAATATTACATACTTGTAATATTTCAAGTATGTATAGTTCATATACATACTTGAAATATTACATACTAATTGCAGTTCATATACATACTTGCAATGAACTGCAATTAGTATGCAATGCAGAAGTAAAAACTTGCTCTCTCAATGGCCATGCAAAGATGTTTCAACAATGAATTCGGGAAGACGCGGACCCGACGGTTTTATTAAATTTGCAATTATTTTTTCCAAAAGCGGTTTTTTTCCAATCTTGGGATCAGGTGTTAACCCAATCAACTTATTTCTTTCATTTTTCCCTCTTTGTTTTAGTATACACTGGTCTACAGTAGCCACTAGTAAGTACCCACGGGTATACTTATTGTGTTAATTTTGTGTTAATCAACTTATTTCTTTCATTTTTCCCTCTTTGTTTTAGTATACACTGGTCTACAGTAGCCACTAGTAAGTACCCACGGGTATACTTATTGTGTTAATTTTGTGTTAATCAACTTATTTCTTTCATTTTTCCTTTGATTTTTGAGTTTTTATTTCCACTTCAAGGCAAGAAACAAGCATGCCCTCCCTTGACCATTGTTTTCATTAATGTTCTTTTTAGCTTGCATTTTTTAGTGTTGTTGTTTTTAACATATTTAAGTGGAATACAAGGAGTACCACATGATGAATGCTTCATTTAATGCAATGTTAAGGTGTAGTCTCTTAACTATCCATTTCTAGTTCTTTAGACATGATTTTATAAATGTGTTTTGGTAGACGACTGTATTGTTCATGATTTTGTATGTATATTTACCATCTTGTTATTATTGTTGTGTTACGAAATTAAGTTAAATAATTCTACTTTGTTCAATCCTCTATTTCATCTTCAATTTCTTTTCATTTTTCATTATTTTTAAAGAACCGCGTGATAGGTACAGAAATAGAAATGGATAGTTTTGAGACTACACATATGATGATAAAGTGAGACTACACATATGCTGACATTAAATATGTTTGAAATAGCTTCTAAATTTGATTTTGTAGATATTTTATGATCACACTTTGCGATCCCTCATCACGATGGAAGAGAGAAAAATGATTGATAGAAAAGTCCATCATTTTGGTCTATTGCAATCATTTTGGTCTCTTTCATCATGATCATGGATCACAGAGTGTGATCCAAAACTATCTATACAATCAAATCCAAAATGTATTTCAAACATTGATGAAAAAAATATCCACATATGGTGATAAAAAATGAGCTATTTGATAATTGTTTACTATTCCTATTTGTAAATGGTCAATATTTCTGATGGTACTCCTTGGTGTATTCCATTTAAAAATAAACAAGTTTTAGTTTTTGTATCATGTTTACTTTGTGGATGCAGGATTGATCATCGAATGTGGGGCATGAGGGCGTAGACTGTGGATCTACTTGTGTTTTCTTATTTAATGGTGTGTTTTCACACCACCAACCAGTTCATGGATATTGTTATATCTGATGCTATAGTTGTGTCATTATATTTTTTGTATAACTTTTTAAATTTGCACCCATAGAATATAGTCATGTTGTTATAGCGAACAAAATTAGTATGTATGAACAAATTTTTGCTTGATACAGTGCTGATGGCTATGAGGAACACTCCTATGTGTTATTGCGATAATGGATTGCGTTCTTTGTTGAGGAAGTCACTGATAGAGGAAAATCCAAGCCGTAAATTTTGGGGCTATAAAAACTACACTAAGGTTGTTAATTGCACAATATTTAAATTTTTAACCAAGAATAAATATTAGTCATTATAGCGAGACTAACTTAGATTTGTATTGTAGGAGGGAGGTGGATGCGAGTACTTTCGATGGGTCGATGACACCTCATCGTTATCTACATCAACAACACGTTCTACACATGCACCTGTTACACCCAAACCTATTGTAGATGAGGAGTGCAAGAATTGCAAAACACTCGAGAAAAATATGGCAAAAACAGAGGCTTCCTATAAAGCCGAAATCTTGTATTTACAATGCTTTCTTTGTGTAACATTTTTTTCATTAAGTTTGATCATTTGTGGGATCATTATGCAGAGATAGATATATATGTGGACTAGATGACTTATTTATATTTTGATGTGATATCGAGCAATGTTATAATTATTTTTTTGTTATAATATATTGTTTATGATAATGTATAAAATTATTAAAAAAAGTTAAGTTTATTGTTCACAATATTGAAAAAAATGTATTAAATTTTGTTTATGATTTACTACATAAAAATATAAATTAATATAAAAAAACTATACATAAAGAATGGACCAAAATAATAAATGTATAAAATTATTGAAAAAAGTTAAGTTTTCTGTTCAAAAAATTGAAAAAAATATATTAAATTTTATTTATAATTTATTACATAAAATTATAAATTAATATAAAAAAAACTATACATAAAAAATGGACCAAAATAATAAAATATCAAAATAAAAATTAAATTGAAATTCCAATTCAAAATGTAAAACCAAACAGAGAAGAGGAATTTCTATCTTCCAATTCCAATTTGAAATTGCAAACCAAACACATAAAGAGGAATTTCTATCTTCCAATTCCAATTTTGAAAATGACAACCAAACGCAGAAGATGAATTGTCTCATCCATCTTTCGGGTCAACCAAACGGTCCAAAACATCTTCCGAATATACAAAATCAGAATATACAAAACCTGATTTTGAGATAATCAGGTTTTGACTCAAATTCCAATTCTGCAAACAAACGGGGCCCAAGGGAAAATCAATTTCCATTTTCAATATGGTAGAGACGAATCCGTGAGGTTTGAACCTTGGTTGTAGGCACTACAGGCAAAAAGCCCCACCATTTCACCAAAGGGTCATCCCCTTTAAAAAAAATTATAGTTTTTTTGTTCGTGCTTTTCAATAATAGTTTCAAATGACAATTATGTTTTGGAAACGATTGTGTATGATGAGAATCATGTTCTAGTGAGTCCCATGATATAAAATGGACCTTTCTTGTTGCATTTTTGTAACATAGGTGATCATACCTTTCTCTTACACCTATGTACACATGTCAATCCGTTTCCTCCCACCTCTATCTTGTACCATCACTTTCCTACATCTCAACCCTTAATTTCTTTCACCAAAATATATATTAAAACAATGTCATTTTCTTCATTCGACAACAAAATATCCTTATCTCAAGTTTAAAATCTATTGGACAAAAATCAAAACATTCTAAGTAAGTTAGGAAGACTAAAGAAACTCCTATAATTTAAATAATAAAACAAGTGGAATTCCTTCTCAAACCAACACAAAATTAATAAATATTGTAAATATATTGTGTCCTAGGTGATACAACAAAGAGCCACCTAAACTAAAGTTTTTAAAAAAAAGAGCTCCTCTAAATGGTATGACATTTCTTTCTTACACCCATGTGGAGCAAGTGATTATGTTGGGTGTTTCCCTATGTTTCATTGATAATATGAGAGATTAATGGCTGTATAGACTCGAATTTGGTATTTTTACATTATGATCTTAGTTTTATTTATTGACATTAGAAGGAACTCATCTTTTAACTCTTGAATACATGTAGGTTAGTACATTTGGTGATTGAACTATTTACAATCTCTTAGAATGAACTATTTTATTTGTACATCTATTTAATAAGCAGTGGGATTTTTGTTCTAGGTTTTTGTTTAAACAATGAGTTAATTCTAGATACAATATTACCTATATGTAACATATATATTGTGTCATCTTAGAATCCCAAGCTTTCATAATTGGACATGATCATGTAATATTTCTGGTCAAGTTAGTTGCTACATAGAATATATTTCTATATGATTTGATAAAGCATATAAGAATAGAGGATTTAGGTGGTAAAACATGGTTATACCTTTGGTGTACATACTCATAGATTTTTTGTACTTAATTTTTCTATTATAGGATTCTTTTTAAAACTCGATGTATCATATATCTTTCCAATCTTTATGTTTTAAACATTTATTTCTTTATTAAGTTTTTTTCCCATCCATATACTATACGCATACGACTTCGGGTGTGATTAATAGTTTTTTGTTTAACAATTGTAATTATCACTTATTATCATAGGAATTGTTGAATTCAACTATGAAAATTTGTAAGGTGTGAAAAAATCATTCTAGAATAAAAATTCACTAATATGGTCTAGCTTAAATAACACACACTAAGATTTTTTTCGATTATATTAATAGATATCATACAAGCACTTGTAACATACATTAGGTGGAGTGTTACAAAATTGATCATTTATTGATATGTATAGCATAGTGTTGACATGAGACTCCTCTTTGATAATATGGTGTAACCCTTTAGCATGGTGGTCGATAGTTTTTTTTGGTTTTCCTCCTGAATCACATGAGAGCTCACAGTGGTTATTTATACTAAAATTTTGTGTTTTTATATTATGATCTTACTTAAAATGTAGCTCATTTTTTATCCAAGTAAACTTTACACATCTAATTTATTATACATGTTTAGTGTTTGTGCCAATGCTAACTAATGTATGCATGTATGGTACCTCTAGATGGACCCACATGATGGTAGAGCTCCTCATGATATTGAGGCTATTTTTCAGTACTCATCGACCATGATTCAGCGGTTACGAGATTCTATTGCCTCTTCGGAGGATACTGTCTATAGAGATATATGCTCCTCCATTTTGACCAGTTTGGAGGACATGGCCGGTCGACTTAGGAGGCATACCTCCTATACTCTTGAGATTGTAGATCAGATTTTTGCTAAGCTTAGAGCAGATGTGCGTGGTGATGTCACCTTCGAGGACGTCAAGACTTTAATCCCAAAGAACATCATCAAGACCGATGTGTTCCCTTCTTACAGCGAGAGGACGCAGATTAGAGGTTACCAGGTTACGCAGTGCACAGACCCTGCCATAGCACGCCTGATGGCACCATCAGTGCTACCAGCCATGACACCCATTGCCGATAGAGTTGTCATTGCTTCCCAGAGGGAAGCAATTGATAGGATTGGAGATATTGCTGTTGCAGCTAGCAGCATTTCATCAGATACACTGGACCGGTATATGATGAGTAGGGCAAGCCGACGTAGAGCATGAGGAGAGGGATCCTCCAGTGCTTTAGAGGGCCCTAGTGATGAGAGATTTAGACAGGCAGCTCCACTTAGGCCATGTGATATTCGAGCTGTTAGTGGACATCAGAGTCATGTTCATCTGTCGACTGCTTTGTTGGAGGACCTCTTGGCGGCATATGAGCATATGGCTGAGATACTGAGGGTCCTTGTACACACTGTGAGAGATGTTATCAGATTCCGACAGGGAGTGTTCCCGCCCCACCACAGGATCCTCAGACTCAGTCACTAGGGCATGCATCTCAGACTACACAGCAACTTGCACATGCAGGGATACAAGCTCAGGATGCACCTGATATGCTTATTGTAGCTGAGGGTTTTACTACTTTTGACGACCAGTTAGCGGGGCTGAGAGGGATTGACACGAGCGATATTGGACTTTCTAGTACATACATGGACATGCTATTTCAGGGTTCAGGCACAAACTCAGCACCTATACCCTCTCACTTGGTCAGCCCACTGGACTCCTCGTTGGAGAGATTTGCTATGACCCTCGATGCACAGATTACTAGTGGTTCCAGAGGCACTGATGGCAATTTTGTGCATCTTGATGATCCACTTGCTCCTGGTACAAATTAATTAATTTAGTCAATTTAAATTCATATACATACTTCAAGTATCCATTTACATGTACCAACTTATTTTGACACTTAATTACTACTTTTGACAGGTTCAGTTACACGAGTGGACCACTTCAAGTGTGGGATCAGAGCGCTTGCAGATGACACCGGACAGTGCACAGGTATAATTTATGTACACATGTGCACGTACAAGTATTCTAAATATTTAATGTTATATGTATATAATTTTAAAAAAGTTCAAGTTCTATAGTTTTGCTTACATATCTAGATGTAAATTGATCACAACAACATGCCTCTACCACGGGATCGCAACTGCGTGTACGACAGAGAGATTCAGATCTGGAGATCACACCGACTAGTGCACAGTTATTTGTAGTTTATATTTATTGTTTGTAATTTGTGGTATAAATTGTTAGTCCCTGCGTTATAGGCAGGAGACTAAAGTTTTCGTTTGCTTTTTGCATTAGTTTTTTACAATTTTTTTGAAAGCTGAATACATTGGGGGCACTAAAGTGCTATTATTAATGCCAATTTTTCATATATAAAAGCTATTTTTTGATTGGCCCCTTCTAATTTTCCCAGTGGTTAAAAATATTTTCTGAAAAATAATTATGGAAATTTGTCTTGTCAGTCCAAAAGCAGGCAAAGAAATATTTTAAAATAATCTAAATATCGCAAGGAAATATCGTCTGACACGCTGAATTGGTATACCGGGATCAAGGAAAATATCAGTTTTGAAATACATAGAGATTTGCCGTGCTAAACACACTACGTAGACATGAATTTTCGCAAAGCAGCCTCAACAGCTGCTTGTTTTTTATTCTTTTAAATTTTTTTTTTTTGGTGTTGTGCTTGTGCAGCTGCGGGCCAAGTTCTTTGTGATTTGCCAAAGTTAATGACTTTAAATGCAGGGTAGAATTTTGTCAGGCATGTCTGGTTATTAGTCTTTATCCTTATCGGCACCAGCATTAATGTTGTTTTGGGCTTTGCAAGTGCGGAGGTAGATTGGGGATTTTTTCATTTTCTGAACGCTTTCTATATTTCTCCTTTGTATGATGCTCTGTGTGTATCTGTCCCAAGCTTAAGCAAAATTTCCAATCATCTGATTTGAAACGGTGCAGAGTAAGTTATTATTAAATCTCCTTTCTTGTTCTTCAATAGCTTTGCATTGCATTTTTTTGCAAGTCCACTGATTTTTCTTGTCTTTGCTGGGTCATTCCGTAAATTCTTGATTCTGTTCTAAGAATCCCGTTCAGAGCTCCATTAAAACTAAATAAAATTGTATTAATGGCGAAGAAAATTTTCAGCAAACAAAACTCATTGCTAACTGGAACAATCAATATCGATCAATTGCAGATTTTAGCTGAGGAATTTTTTTTTTGTTTAGGAGACTTACAAATCAATTGCCTTCTGATTTTTGTTTGGAACCAATGAAGTTTATGATCTTTGGAAACCCGAGGACTGGTGTCGTTGGAGATTAATGTGGAGTAAAATACATTATAAAGAATGAAAACACAGGACAGAGTGGCGTGGGCGGGACTCCTGCATAAATTCAAAAGCATAATCCATGAGTCCACCATTGTAGCTCTCATTGTAGGACGTATCACAGTCCACCAATTCTTGCTCGGACCGTGAAATTAAATCCTTTGTCACAATTTGATTTATGCCCTCCATGACAGCAATAGCTGAGAAATCCCAGCAACTTTCATAAGACCCCTGGTCTTTAACTGCAGTCACAGCTCCCTTCTCTCTCCATTCAACTGAATCGAGCATCAATTCACCATCATTATACTGATATTGAGGGCTGGGAGACTTATTAAGCCTTTTCTTAACACCAGCCTTAACACCCAAATACTTAGAGTTGAATTCCTCATGGCTCAGATCTGCAAACTTGTTCAGACCCAATTTGTAGAACACTGCATTCTCCATATTGTGCTCATTGATAAACAACAAATTGTCCTTCAATATCAAATTTTTATTGTTTCTCATCCATCTCATTATAAACCTTACCATTCTCTACAAGCCACTCCTCATAGAGCTCCATGATTTTATCATCTCTACTCAGATCATAGCTTACAATGGAAAATTTTGAAACTACTGCCGAAATAGCCACAAACAAAACCAAAAAATGCAAAAGCACAATCCGCATACTCGTCACCATGGCGAACAGATCCCCCCTGTCAAAACCAAATACAAACGAAAAAAAACACAGTTGGGTGTCTGAAAAAGTCTTAATAAAGCTGAAATAGAAATTCCCCTCCAAATCTAGAGCTGATGTGTAGCCTATTCAAACACTGATTTTATTCTACTTTGAAATATGACAGCATGAACATACGCTGAGGGAATCGCTGCTTCAATTGTTTCGCGTATGTTATCCCCAACTTGAATTGAGTTCTTGTTGAAAAAGACCTATAGTCCTTTGTTTTGCAGATTATGAAAAATAAGTCTGCCTACGCTTTTCTTAACATCTAGTCCTCTCTGGTTAAGAAATGCATCATATTTCGTTGCGCTGGGAATCCATAAAGAATGAACAGAAAAATACACAAAAAATATACACTATTTACTGAAGCTGCAAATATTTACAACTCAGGGTTTCATCTTATTTTAATGCAGGGGCTTTCACAAGCTTATTTCCTTTGGCAGATTGTGAAAATGCACAGACGACGAGGACAGTGAAGGGCGACCGCTTTTGAAGCATGTGGAGGCCACACGCAACAATCTAGTCCATGAATATGCCTATAACAATTTATTATATATTAATAAATAAAATAATGATTTTGAATGACAATATTATGCATTTCTTAACCACAGAGGACTAGATGACTAAATTTAAAGCTTTCGGATTTTTTCATTTCCGCAATAAGTTCTATTTTACTTTAAACAATGCAGAAAATTCGATCGCATACATACCATGCTACAGACATCCATCTTGCTGGCAACAAATTACTGCTTCTTAGAGTTTTTAATTTAGAGCAATTGCGTCCAAGATTGGCAACCTATATATCAAAAGCTAACTAGGATTGAAATTTGAATGCAAGTGAACAAAATATGGCCGTGGAAAAATCTGATTAAAAGCTATGTTTGAACTTGGAGAAAAAACTTTCCTTTGATAGAGAAGGGTTTTCCAATGAATAGAGAAGCTCATTCAAAGTATTCAAAAACAAGGTAGCCAGGAAAGTTACTATCTTCACTATCATCAATTAAAGAACTTGTTTGATACATTCGAAGAGCCCATGTTTGCGGTAATAAAATGACACAGGTTGATGCCCATGTTAAAATAACATGCACAGACACCACGTCTAATTCTCTGCACAGAACTCCCCAGGGCTTGCCACGACAAGCACAACTGCCACCAGTTGCCACTACTCTCCAATTTTATGCAGAATTTTGTGTGCAGCTTAAGCCAATGATAAAATAGGCATAAATCTAGCAACCATAGGATATAGCGGAAGCTGATGATTTTCACAGTTACCGAGAGTATATGCGTTTATTTTACCTCATTTAGCCATAAAAAAGTAGTGATATAAGAAGCTTTCTACCTGTTTAACGCAGGACAATGGAGGATGAATCAACGACACGTCAAATGTCATTAAGCGTGTCAAGTAGTAGAGAGCACAACGCTATAAGAGATACTAAACAAAGAATGGAAAAATATAAAAGTTTACATCCAACAACGATCTTATCAAGTCATTACACAGATCCACTAGACAAGGAGAACAAAACAATGCTTGATGAGAATGTATGATATCAAATGAAATCTTGAGACTGGAGTTTTCAGAAGTTGAGGAAGCATAAATATTTAAGATGTTGAATGTTGCAGCTTTGATTTTGGTGCTGTTTCATTGGTAACTGCTGGAGTATGGTGACTCCCTGCAAAGTATAACCTGTCCCCTAACTATCATGGCGCTAGTGTTTATATATGTCCATTTTCTTTTAACTAACGAGTCTTCTATTAAAAACATAGTAGTAGCTAAGTGCTTCTATTTACTTTAGTACTATTATAATAGTATATTAAAAAACAATAATACGAAACCCTAATAAACAATCGAAAAGACATAGATTTCTATTATATTATATATCATATATTTAATTACATAATATATTTAATATTAATTTATATTTTATATTGTATACTTAATTTAAGTATTATATTAATTATAGTATTGATTTGTTAATATGCATATATGTATACTATTTTCTAATCTCATGCACACTCATTATATTTAAATTGAATTAATACTTAAAAATTTGATAATTCTATACAACTTTTGAAAATGTACTCTAACATAACTCTAGATAAACATCACTCATCAATAGTCAAATAATCAAACACTCAATCATAATTTTCACTTTATCGTCATCCCCAAAAAATCTTACTTTGATTAACCAAAATATATTTAACCTTTAAATTAAATAATATAACTTATGTGTAACCTTTAAATTAAATAATATATAATGTATATTTCTAACGTCGTAGAAACGTGCATACACGACTAGTTATGGTCAAAACTCTAAATTTTGTCAAAAGATTCTCTTATCAATGAAACGTCCCTTGTTTTAGCAATATTATTGATTAACTAAAGATTCTACTTATATTTTGATTGATCAATGCCATGTCTTACACATAAAAGCATCTTCCCACACATATTTTTATATTGTCTTTTTCTACTCTAATTTATGAGAGTGAGAGTGCTTTCACGTTGCTCTTGCAAACTATGTAACCCGAATTCATTTAATTAAACATTGTTTGTTGTTTTCATTCAATCCATTTTTATCAAATTTTTAATAAGATCATAATTTGATATTTAATTTTTTTACAAAATACATTTTAGAAATACTTTTAGCTATATATATTTATGTAAGTTAATATCTAGAGTACAAAAATAGTTATTTTTCTTTTACACATGTTTTTCTCATAAAGTATTTAAAATAAAAAATTTAATATATTTTAAATAAAATATTGTCAAAACATTTTTTAATTTAAAAAACTTCAATGAAATAATATCTTCAAAATTTTAAAATCATAAATAATCATCTATTTATTAATTAAAGAAATATAAAAATTAAAATTAAATAATAAACAGTAACTAATTATTTTTCAGATAAAAAATGACTAGATTTTATTTTTACATTAATTATACAATAATAATATACAAAATATCAATTGCAAAAGGGCAGTTCTAAATGTCATAAGTTCAACAAAATAAAATTACACTATAACTTTAAATATCATTGCCAAATCATTGATAATTATTAATAATAAATATCAAAATCTTAAATAATTACACAATTGTCAACTTTTTTGAACATGCTTGAGACCCTTTTCTTGCTTTTTCAGATTAATGCTATGTATATTTTGTGAACAATGACAGCTTATTGATATGGCATTTTCAATGCTTCAACATGTGCATGACACTCAGCAGCATTCGCGTGACCTTTTGAAGCTTTTGCTACCTCTTGAGATCGTTGATACAAACACTTCATTTCTTCCAGTTTACATTTCTGACCTTTTGTTGCCACCTGAAACTAGTGCTAGAAAATCATTTGGGGTTCCAGTTAACATGATTGATCTTCTACTCCCAACTGAAATTGCTTATGCAGAGCCTCCAGTCATCCCGAAAAACATTCTCGACTTTTTGCTGCCAAAAGAGAATGGTAATGCAACAGCTCCAGTTCATCCAATCAGCCTTTTCGATCTTCTATTGCTCATTTGTAATTCAAAATCATGCCTTGTACAAGAAATCTCCATAATCATAAATGAAAAACTTCAATTTAATGCACAAGAAATGTTTGTTGCTTGATCACAATTAATTCTATTCATTGTTTTGCTATTCTAGTGTCACGCTGATTAGATTTGCAACACAAGAACTTTGCAAAGGCACGAACCAAAAATTTAAAAAAGACATGTGGAAAAAATATGTTTTTGTTCATTCACATTCTAGCTACTACAGTCAGAAAAAACACATTATGTTTTCTTCCATTCCAATGCTTTAGCTATTTCTTCACACAAAAAAAAATTACATAGTTTTACACATAGCAAAGCATTTGCTCAGCTGTCTATTAATAGTTTCATCATTTCTTTGTTTTGCAGGTCCTTTGCTAGACAACGCTTGTCCAAACGCTCCTGTCTGCATTGTCAAAAGGTTCGTTTGCATTTCTTTACTTTTCTTTCTCATAGAATTGTAGACCTAATTTCTAAATGACTCCTTTGTCTTTCTCGTTTCACTACTTCAAGGGTGCGAGACATATGCATTTTGATGTTCTTTGTTTGTTGATGATTCATCCTTTGCTCTGCACATAACATACGCACCTCTCATTTATGCTTCCATTTTAAATCATTCATCAGATTACATCTCTTCTCGACTCTATCTCTACAAACATGGGCTAGAATCTAGAAAATGCGCTTGTGGTCGAGACATATGCACCATCTGAGCAGTTACGCACACTGTCTATTGATGAAGCTCTTGAAAGTGTCCATTGCTTCCGCCTACCCTCATTCTACTTCAATGTGGGTGACTGTCTATTTGACACGATCCAGGTCTTGCTACATTGTCGCTATACATCTGATCAACTTCGCAATGGCTTGGTAGACCATTTCTTGCATTCTCTCCATCGTGGCTGCTCTGCAGCTGTCTCTTCATACAAACTTGAACTCCATCCATCAATACTTTCTGACCTATACAATGTTGATGACAAGATGACATACCTGCGCAGGATGAGACTTTCCGCAACTAAAGTCAATTCTGCCAATGAACATGGCCTTTGGGGTGACACTTTTTGCATCCATTGGCTTGCACGTTGGCTAAACATATCCATATGCATTTGGGCTCTCACACGAAAGAAACCATATTTGCATTTCAATACAGATGCATCTCTCTTAGCTATATCAATCCTTTTTCATGATACAAATCCATTGGCAGGTCATTATGAGCCAATTTTCTCCAGAATTAGCACATCTTTTAGCGTTCACATTTCATTAGCAAACAATTTGCCTACATCTTGCCAAACAAGCACTGCTTGGAGCATTGTCTCAGAAGAGTTTAATGCTAATGGCTTTTCTCGTTTGCCTACATTCCTCACTTCATGTGGTGAAAGCATGTTCTCCGCTATTGCTTTCCTAACTAACCACCATTTTGATGCGACCTCTCTATGCCTTTTCACAGCTCAGTCACTTGCAAATGCATTGGCTAGCCAAAGTAAATTCACCTTTTATTGCTTCAACATACATAGCGAATCGCTATCTTCAAATGACAAGGCTATCTTGCACATGCGCACACTTATCTATAACATTGGCCAACCGTTTGTTGAAACTGGTCTTGAAGGCTCTAAATTTTATTTGCTCTGGCTTTCGCATATTTTTTGTGTAACAATTTATATTTGGCAAGCAATGCCTCACTGTCCACCTGCAAAGTTTTGTAATTTCATAGAGCCAACAAAAATTATTCACTTGATTTGTTTCAAACATAGTTCATCTCATTATCATTATGAACCACTAGTAGAAAAAAATCTCCCTTCCTTAGAAATGCATCGAGTCAACCATGATTTACACAACCGCATCGCTTCTTCAATTTCACAGAGAAAAAAAGCTCCTTCACCCATCAGAGATGCTAAAGATAAAGCAAATGTCAATTGCCTTCTCACGTCGACACTTGGTCATGTCTCATTGCGCTTGCTAAAACAAACCATGCGAACCAGACACATGGAGCCAACCAGCATATCTGAAAGCACCATCGATACACCACACACTGATACGACACATGGCAACACACATGCACATACAAAGACAAGATATGCCTTCCGTAGCTCTCGCACACCACACAAAAAGAAAGCTCGAAATGTCATGCCTATGCCTACTACTCAATCCCAAAAAGCTATAAACATGTACTACAATGACATTAGCGATACCCTGACCTATCCATGCTTGCTTTGTGACATGCTATTCTTTCAAAAAGACATCTGCAAGGTCACTAATGCATTTGTTCATGCTTTCCATTTGCTCTCTCTTCCACTTAGGAAAAAAACAATATCAATTGGAAGTTCAATTTGCAGGCAATGCTTAAAAGCTGTCAAGAACAGAAAAGTGCCTATCTTTGCTACATCATGGAACATAAGACGCAATAAACGGATACATATTGTCCACTCCTTGAGTAGTCTTGAAGAGAGACTTGTCTCCTGTTAGGAATAAGGTGTCTCAACCTTGGATAATTCCTATTCTTATTATTTGTTTTGTAAAATGTATTTCTTGCAAATAATGTTGATATGTCAGCATCTTGAATTGTGTGTAAGGAGATCATGGCTAAAACGGTTATGACAGATTCCTATGACACGTAAGAGCTATGTTAGGAAGATTTAATGACAGGTGAAGACATGTGGCAACTGATAAATCTAAGTACTGTACACTCTTCCCCAATCGTGGGGTTCGGGGCATCGCCCCGAAATTTTTTTTGGGGTTCCTATTTTCTTGGAGAATGGTAAAAACCCTAATACGATTATCTTTGAGAGTAGCCCTAAAAAGTGAAGCACATGATATAAGAATTTGTAGGGTTGCGAAGAAATGTAATGCGAGTGTATTGTTGGAACATTTTATGCTGCCGTGTTTTGTCTTCAAGGGTTTAGAAATCTTCTGAAAGAACTTGCATTGCAAGTGTATTGTAAGCTGTAATAGTTTTGATCAATACATTGTGCAGGTTTTGGAGTGCTGGGGTTTTTTACCGAAAGGTTTTCCCCAGGGTATATCATTGTGTCATTCTCTATTTTTCTGTATGCATGGTATGTGGTTGCGATATCTTTGTTAAAGTAGTTAACAAATCTGAAATTGTAAGGATTTATAAAGAATTTGCACAATACTTCCCTATAGAGATTAGCGTAGGAAGCTGTTTCCGCACCTGAGTTTCCTTACATCTCCCTACGCATCGCATTTGCACAGATACGACAACTTGGGTATAAAAGAGCGCAATATGGCTTGACAGGCACAATAATCAATGTTCCTGTTGATTTTGACAAGATACAACAAGCACTGCCCAGAAACATTACTGCAACTAGAACTGTTGCTGTCAAGTTAAAACGTAAGCTACAATATGACAATGCATTTGCATAGGGCAATGTTCGACCTGCATATGTAATGAATGCTTTGAAGATCTTGTCTAGAACTCCACTATATAGAGATGAAAAAATCAAAATAAATGAATATTGGGAAGCACTACTCTCTACTGATGAAGAACATCTACACTTTGATTCTGACATAGAGTCAGATCCAGATTCTGACTGCGTTCAAACTGATGATGAACCCATTACTGAATCACTCATTCACTGGTTCAATGATTCACAAGTAGTGAAAGACCTCGATACAACCATCATTGAAATTGCACCTTCAGAAGGCTTGAAACCTCTTGGAATTTTCCAAGATACCTACTCAGAAGAAATGAATTTCCCTACACTCTTTTATGGACATGCACGTGAAAAAGACATCACAAAAAAAATTTCGTACCAAAAAATAGCAAAGTGGGAGCTTATGCATAAAGACAATGACTTTGCAACGCACATAACAAATATCTTTTTCAAAGCTATCAAAACCATCATCAAGCAAATATCATCATTAGCTTGGGTTTGCATAAGAAAATCTGAATTGAAGGGTGCAAAATTATGTGCAAAAGATGTGCGCTCCACAACAAACCTAGAAAAAATTTTGAAATCACCGCTAGGATTTAGATCACTCAAAAGTATTCGAACATCCCCAGACTATCTAGAAAACACAAGAAAAAGTATATTTGCAATGATTCGTCAATTAGGCCCTCCAACTTTTTTCGTAACACTAACAAGTGCTGAACACTTATGGGACCCACTACACAAAGCATTGCAACAATTCTCAAAAACAGATATAAACAACCACCATGAAACTATTGAAGATAAAGACATTGACTATGAGATTAGAAAAAATCTAGTTCTATGCAGTAGGTATTTCAATAATAGAGTCAATGCATTTTGCAAAATGATGCTCAAGAACAAAGATCTCTTTGGCAAAGTCTTGGATTACTTCTTTGTGATAGAATTTCAAAATCGAGGAAACGAACATGTGCTCTTCATGCTATGGATTGAAAATGCACCTACTTATGGACAATGCAACAACCTTCATATTGAAAGCTTTGTCGACAAATACATTTCATGCGACTCCAACCTTTTGGATTCTAGTCTCCTAAAAATGCAAACCCATCACCATACACGTACTTGTAAAAAGCACAAAGCATCTAGCTGTCGATTTAGCTTCCCTCTGCCTCCCATGAGGCAAACAACTATATTAGAGCTATCAGAAAATACTGATCCCACCCTAAAAGAAAATTTGATTCTTTTCTTCCGACAATTAGAATGCAAACACTATCCAAAATAAACTACGTTTGATGCATTCCTCCATGACAATCAAATTGAAGAAACGACTTACACTAAGATGTTTCAACAAGTTCTAACACGAAGAACTATCCTTCTCAAAAGAGACCCTGCTGATATTTGGGTCAATGCATTTGCTAGACATGTGCCACCTCTATGGTATGCAAATACAGATACACAATTTATCTTGGATGCATATGCAGCTACCACTTACTGCAGCTCCTACATGACAAAATAGGATAGAACATTATCGCTTGCATTCCGTCAGCTACGACAACAATCTGCCCATGCATACAATGACAAGTTGCAATTTATACATAAACTAGGCAATGCATTGCTAAATTACCAGCAAATGTCAAGTCGACAAGCAGTTCACATCGCCCTCTCATTGCCACTACGTAAAAGCTCAAGAAAAACCTTCTTCATTAACACTGCACCAACAAAGACTAGGATTATGATGTTGAAAAGCCCTAGACTAATTGACAAAGAAGATGATGACTCTGAAAACATCATGTATGCGTCTTCAATAGACAAATATATACAAAGGTCAAAAGACTTAGAAAGCTTAACACTGGTTAAATTTGTAGCGTTTTACTCATGCGACCCAATGAGAACAAAAAGAAGAAAAAAACCACTGATCATTCACTATGTTAGATACAACCCACATATTGACTTTGAAAACTATTGTAGAGAAAAACTTATGCTCTATCTTCCCTTTAGACATTTTGAACAGTCATTATTGCTTGGACATGAAACATGGAGCTCAGCCTTTGACACGAACAAAGCACATATCATAGAAATTGAAAAACAATTTGTTGCAGACATTGATAAGAAATGGGGAGACATAGACAAGGCATCAATAGAAACTACTAACGAACCATATCGACCAATCAAACTTGCTAATCTCCCTGACAATGAAAAAGAAAATCTACAAGAAAAATATGACATACGTACTGATCTTGCACACGCAAAAAGAGCAGAACCTACTCTTTGTTCTTCACATTCACTGTTCTCTGAGCTACCCCATCCTTTGCTATTAGGGAACAAGGAATATTTTGCCTTGCGTAGACAACTAAATCGAGAACAACAATCGATTGTAAAAGATGTCTTGATGAGGAAAAAAATAGCTCCTTCAAAACCACTTTACTTATTCTTGACGGGAGGTGCTGGCACAGGAAAAACCTTCATTATGAAAGCACTTTTCCAAGGACTAATTCGCATCTACAATAGCCAGCTCAATAGTGACCCGCTAAAGCCCAAAGGCATCATCGTAGCTCCCACAGGCAAAGCTGCATTCAATGCAGGCGGAGTAACTGCACATTCTATTTTCCATCTCCCATGTAATTCTACAAAGATGTTGCCTTTGGACTCAAACACACTTGATAGCCTAACCAAGAAACTACAACAACTTCAAATTTTGCTCATTGATGAGGCATCTCTGCTTGGAAGTAAAATATTGTACAATATTGACCTCAGACTTCGCCAAATCAAGCACACCCCCACAAAACCATTTGGAAATGTTGACCTTATCTTTTGCGGTGACTTATACCAAGCACAACCTATATGCGACAACTGGATCTTTGAACAACCAACAATAAGCAATTTGAAAAAATACCTTACACATTTTGGCATGACCATGTCTGTTGCTTTGAATTACTCATTGTCATTAGGCAAACCGATCAGCCCTTCATTTCTATTCTTAACCGTTGCAGACAAGGCCATCAAAATGATCAAGATATATCATATCTAAATACAATTTGTTACAAATCCCCTCCGCACAATCCTACTTTTCCACACTTGTTTCAAAAAAATGCAGCTGTCGATGCTCACAACAAGAACATGTTAAACTTCTTGTCTACTACATTGTATGTCTTCAACGCTGTAGATGAATATTATTCCCCAATGGACAATAATCACTTCCAAACAGGTAAACCATCCTTGCCAAGTACAATATATGTAAAGCCAGGCATGCTCGTAGAACTCATAGGAGCCAACTTAGTTACAGAAGATGGTCTTGTAAATGGTGCTGATGGAATTTTCCAACTCCACACACTTGATCATGAAGATATTGTTTGGATTGAATTCAGTGACCCAACAATTGGTGCTTTGCGACGCAAAAAAATGCACAGAACCTACACAGGTTTTGTTTCTCCCACATGGACTCCAATTATGAAAATATCTCAAAAAGTTAGAGCAATTGCAAAGACAATCATTCGAACACAATTTCCTTTTCAACTAGCTTCTGGACGAACAATTCATAGAGCACAAGGCCTGACCATGGAATCGCTCGCCTTTGACCCTAGCAAAGTGTTCCAACATGGACTTGCTTACACTGCTTTGTCTCGTGTAAGACACATTCAAACCTTACACTTACTCCATAAGCTGCAGCACCGGAACTTCAATGTGTCACAAAAAGTCCACAAAGAAATGCAATGCCTTCGATCATCTGCACAGTGGAAACTTCAATACATCCTCCCCAACGTACCATCAAAAAAGCTTATCATCTACTCCTTGAATACTCGAAGCTTTGCATTGTATGCCAACGACATTGCCCACGACTATGACTTGCTTAAAGCAGACATTCTTTGCTTCCAAGAAACAAAAGACAATGCTTCTCATCACCTCCATCTACTGAATGAAAAATACACATGCTCTTGTTCACATTCTATTCATGGCCTCTTGACTTGCTATGCAAAATCAATAACATTACTAAATACTATCGCTTTCACAACAAATAATCTTGAATCCTTTGCTATCGATATTATCCACCTTGACAAGTTCGTGCGCATTGTCAATGTATATGTAAGACCAAGAACTCCCCTCAATGACATATCTAGCCTACTCTTCAACATTTTCAACACATTGCCACTCAATGCTAAACTCATTTTTGCTGGTGACTTCAACATCGACATGCTTTGTTCAACAACAGCACAGACAATGCTTGCAAAACTTATGCAACAATACAAATTATCGCTCCTGGGTGACAAACCAACAACACATGCAGGAAGTCTATTGGATCACTTCTGGATCTATAATCTTGACAATGCTTCTGCAGAATTCACTGTCCTTGATACATATTGGTCAGACCACTTCGCAATTTGCGCCCAACTCACTGTCTAATTTGCACATACTTGCTCTCACTTTGCCCCACCAAAATAATAGGTCTGATTTTGTACCCTCGCTCTTGCTACTTTTGCTTCTGCCCCATATACTTTAATTTGTTTCCACGTTTCTCTAATACATGCTTGTTTTGCAGATAAAAAGACATACCTTGTTCTTGTTTGCACACCACCCTTCACCTACTCAGCTCAGGTACTTATGCTCTCCAATCCTTATTCCTTTTCAGTGTCATCCTTCCCCTTCAAATAATCATTTCTCCATCTTAACTCTTTCTCCAAAACATAATCCCTCTAACTGATATGTCGTTTGCTTAGCATAGCCCAACCTAATGCAACATTCCTGCCAATGTTTTGTCAACCGCTCTGATCTTTTACTGCATGCTTTTCACTTTGCTCCTTCGCTACCAGTATCTACTCATCACAGACAAAGCAAAACAACTCGTCCAAAACATTCCACTTAGATGACTCCCTGTCATGTTTAAAATACACTTTACATATTTCATTTCAGAACATGACCATTTCTATAACATTTATCATTGTTTTAAACAACTTATCTTTATTTTTTTCCTCAGGCACACGTTCTATATTTCTCATTCATGGATCTATCCAAAAAAAACACATCAGATGTTGAAAAGACTGTGCCTGCCAATGAACCATTCACGCAAGAAACTTCTACACAATCCGCAAAACGCCCACTCTCCACTGGCTTGACATCCACCGCCATTGCACCTGCTATAAAAAGGTACTCCCATCTGTCATGCTTCCTATTTCGTTCCTTCCATGCATACACAAAACACATTAAAATCTGTCTTCTTTATTGTATGCTCATGTCTCACTCCTTTCTTTTGTACTCTTTTGCAGAGCACTCTTCTCATCCTCCAGGCAGCACCTGAGTTCCCTCGGAACTACTATGGACTCTGACAATCGTTCTCCATCACAAAGGCAATATTTTCCTTACTTCATAAACTGTTACCATTGCTATTCAATTGTTTTCTGAATTTGACTTTATATTCTTCTCTCCCACAGGTTGCAGCAAGCAGAACCAAAATCATCTACCATTGTCGAAATCTGTTCCACCCAGCTTGCATCTTCTTTTGAAGGTGATGTCCTGATCGCTTATGGTCCTGCATATGCCAAAAACCCTGCAACCCCGCCCAAAGCACATATCGTGCATATTGATCTTGTCGACAGCAATGGACAAATGACTATCACAACAAATATCAACAACCAGCTAATTAACACATTCCTTCCAAATCTCTTGCCTGGTACAAGTGTGTGCATACAAAACTTTGCAATCAATAAGAAAACTCAATATGAAAGAGGAGATGCTGATTATTCACTCCAATTTAACGCAGACACAACCATCCAAACAATTCCTACAGTCTGCATACAGCGCAAACTCATGCCAAATAGCACAATAAGTCATCTTGTCCACTCCCCAAGCGACTACCCAATTGGATCAATCAGAGTAATCGTCACATCTTATAGTAAAGCACATAATGAATATCAGCTCAATGTCAAAGATGGAGAATCAATTGCTGACATAGCCACTGTAAGTTCTTTCTTTCATATTGTAAATTATATCTTCCACTTTTTTCATATTCCAGCTTCACTTTTCAAATGACATACACATTTTCTCCTTCTGAAGGTAACAATTCCAAAATACAAAACTCATGCATTTGAAGCACTGCAAAGAATATTGCCATCAGCATGCACACCACTGCTCCTGCTCAAGAATATTACTCATGACGGACCACGAGGAACAAAATTTTTTAAATCAACATCAGCCACATTCATTGACACTCTAAATGATGCTTGTGCAAAATTTGATTTGCAAAATCTCGCTGAATGCAATACATAGGTACGCATAAACCCCATTAAATCTTCAACCGACAACACTCATCGCAATAGAAATAGCAGATACATCCTCGCACTCACATGCCTTGATCTTCCTTGCTAATTCACAGGTGACTGGTCTATTGAAACCCAAAAACACTTACTTGCAACCATACCATCTCATCTGTAATGCATGCCATGAGCCAGCTCCAAATGCACAGTCATCGACCGCTGATACAACTGAATGCAATGCTTGTGCTGCCAAATCATCCTTCACACATCAGCCTTACTTGCAATGCACAGTCCATACAGACACTGATGCAATTGATTGCACTATGCATGGCAACCTACTTCAGCAATTCTTTCCAAAGTTGGTGGAAATACCTTTCGACACCTACCAAAAAGACATGTCTAGAGTCACCAGCTTGCTGCACAAATTTCAAATTGATGGCACTTTTATGATTGTGATCGACGACAGCATTGTGCACATTACGCCTAGCATCAGCAATGTAACATCTAATAACATAGTCTCTCCTTTTATTTCCATTTGAAACAAACATCATTTTGCACCATACTTTCCCAGCTTCAGTATCACTTACAAATCTCTTTCTGTCATTTGCAGCTTTACTGAACGCCTCTGGACACAATTCGACTTGAACCTGTAGCAATATTCTGTCCTCCATACCAATTGCACCAGCTCCATTTTTTTGCACCATGAAACAAATACATTCCATACACATATTAGTGTTTTGCTTTTTTGTACAACCAATATTAGTACAGTCTTACAAATATTTGACTCATAATATGCTACGCAAAATCCTAATTTTGGTTTAGACCTGAGTGCTATTGAATATATATTTGCAGTAGCAGTATGAAATCTCTGATAAATTTCTTGTCTAAAAGATGTTAAGCTTTATTCTCATCATCATCACATCCGTCTCAAGATTTTTATTTATTGAAATCTCAAAACTTCAAAACTTTGATTGAATGAATACTTGTACTCATAACCCACCACGTATGATTTCTGAAATTGTTTTAGTATTGTGTATAATTTTATAGCTACTTCTTGTTTTACTTCTGTGCACAAGCTCTTCTTATTATTTTAAAACTGCACACCCGTTAATAAATATTTCAGTTAAAATCAATGAAATCCTAAATTTGTTTAGAACCTCGCATAATTTCTAGAGATATTCCAGCAGCTTAATATATGAAATCTTAAATTTATTTTAACTTCTGCATAATTAAATGCATATTTACAGTTACAACACAGTGCAAAAATTTCCAAATTTGCCTTAAAGCTGTGCACAATTACATAGATATTAATTATTTATAGTGAGGGAGTCCTAAATATATTCAGATATTATGTTATGAAAAAGCTTCTTTTAGAGTCACAAAATTTTATAGCTAACTGATGTTTACAATGGGTGTGCCTACAAATTTGCTACTTTCTTGACAAAATTTGTAGAGAATTTTTTAATGTCAAAATTTAGAAAGAAGTACATTAGAAAGCTTGATGTCCCTGTGCACCACGCATTTATGAATTCCATGGTGCAAATAATCAACAGCCTTAGCAATTCCTATTGCCACTTGCACTCTATCAGGCTAGAATAGACAGCCCTTACGTTTATTCTCTGTAATTAAACCCACAAACTCATAACTAACCATAACCATAGCCAAAGCTTTAAATTAAACAGATGATCTGATCTACTGTGCCACTCTACTGCAGGAACATTAATGCTCCGTTGTACATTGTCGCATAGCATGTTCTCTTTATTATTAACTCCATTTTTTTTCCATTTCAAATACCATTCAGGCAAGAATGTTGGAGGAGGTTGTTTGATAGTTTCATAGATCATTGTTGTCACTGCAGTGCCCAGTTCGAATCCTGGCTAGACTCATTAGTGAGTTCTTCTCTACTCATTGAGATTGCAAAGACTTTAGCGAAAAGAGCCAGACTTTCTTGAGACAGTGTACACTATTCTTACATTTTTCCTTTATTTTCCTTTTTTCCTGCTCTGCATTGGATATGTTTGAAATGTCTAGTTCTGTATGAAAATCTTTTCCTCAGGCAGTATATACAAAAAAAATTACACTTTCTATATTGTACCTATTTTGGCCATGTCCTGCAACCATTCTTATTTTGAGAAATTATTCTAGTGTTGTTTGCCGCACAAAATGCTGCTAAAATGTTTCAAAATGTTCTAAGATTTTTTTCATTAAAAAATTATTAGGAGGTGTTGTGTATCCCTCTTTCATCCTCCAGCATTGTGTCTGATCTGGGTGTCTCAAAATAACTCTTTTTAGTGCTTTGATAATATCTACTTTGGCAAGCACTCATGCAGGTCTCTTTTTAAAAAGCCCTGCTTTAGAGCTCTGCATATACCCAATACACCTCAAATGCCCAAATTAATGTAACGATTGGGAAAACATTGGACTAGAGAATAGTACACTTGCCAAGTTGTCACTCTCAGCTCACTGCAAACCAGGTTCTTCTTTTGTTTTAAACTGGTTGATTTAGCTTTTGAATTAGACTTAAATTTTCAATTAATGCGTTAACCTATTCCATTGCATAAGTTTCAATCTTGAAATTTTCAAACTCTGTTATGTGCTGGAAGGTAGGAAATGAATCCAGAGTACCGTAGGCTTGTCTCCTAGAGTATGTTTGTTTTCTTTTCTTAGTTACATGTTGGCGTCATGGTTTTATCTACCCTGTTACTCAAGATACCTTGTCTTTTCATACTAAAACTAATGGTGTTTTGCTAGGCATTAGGAGTAGCAGGAGTGGCATATCTATGAATTATTGTTATTGCCCAAACTTGTCACCGTTACCTTAGGAGAAATCTTTGCCAAAGCTGCGAACTGCCATATGTGCCTGCCGACAGTTTAGAAGTGGACGGACTAGAAAGTAAACAAACGCCTCTAATTTTAAAAATTTTCATGAAACATGCCAATGTCTATAGTCTATATTTAGGAAATCATAGCCCAAAGAATTATTCAAAAGTTTTGGGGCCAATATTTAGCCACACGTGAACTCAATTCCATTGCTGGATTTTATTTCGTGTATCATTTAAATAATCTGTTATCGAGTGGACCAGTGGTGAATTGTCCATTATTTATGCTTAATATTGTGGCATGCAATTAAAACTAAAATTGTTTATTGGGAATTTAACCCTTAGCACTATTGATAGAAAGCATTTGAATTAAGTTTGAATTAAAGAAGTGCTGAACAACCATTAGACCTGGAATTACACGGTGTAGTTTGTCATCATCCTCTGTTTACTTCAGTTTTTACAAATACAGATGTTGGACATTTTGAAATTTTTTTTATTCTAGAACTCATCTACGCTATTGGATGCCTAACATCACTCAAGAACCTAAAGCATTCGATATATTCTCAAGACATTTGCTATTCAGTGAAACCGAAGCATGCTAATGTTTGTTAGGAACATAAATTCTATTCAACAGTGATGAGAATAAACTTTTTTAAGTACTGAAGCCCTTGCCAACTCACCATTGAAGAGTGATTTGGTTTACCCCTGGCCATTCTTTTAATCCAAATGCGATCATTGTGGAGAGAATCTGGCCTTGGATAGAATTAAATAATGAAATTCACTTTCTATTTATGTTTCTCGGCATGAAGAACAACATCCGTGACTTGAACCGAATGCCTACGCATGGAGTATAGTTCACCATATTTTATGGGCGGATAAAAGAATGTAAATCATTACAGATATATATATTTTTCTACACTTTCATCTGAAAAATTCCGTTGCTACTAATCTTGCGAGCAAGAGACATTGACGGTTTGTGTTCGTGAGTGTTGAGGGCAAGTGAAATTCAGGGTTTGTGTTTCTTGTTTTTTGTCATCTGCCCACAAATCATGCCATTTGAAATTATAAATGCGGAATGAGAAATTTTGCATTCAAACCATTACGCAGAGGGAAAGTTTCATTACTGTGTGCAATAACTAGCCCTAATACTGGGAGCCTTAATTTTATGCAAGCACATAAACTTTGGTTTTTCATGCTAGGGCTTTTCAAGAAAATCATTGCAAATTTATGTTAAAAAATCAATAAAAGAAAAGAAATAGTTTTTGAGCATCTTGCCCATATTTCTTTGACAAACTGGATGGCAGTTGAATTTATTTTAAAATATTAATTACAATTAATGATTAAGGTTAGGCATTCCATGAGTGCTCAACATATTATACTTACAAATATATGGTATTCGGGTCATATCATTAGCTATAATATTAGGGCCCTTATCCAATATGAAATGTTTTCTTGGCAATCAACTAGTCATGGCCAACATAAATTAATAAAAAATTATAATGGTTTAGAAGATAAATTACTAGCAACATAAGCAACTGAACAGAAGGCTCTATTTTGCATCGAATTATAATTGTCTATGGCAGAAGAAAATCTAGATTTGTGGCAACATATAGCCCAGGTCAAAAATCATCACTTGGTGAAGGAAATGATTGTCAAACAAAACACTTGAGAATAGTTTGAATTTGTTACAGAATCAGGTGGTCTCCTTCCCACACAGTGCATATATGGGTCAATTGGTCTCGTATCAAATGTTCATTTTAATGATCTCTCTACCAGAATCATAAGTGGCAGATTTACAAGGCTCTACTTTGCCTCAAATACTAATTTTCATACCCCTAGAAAACATGAAAATCCAGGTTTACCTGCACAATCAGAACCAAAGCTGTCACTTGGTGAAGAAAATATGTTGTATGATATCAGGATCTCTGCTTAAACTACACTATTTGAACCACCACACTTGCAGGCAGTTGTGTTGCTTATTAACGATGCTTTTGAACAGTGTACAAATTTATGTTCCCAACATCTGATACAAGATCTTTTCAGTGAAGTAAGATTTACAAACCAATTTATGAGATGAATGCAGCAGATTATACACCAGAATAAAAATTTCACCGAATAATTGATGTATGTATCCAACAAAAAACACTGCCTGTCATGTCAAACAATATGTCAAGTGGCTTCATCTTCTTCTAGTGTCATGTTATATGTTTATTAGTATCCGTAAACAACATATCACTGGCTACATATAATCAAGCATACTCTCTTGTTGTACCCATAGAAGAATTAGGTTAGCCAGGGATTAAAAATATATGCAGAACTCCATAAAATGTGAGTAAATGATTATCAAAGAAATTTATAATAATATATTCATAACAATTGATCTCACAAACTCCACAGATAAAGAGAATCCCTTGTGGAATGCACCATGCTATCATCGTTCCCGTTTAATGATTCAATGAAACAGGAAAAACCGGAATAATGCCAGATAGAAAAGCGAGAACAATACCACCTTCATTTTGAGATGCATAGTGCATTCCAAAAACCGGAGAAAGCTACACTTTTTCTTTGACTTTAAAATCGTCAGCATGGAAATTGTATGGATTTTTTGAGTTAACAGGAAAAATTTCTTCTTTCTTTATCTTTTAGTTTAATGTTTTGTACAACCCACAGCCAGTAGTTTTTGTTTGGCATTAACAGTTAATTTTGCATTTGCACAGCCATCGACTTTTTGTCTGCTTTAAAACCGTATTTGTTGCTTTATTTTTAAGCTTTAATCAAGATTTGTACAAGAGCTAAGCATTTTAATCTCTTTGAAGCATTCTTATCAAAAATTAGTATTTTGCCAGCTATAAGTAAGAGCAAATTAATGTGATACGTAAATTATCATAGTCAAAGAACCTTTCCTCTTCTACACTCGCAAATTTGTTTGCATTTTAATGTTTGTACTTTTATATGCATCTTCTCACTGTTCTATCAGATTTCTGCCATTGCCACACAATGGATTCATGTTTTTTATATCTACAACTACTCACATATGAACTCAGCAAAATAAGTAATTATCTGATTTAGAGCAGAATTTCAAAACTACAATCTATTATTCAATTGTCAACATATCTGAAATTAACAAAAGGCAGGGACTCCAGCTCCAGCAGAGCTCTTGTTTGTACATGTATACATATGTATAAATTATTTGAAATTTGATGTTGGGCCATCACCTCCAGATGATGCTACTGACAACCATCGGTCACATGATTTTTCTGTTCATATGAGGCTTGATGATTCCTTGGTACCTTACCTTGATGACTCATACTAGATGATTCTAGAGTCTACCTTACAGTTTGGATTATATATTTGATTGAACACAATTCTAGACCTTTATTTTATATTTGATTTAAAACTTTCATATCTCTAGATGATTTCATATGATTATATATATACACGTGGACATTTCATTTGGATTCATATATGATCTTTCATTGGATAAATAGACATGCATATGCTCTAGTACATATATATCTAGATATTATGTGGACAACTCATTTGATTTCATATCTATGATCTATACTTTATTGGATGATTGCATACATGATTATACATGTGTGGACATTTCATTTGGTAAATCGTATATGACATTTCATTTGATTACATGCTAGGATCTTGTATTTAAATTTGGTGAACTAGTTTAGACATGTATTCATAACCATGTGTAAGTATTTTCAAAAAAAAAATCTAATTTGTAGTAGTTAATATATCTAGATTGTGTTTGATTAGATGATCTTTAGCATGCTCTAGGATCTTGTATAAATTTGTAGTTCATTGGATGTTTAAATTTTCATAACTACGATGATTTAAATATTTATAATGTACTGTATATGTGTTCCATTTCATATACGATGATTATATATACATGTGGACATTTCATTTAGATTCATATATATGATCTTTCATTTGATTATAGACATGTGTATGTGTACTCCAGTATATATATCTGGATATTATGTGGACAGCTCATTTGATTTCATATCTATGATCTATGCTTTCAATTGGATGAAATTTGCATACATGATTATATACGTGTAGACATTTCATTTGGTAAATTGTACATGATATTTCATTTGATTACATGCGATGATCTTGTATTTAAATTTGGTGAACTAGTTTAGACATTCATAACCATGTAAGTATTTAAAAAAAAAAATCTAATTTCTAGTAATAATATATCTAGAGATTATGTTTGATTAGATGATCTTGAGCATGCTAGCATCCTGTATAAATTTGTAGAACATTGGATGTTTAAAGTTTCATAACCACGATGATTAAATATCTATTAAAATCATTAAATGATTGTAATGTGTGTTTTTAAATTTGAATGTACATGATTAAATGTTTATATATCCATAGGATATCTTTAAGGTGAATAAATTCAATTACATGGTGAACTAATTAATCTTATATAAGTTATTTTAAATTATCTAATTAATCCATCACATTAGGTTGAATCATTTTAAAATCACATGCTTTAAGAGCTAATGTATGACTAGTTTAGACATGAACAATGTACAAGTAATTTTTAAAAAAAAGTTATATCAATTTTTTTACCGGTTCACTAAGGCTCTCGGAGAAAAGAACCAGTGAAGAAAAACTTCGATCATTGCCAAATTACAAATATAAGATGTCTAGAGCAACTCAAGTGGTTCAAACCTTTCGTGGAGAACATGTAAAATTCTCTCATGGTCTTTACTATCTAGTCTCCACTTACGACATCCACGTTGAGATTTAACTGGATGAAGAATAAGGGAGCTGGCTACCACTAGGTGACTATATTGAAGCACTTTATTTTCTGAATGGTTGTCAACAAAGTGAATACCACGTGAACTACTTTAACTTGCTTTAAATATGTTCCCTCCAAAACAACAGAACCCGCAAATCAAAAATTTCACCATTTATCTAATTTTAATAAATGTTTTAATTTGAAAGAAACATACACATGTACATAATCTAACTTATAAAAATTAAAAAATAACATGAACATGTACATGTACACATACATTGTAAATTGATATGTCATATATATATATATATATATATATATATATATATATATATATATATATATATATATATATATATATACACACACACACATATATATACACACACACACACACACACACACACACATATGTGTGTGTGTGTGTGTTTTTACCTATAGGGAACACTATTCCATCACATTCTTCATTTTCAATTAACTTCATTCGCTCTGCAGTACAACGCAATAAATAGTAGCTAACTCCTCCTACATTTACAGACTCAACGATCACTACAAAGATATCTCCTGCACAATAAATTTGTACACACATGTGCATATATGTCCATGAACTTGTGAGTGTGTATATATATGTATATGCAAAATTCATTGATAAAATTTGACAATAAATATTTAGCATGTACATACTTACCCTTTTTGACCAATCCCATGATATGATGGTAATCACTTGAAATTAAAGGAATGTCATCAAATGTTTCATCTTCATCTCTGTCAAATGAATCAGTAACAACTAGTGGGACCATTCTCCACTCACCTACATATCCATGCTCCTAATTGATGCATTCATCATAATTCTCATCAATGCAATGATTACAAAAACATGAATAGTCCCTGGTGTTCAATGTCCAATTACGATTATCCGTACTCATAACCAAATAAAAAGATCGTGTCTTCTCTATTCCCTTGCAACCGTACGCATTCTTCCTATCCACACCTAAACACACATGTATATAGATAAATGCACATATATTAATCTAGATCTATTACAAAAATGGGAAAAACGTGAATTTTAAAAATTACAACTTAGGATCTAGATAAATTGAATATAAAATATTTAGAGCACATGTATGTACATACCTGTTATCTCCCAAAAGACTCTGTGTGGTACTATGTAATTCATTCTTGTAGATGATGAAGGTCCCTATATGTTCGTTGCAAAATTTGTTCTACACCATTTGACAACATCATGTGCATTGTTTATATGAACTCCATAATTCATTTGATACTTTCATAAAGCACGCTTGATGCAAGCTCCTACACCATCATGTTCTCCTTTTCCATGTCCACTTTCAAAGAAATTCTAGATATGTGGTATGTTTTCATTACGATGATATCTACAAAGTACATAAAATGGTCTTGATGATTTGAATTGTGCAGCACATTCTTATGACCAAACATAATGTTTATAAATTTGGACATCTCTTTCTTTCAAATTTTCAAAAAAGATCTTGAAGCAGTGCTCTACGTAATGAATGTCGTGATCTTTATCATCACTTATGTAAAAAAGATATTCCTTCTAAATGACACGTGCTTCATCAGTGCTCTCAATACCATCCAAATGCAACTGTGCATGTCGATAACACACATGTACCATAATAGTAATATGCTCTGAAAAGTAGTATTCTGATTGGACCACCTTTTGATGAATAAATGAGTAGTTTTCTACAAAATCAACAACTGATAAAATAGTTCCAATTGGGAAATTATCTCTAAGTGTTTGGAATTGTTGTGCTTGCCATTTTGCAAAAAAATCATGATCAATGTAGGGTTGAATCAATTTTTTAAATTGGTCCATAAATGCTCCAACAGTTATTTCCTCTTCAACATATTCTAACCTTTTCGATTCTTTCCCAAATTTGTTTTCATTCTTAACATATTCCAGTAACTGTTGCAATTGATCATCTTCATTTCATCAATGTTTTCATTTGTAAAAGGAAAAAGAGCCAAGTCAACACATGTTTCACATGTTCCTTTTATGCAATTTATTTGACCATCTTCATCATCTCGTTTGTCACATAATATGGATGATATGAATTCACTTTGTCTAATAGGAGCTCTTTCAAGCTCGTAAGTGTCTTCTACAAACTTTCGAAATACTTGATAGTAGAGATCAAATTCAATATGATGATGACAACAATAAATTTCAAAAACTTTGTTTCTTCTGACGTAATATGGCTTAAATCTTTCAAACATTGTTTTCCCTATCTTTATGTTAGGATTTGAACTATAAAAAGACACATACATTTCATGTTGTGTTGTATCCAACCTGTGTTTTGTATGGTATTCATATTGATTAGTAGCAAGATTATGTCGAATAACATCTCTACTATTTGATGAAGGACGAGTATTATGTGACCAGATTCTTGATTCCTTCATCAATTCTATCAAAACGAGGAGCTCTACACATGATTGCCCGATTGCTTTCCAAGGTGATATCATCCAACAATATTCTCCTTTTAACATATTTTGATACTATTCTACTATAACCAATATGAGATGAAATTGAAGAGATTTCTCTAATCCACCTCACAGTGTTACCTACAATGGATGTCAACATAACTCTTCTTGTAATGGTCTTATCTTTAGTTCGAGATCATTTCCCAATTTGGGTCAAGCCTTTCTTAACATTTCAATCATATTACTTTGCATGTCAACATGTTTTCTTTTCTTAGATGTTGTGTCTATACCCAATAATTTCAATCCCTCTTCTAACTTTTTGTCTATAAGAACAACTGAAAGCAATCTAGCTTGTTCAAGTGATTCTAAATTTTCAAAATTACTCAATATTGCTCTATCTTTTTTCTTTATTGACCTCTTATGATAAAGATCTAAGGGTTCAACATTAGAAAGCAATCTCAATTTTTCAACATCCATTGTAAGTAAATGATCTAGGTTTCTATGACTAATATTTCTCAAAACATTTTCAGCTAGATCAATACTTTCATTCATACCCATATGAGCACGTGATCCTAAGCCTTCTTCAACATCCATTGTTTAAGCTTGCGTAGGGATAGGTCTTGACCCTTCTCCAACATCTATTATTTGAGCTTGCGTAGGGATAGGTCCTGACCCTTCTCCAACGTCAATTCCTTCAGCTGGTGTAGGAAGTGATCTGAACCCTTCTTCAACATGCATTTCTTCTTCAACATACATTTCTTCTTCCTCCACCTTATCCATGTTGATCGTGAGCTACAAATGAACATACAAAAAATGAAAGGAAAAAATACAAAAACAACTTAAGAACATAGGTCCATACATAAAATAATTCTAATTGAACTTACAAGTAAAAATAAACATGCACATGAGTCACTAAAAATATACATTCTTTCCTTTTACAATAATTTGCTAATGCCCTTTCACGATTTCTTTGTTCTGCACTAGGTGACATATTCCTTGCACTTCTTCTTTCTCGTTTCCTTTGGTTTCCTATTTTTCTTATTAAAAAATGTTCAATCAACAAATGTGATGCTTGACAGTTCTCCTTTTCAAAAATCATATTCTAGTAGCAAAAATGCGAATTTACTGACTTGTAGTGATGTCAAAATGAAGAAGAAAACTATCCACTTTAATACAAGGCCAAAAAAACCCAAAAACAAATTAAATGGCTCGACTCTTCGGGCTAAGATATCAAAGTAAAAAATGACAACCCACCATTTGGTCAGCTTTTTGCCAGGTTTTGCTTTGATATCTTTGCCTGAAGATATAAAATAATATCTTCGGATGAAGATTTTATTTTATATCTTCGGTCAAAGATACCAAATTATGAGTTTTTTAAAATCCAAAAAAAATGCAAAAAAACTCTCTTCCAAGACCCTAAACAATTACAAAAAAAATTGGATTTTCAAAAAGTTAGTTTTAGATGATAGTACTCAAAGTAAGCTTTCTAATGACTATAATTTTGATATATATTGAGTTCATTGTCACTTTCAAATTTTACGTTATTTAAACTTAGGTTGTTTGGCCGTTTAACAACCTCTCACTTCGACGCTTCATGAAAAATAGAAAATTCCAAAAAAAAAAGTTTAAAATATGTTGGACCTCCATGTTGGTGTTACCTTTTTACTTTAAAAAAAAGAAATCTGATATATACAAAACAATATACAGTGC
Source organism: Chamaecyparis obtusa (assembly GCA_027943335.1). Lineage (NCBI taxonomy): Eukaryota > Viridiplantae > Streptophyta > Pinopsida > Cupressales > Cupressaceae > Chamaecyparis > Chamaecyparis obtusa. The sequence goes on from BSBK01001782.1 coordinate 266,629, forward strand.
ACAAAAATACCTACGTCTGAAATTTATTTCCTATCACTTTAGAACTTCAGAAAATATGAAATATTAGACCAAAATGGATAAAACCAAATGAAAGCACTAGATATTGGAGTTAACAATGTAACCTTGAAAGAATTAGGTCGTTATCATTTAAGGCCAAAAAGTTACGTTGCACAAAAAATAGTCACTCTTGAAAAACAACATTTTTTTCTCAAAACCTACTTTTCAAAGGAGAAGAAAAACTGGATTCAAATGAATTTTTATTTTTTATTTTTAAATATATTTAGAAAGTAGAAACAAAATCCTAAAAGACTCTAGTTTACATCATCTTCAAATTCTTAATAGTTTTGTGGCAATTCGTCTTTGAAAGTGAACTTTTATCTGAAAATGTTGATCTCTGTGTCAAAAGTGGTCAAAAAGTGGAAACCACTATTGTGGGACCACCTTGTCAACATAGTAGTTTATATGTGCATTATGTTTCTATCGTGTGGGCAAGTGTTTGTGCTACTCATAATGATACCTTGACATTATGGTGAGGCATGTATAGTTAGATTGTTAAAAAAGTGGTTGAGGCATATATAATACTTTCTATTTGAAGGCGGCATGACCATACTTTGGTTCATACTCCTCTTCATTGCAAGCTATCATCTTGTGACTACGAAGATAGCTTAGTTGGATACTAAGTTTATAAGAAGTTTTAAGTGGTAACTCCCTCCACTCATAGAGTTATAAATGTTTGATGTTGGACTCTATGTAGATACTGTAAACTAGTTAACAAGACAACTTAAAATGCTCTACATTTCATCATATAGGAATGTTTTCTCATATGATTTTAAGGGTACGTTTTGTGATGTCTAAATAATTTTTTTATATGTTCAACTATTTTGAAGTATTGTAAGTCGTATTCCAAGGTGTTAAGTTAGTATAGTGGACCAACATACTTGCTTTCTCATCTACACTAGTGACTTAATGTTATGTTTATCAAGTCATGTAAACTAATTTCATTGCCATAATGTGTTATGCATGCTCCCTTGGTATCCAAATTAATTTTCTCATAGGTTATGGGCTTAAAAGGGTCGACTTGACTCGATAGTTAGATTTGTCAGATGAATATTTTGCAATTGACTTAAATCAACCAATTGCAAAGTAGTAATTTCAATCACAATGTGTTGGATGAAATCTCTCTTATCATAAAGGAGAGGCTCCCTATTTATTGTTGTAGAAATCAACCAACACTTAACTAGAATTATACATTAAAATAAAATCAAGATGTTACATGGATTAATTCATCTTTTTCCTAGGTAGATGATGTTAGAGTAATAGATTATTTCTATTATCTCTTTTTACTTTAGCTTTCACTTTAGGCACTTTATTAAATAATATTTTATTATTTAATAAAGCGCAACCTAGCTTTAGGTCTTTGGGTTTCTCACTCACCTTATATGGTTGAGTTTTGTAATTATTTGATTAATTCTCTCTTATACATTTTGAGCTTTGAGTTTTTTGAGCACAGGAGGGTTTGCTTTTTCCATATTTTTGCTTCATCTTTGTGACAGGTATTCTGCATATAGCTAGATCTTGGAGTTGAATCTGATAGTTCATCAGTTTCTACATGGTATTAGAGCCATTCTACTGCAACTTATTCGAAGTTTGCTGAATATGTGGATCAAGTTTTTTTAGGGGTTTTCTGGTATTATTTATTGGATCTGGGGGGTTCCATTTTTTTGAGTCTCTTTGGGCAAGAACTGACCTCATAGTTGCATCTAGAAGGCCCAAAAACCCCCATTTTCATATAAGGCACGACCCATTTGGCTGTCGTGACCTTCGAGGCAAAAAAAGACCTTATAGGGGCCATATGACACATTTTTTGAGGTGAAAATTGAAAAAAAATTAAAAAACAAGTGTAGGACAGCGCGTCGCCAGCGTGCCACCCTACCACCATCGTAGAGCCACCACGGGGCCACCTCCGCCGACGGAGCTGCCCATAGGCCACAGCAGTGACCTCGCAGCCAGGCCATCGCCCGAGCATCGCTCACTGGCCACCACCGTTGGTAGTGCCACTACTCCCCCGCCCAACTTGCATCAGCGCTTATATCAGCAGCCCCTTCACCAGTTGATGTCATCTTCCGACTATTGACGTTAGCATTTTGGCGAATCGTGATTTTTTCGACAAACTTTTCAACCACTCTTGCTGACATCATCTTGACATCATGGTGACGACCAGACGGGCATCAAATTTAAGCTCACAAGTGGTGATGGTCATTTGACTGTCAAATTTTTTCCCACCCCTGTGTTTTTCCAGTGAGCTTGCCATTTGGGGGTCCTGTTGGTTTTTTGCTCATAACTTGAGCAAAGGGACTTGAAAATGCAAGTGTCATATATCATCAGAAAGGTCTTTCCGAGCTCGTCACTGTGGTTTTGGTTTGGTTTTCAGATTTTTCCATTTGATAGCTGAAAATTTCAGTCAAAGACCAGCCTTCTTCGGTGCTCAACTCCTACTTCTAGAACTCAGGTTTTTTTTTCCAGTTTTTCATGTTTTAGTTGTTGTTTTTGGTATATACGAGGTAGAATACTAGTTGTGGGGGGGTTGCATTTTATTTTTTGTCATTTACTTCAAAGAATAGACCCTTCTGCTTCTGTTTTCTTCTCTCATGGTGGACCCTTCCATGGCCCATCTAACACCACACAACTATCACACCTAGAAAACACATATGACACGGTTGCTCATGTCACGGGGCTTATGGTCTTATCTAGATGAAAATCAACCTATCTTGTAGTGTCTGTTTGAGGTTCTTCAGTACAGGAACAAGATGGATAAGGCAATGGGCCTCATTGCACTGCATGTTTCAGATGGACTCCTATTTCATCTAGATGGTTTGCTTACTCCTAGGGCTATGTGGTTGAAGTTTAATACCTTGTTTGGCACGGTGAATCAGTTTCAGGTTCTACAGATAGATGGAAAGTTAACCTCATTGGCACTTGAGTCATTCACCAACATTGAGGACTTCTTGATGAAGTTCAAATCTTTGAGATCAATTTTATAGGCATCTGAAAAGACGAAGACCGATGATGAGTGTATTTATTTGATTCTTTCTAAGCTTCGGGGTCGATATCATATTTTTTCTTCTACCTTCTACTCCACTATGGATGCACTGGGTCCATGACATAATATGCCTAGTTTCGAGACTTTTTGTGACAGGTTGACATGTGAGCAGTTTAATCTCACTCAGATGGATTCATTGACAGCTTCACAGTCACAGGCCTTGATATCCCAGTCACCTTCAAATGGACAGAAGAAGAAGCTGAAGTAGACATCAGATTCTTCTTCACACTCCTTTACTGATCTGCCTCCTCCTAAGAAGGAGAAATAGAAGACTGAGAGACCTACATGTTCCTGCTGTCAAAAAGGGAAACATGATGAGGCACATTGCTGGCAGAAGAAGTCTGATGGGTACGAGAAATAGATTGTGGATTTGCAGGCTCTCCTTCAGAAGAGTACAGTTTCTTCTCCATCATCTTCTGCATCATAGGGTTTTGCTTTTCAGTATTCCTCTATCTCTTCTTCAACGGGGTCAGATTTGGGTAAGGGTCATGCTTTACGGGCTTCTGTTGCATCCCCTTCACAGGTTCCATGGATACTGGATTCAGGTGCTTCATAGCATATGGCATCTTCTCACAAGATATTCTCCACATTGGACGACTCTCCTATCCCTCACATTCTTATGGAGAATAACACTGTTATGACTATCTGTGGGATAGGTTCGGTTCACATTCAGGATGGTACATTCAATGATGTGTTGTATGTCCCTTTCTTGTCTGCAAACCTTCTCTTGATTTTTTAGATCACACGTAGTTGTGTAGGGAAGACAGTGGAGTTCACACCAAATTCAGTCTACATTAGGGATAGTGCTATAGGAGATATCATTGCTATAGGGATCATTGATCACAGCACCCATCTGTACTCCTTTGCACATTTTGGTCCACCATCTCCTATTTTGGAGCATCGCTCTCCTCTTTCACGAGAGCATCATGTGGTGCACACTAATACATTTGGGGTGAAATTGCGACGGCCATTTGCGACGGCAGGCAAATGTCATGTGGTTTTGCTCTTTTTTTTTCAAATATAGCCCGACACCGTCGCAATTTGCGACGACAATACATTTGTCACTGTCGCAATTGCGACGTTGTCGGGATATAAGCGCAAAATTTAAAAGGAACGTTGTCATGTGTGTTTTCAACAGCGTCGTAACCCTCCGCGAAATCACATCAGGATATAACGGCAAACAAAATAAGAACGTTGTCATTTGTGTTTTCAATAGCGCCGTAACCCTCCGCGAAATCACATCGGGATATAAGGGCAAAAAAAACAAGAACGTTGTCATTTGTGTTTTCAACAACGCCGTAACCCTCCACGAAATCACAGCTACAATTTCTGAGTACGTTGGGTTTATTTTTCTTTTGTCATTATTATGTAATCTGGTATTCAGCTGTTAGAGAGCTAAAATACCCAGAAATGAGGACATATCTATGTTGAATTTATTGTTAGCGGCTTTGGTTATTTAGAAGTTTAATTTTATTTGTTCATCTTTCAAGCACAAATGTTTTGTGGACCGTAACGTCTTCATTGTTTCGGGTATGCAGTGAAACAGCCCTAACTTGCAATTGCGATGTTGTTGGGATATAAGGGCAAAAAAAAAAGGAACGTTGTCATTTGTGTTTTCAACAGCACCGTAACCCTCCGCGAAATCACATCGGGATATAAGGGCAAAAAAAACAAGAACGTTGTCATTTGTGTTTTCAACAGCGCCGAGAGAGATTCCCTCCGCGAAATCACAGCTACAATTTCTGAGTACGTTGGGTTTATTTTTCTTTTGTCATTATTATGTAATCTGGTATTCAGCTGTTAGAGAGCTAAAATACCCAGAAATGAGGACATATCTGTGTTGAATTTATTGTTAGCGGCTTTGGTTATTTAAAAGTTTAATTTTATTTGTTCATCTTTCAAGCACAAACGTTTTGTGGACTGTAATGTCTTCATTGTTTCGGGTATGCAATGAAACAGCCCTAAATTGCGACTACCTTCATGGTACTTGTGTACATTATCATGTTGTCTTTACAGTGACTGTCCTCATTCAAGTGGCAATTACACAAGGGACAGTCACTGTGAGATGTCCTCATTTGTGACAAGGACAGTCACACTTAGGACATCTCATAGTGATATTCCCTTGTGTAATTTCCACTTGAATGTATTGCTATTGAACCACATTAATGCTTTTCTTCTTCAACAAATGAGGACAGTCACTGTAAAGACAACATGATAATGTACACAATTACCAAAAAATGATCTTGTTAATTGATGTAACACTTTGTCTTGCTCACTCCCTATCCTTCACTAGGGTCTCTTTAGGCCAATGTTTTGACTTGATAGGGTACTTAACTATCCCTACACTCTTTAGGTATCTCTACCCAAGATCCCACTCCTTCAACTAGTGCACACCAACAAGAAATACAACGAACTCTGCTCAATACCAATCTAGCTACTAGGACACTCCTAGTCTTGTCTTCACAAATTGAAACACATTCAACTAGAACTTTACTCCATGGAGAGGCTGGCCACTAGGACCTCTATTGGTTTCAATATTACTCCTTCACCTATACTTTTCATCAGTACTTCAATCCGGTTCATCAAACCATGCATGCCAATTGCACCCAAAAATAGGCTGCTAGCAATTAGGCCTTTGTCAAGCCTTTTTGTTTATATTAAGCCACCTAAAGGGCTTAGGATTCAGATGCCCTTTATTGAGAACTCCAAGATATCTAAGGTCTTCTCCTCCTAGATTTTTTGTACACCAACTGCTACAGCCATGCCTGAAAACAAGTATTTTGACACAACTTGGACAGTCTGACTAAGAGTTTGTTTTCTTAGCAGCCAAAGAAACTCACCCAATCTTCTAATTTGACTTGGGGCTTCTTTAGATGTGTGTCTAGCTCTCCATGAGATTTTAGTTGAAGCAACCAATGCATTCAACTTGTTGTAATCTTCTTGTAATGATTTGTCATCCCTAACTGTGCTCAAATGACTCACCTAGGACATCATTGCAAACATAGAAAATGAGCTTCCCAGGGCCCCTCCTTCCAAACATATAGTACATGGAGTCTCCTCACCCATTCCAAGAGCCCGTACAAAATTGACAATGGAATGATGAGCTAAGACTCCATTTGTTCAACCTGCCTGGTTCAAACCAATGATAGGGTACTTAACAAAAGAATTAACAAACTAGTTGGAATGCTTCAAAACTCAAAAAAAACACAACACAGAATAAAAAAACAACTTGTACTAACTTTTCCAATAGACACTGCGAGCTATCTAATCCATTAATCAACTGAAAACAAAGAAACAAAAAAACTCAAGAATTCACTAAAACCGTGTTACTCTACAAATCTTCTTAATTCCAAATTTTTTTCCCCCCAACCTTTTGCACAGATCGATGGAGGCCTCTTATAGTTGATCTGATGCCTAATTCAATGGTTTCATATAGTTACATAACCATCTTACTCGAAAATGCTCCCTTGCACAAATGTTGTCAATGTTGTGAATGACAACATTGACAACTTGTTACAACCTTTCGGATTTTGGTTCAAAACTTATTGTTCAAACACCATAAGACCCTAACCATGACTTAGTTAGGCTATTTAGACCTCACATAGGCCACTTCTACACTTCTTTGCCCAATTTGACCCCTAAATGCTTCATTCCCACTTTTGCCACAATATTGGTAACTTGGGTACAAATTGGCACTTGCCTTCACAAAGGTCACACATGAGGACATCTCACAGTGATCGATTGTCCCTTGTGTAATTGCCACTTGAATGTATTGCTATTGAACCACATTAATGCTTTTCTTCTTCAACAAATGAGGACAGTCACTCTAAAGACAACATGATAATGTACACTCACTGTAAGGACAGTCACAAATGAGGACATCTCACAGTGACTGTCCCTTGTGTAATTGCCGCTTGAATGTATTGCTATTGAACCACATTAATGCTTTTCTTCTTCAACAAATGAGGACAGTCACTCTAAAGACAACATGATAATGTACACTCACTGTAAGGATAGTCACAAATGAGGACATCTCACAGTGACTGTCCCTTGTGTAATTGCTGCTTGAATTACACAAGGGACAGTCATTGTGAGATGTCCTCATTTGTGACAAGGACAGTCACACATGAGGACATCTCACAGTGATTGTCCCTTGTGTAATTGCCACTTGAATGTATTGCTATTGAACCACATTAATGCTTTTCTTCTTCAACAAATGAGGACAGTCACTCTAAAGACAACATGATAATGTACACTCACTGTAAGGACAGTCACAAATGAGGACATCTCACAGTGACTGTCCCTTGTGTAATTTGCGCTTGAATTACATAAGGGACAGTCATTGTGAGATGTCCTCATTTGTGACAAGGATAGTCACACATGAGGACATCTCACAGTGATTGTCCCTTGTGTAATTGTCACTTGAATGTATTGCTATTGAACCACATTAATGCTTTTCTTCTTCAACAAATGAGGACAGTCACTCTAAAGACAACATGATAATGTACACTCACTGTAAGGACAGTCACAAATGAGGACATGTCACAGTGACTGTCCCTTGTGTAATTGCCGCTTGAATTACACAAGGGACAGTCATTGTGAGATGTCCTCATTTGTGACAAGGACAGTCACACATGAGGACATCTCACAGTGATTGTCTGTAATGTCCCCTTTTTGGCTAACTTGGAAAACAGGAACAATTACTCCACTTCTCAGACTTACTCTATCAGATACTTACAATTAAACTAAGTAATGGAGGTTACTTAAGATATCAACCGCTATTTCAGATTCAATCACAATATGTGTGCAAGATGATATTGATACCAATATGTTTAATAGCACTGTCGGATATAATGATATGAAATATGCTATGAATATGATGTTTCCTATCACTTATAGTGATAGTATAATGATGGTATGTCTGATATAAACAATATCGATATACAATCAATAAGTATTGCTTACAACAATGTATTTGCTGTGTCTGATATGATGATGTAATTATGCAAATGTGTAATATCGCTATGAGTGATATGTTGCTATTTCAGATTCTGAATTATATGCTTGCAACTTCAAATATTGATGCTGTTTCTGACTATCCTTTCTATCTGTGCAATCATGGTGTTGTCTCTGATCTGCAATGATAAACTTGAAACCAAACTACCAAAGGCAGATGCTCTATTGAGTATATCCAAATATGGATAAGTAAATAAAGTTCTAATGATGCCTTGAGTGACTGACGAGAATGCATTCTTATATTGTCTTTAACAAATGAAGAGATGCTATGAATGAGACGTGTCTTGTTTCTTCCTCCATGTCCCTTTGTTAAGCACACCTTTCCATAATCCGACAGTTCACATAATATTATTTCATTATTTTCTGATCATAGATAACTCCCAGATTGACTCAATATCAAATCTTTTTATGAAGGTAATCTTCCCTAATTGGTAGTGCAACCAGTAGTTAACATCCATTGTGTTTGTATTAGTTTGGTCTAACTATCATTAGTATTTAGTCAATCGATATTAACTCTTGCCTTATCCCATATTGTTATGATGATATCCAATCTTTCTACTCTGATATAAGTCGATATCATTTTCTGATAATTGTCCATTTATTGGTTGATTGCTGGTAATGGAGTTTGATCTTCAAATTGACTTCCATTCCTGTTAATACTTAAGGATACATTGTACTTATTATCCATGACTGATGCCTCATTCATCAATAGCTTGTGATATAATCACTGATGCTTTTGTGTTTCTACAAGATGTGGTTTATCTCAGACAATCGATAATCTTTCAATCCTTTAGTCGATATCCTCCTATGTGGTGTCTATTGATATAGATAGTAGAATTCAATCTAGTTTATGTTATTGTCATGATAACATAGGAAGTGATGGTGCATATTTGCTAGCGGGTCTTCATGTTTGATATTGCTTTATCGGATATGTCATTGTCTAAACTTGTGCAATTAATGATTATTTATAATATATGAATGGTTATCCTTCTTGCTTATCAATACATCTTCTGAAACACATAGCGACCTATCCCTTATTCATATCATGTTGATCTTGACTTCATAGTATTTGGTTCATTAATCATCCTCTCATGGTATCGATGTGTAATGACTAGTGATTGTTGTATCACTTCTTTGTTCCTCATCGTGATAGATAATGCAGATGTTTAATGTAGATGTATATCGATTACAGATATTCGATATTGCTTTAAACGTTATTATTATTATTATTATTAATGTTATTGTTATTATTAAATATTATAATTAATGATGTTAGTAATATTAATAATATTATAATAAATATTATTATATAGTGATAACATATTGTTTTATATTGAGAGGTTTATTAATATTATTTATATATTAAAATTATTATATCAATAATTGATTTAATATTATTACTTAATATATTATTATAATATAATATATATAATTTATTAATAATTATTTATTATTAATTTATATTATAATTATAATCATAATTATATTATTTATTAATATTTTAATATTATTTAATTAACATATTACTTATTATGATAACTATATATTATTATTATCTTTTGATAATAATTATATATTATTGTTATATACCGTTAATAATAGATTATTATATATCATCTAATCATTTTATTATTATACTAAGTTCAATATGTCACGGCTCATGACATTGTCCCTTGTGTAATTGCCACTTGAATGTATTGCTATTGAACCACATTAATGCTTTTCTTCTTCAACAAATGAGGACAGTCACTCTAAAGACAACATGATAATGTACACTCATTGTAAGGACAGTCACAAATGAGGACATCTCACAGGGACTGTCCCTTGTGTAATTGCCACTTGAATTACACAAGGGACAGTCATTGTGAGATGTCCTCATTTGTGACAAGGACAGTCACACATGAGGACATCTCACAGTGATTGTCCCTTGTGTAATTGCCACTTGAATGTATTGCTATTCAACCACATTAATGCTTTTCTTCTTCAACAAATGAGGACAGTCACTCTAAAGACACCATGATAATGTACACTCACTGTAAGGACAGTCACAAATGAGGACATCTCATAGTGACTGTCCCTTGTGTAATTGCCACTTGAATGTATTGCTATTCAGCCACATTAATGCTTTTCTTCTTCAACAAATGAGGATAGTCACTCTAAGGACAACATGATAATGTACACTCACTGTAAGTGTACATTATCATGTTGTATTACAAATGGACCTTATGTTGGTCGGGATATAAGTGCAAAAAAAAAAAGGAACGTTGTCATTTGTGTTTTCAACAGCGCCGAGAGAGATTCCCTCCGTGAAATCAAGCGGGTTATCATTTGTGTTTTGAACAAAGCGGGTTGTCATTTGTGTTTTGAACAGCACCGAGAGAGATTCCCTCCGCGAAATCAAGCGGGTTGTCATTTGTGTTTTCAACAGCGCCGAGAGAGATTCCCTCCACAAAATCACAGCTACAATTTCTGAGTACGTTGGGTTTATTTTTCTTTTGTCATTATTATTTAATTTGGTATTCAGCTGTTAGAGAGCTAAAATACCCAGAAATGAGGACATATCTGTGTTGAATTTATTGTTAGCGGCTTTGGTTATTTAGAATGCTTCCCCAAAATACTTAATTACACAAGGGACAGTCACTGTGAGATGTCCTCATTTGTGACAAGGACAGTCACACATGAGGACATCTCACAGTGACTGTCCCTTGTGTAATTGCCACTTGAATGTATTGCTATTCAACCACATTTATGGGCCCGTTTGGACCACGACACACAGTAGCATCTACAGAGAAGAATATCCCAGGTGTAACAAGTTGTAAGAATATACCAACAGTTCTAAGAAGTTCCCTAGCACGTAGTAGCATCTACAGAGAAGAATATACAACATGAGGGCAGCCACTGTAAAGACAACATGATAATGTACACTCATTGTATGTGTACATTATCATGTTGTCTTTACAGTGACTGACCTCATTCAAGTGGCAATTACACAAGGGACAGTCACTGTGAGATGTCCTCATTTGTGACAAGGACAGTCACACATGAGGATATCTCACAGTGACTGTCCCTTGTGTAAGCCACTTGAATGTATTGCTATTCAACCACATTTATGGGCCCGTTTGGACCACGGCACACAGTAGCATCTACAAAGAAGAATATCCCAGGTGTAACAAGTTGTAAGAATATACCAACAGTTCTAAGAAGTTCCCTAGCACATAGTAGCATCTTCTAATTGTCTATACCACTTCACAAGGTATTGTTTGCACACATTGTTTTTGGTTCTTTTGATGACCCTTGTTTTGAAATTGCTATTAGGCCTTGTAGCTTATATGTTTTGATTGCTGGAGAGCTTCTAAAGCTAAGCAAGAAGACCATTGCACGAGTTATAGCCGCGCGCTCAGGTTTGAAAATTGTATATTTTTTAATCTAATGTATATTTTAATCCTTTTGCCATGTCATGTAATATGTCTTGCCTTGTAGCTTATATGTTTTGAAATTGCTGTTAGGCCTTGTAGCTTATATGTTTTGATTGCTAGAGAGATTCTAGAGCTAAGCAAGAAGGCCTTGTAGCTTATATGTTTTGTGTACTTTTGACAATTTTGCTTAGTCACTGAAAGTTGTAGACCGAAGTTTTCATAGCCCAATTTTTGCTTCCTGCGAAGAACGATCATGTCAGATAATATAAGTTAAGAACAAAATAGGGAGACAATCGCTAGATTGTGGTCTAACTTGAAAAGAAAAGGTGATGGAAAATGTTATTGTCCCTGCAAAATTTGTAAGGGCTTAAACCGTAGAAGATTGCTAATCAAAACAGTTAAGAGACATTGTAGGGAGAATGGTCACATTGAAGGGGGGCATGACTATCATCCACTGGTAAGTTGTTCATTATATCATTTTAACAATTTATATACATATGAAATCACTTGATGATGAGTTGAAGATCATGGTTTATTTATGTTAATCAATTTTATATAGGTTGATCTCCCCAGGGAAGTACATGATATGGAGGAACATGGGGGTGCGAATATCCAAGGTGAAGATAATGATCCCATGGAAGATGACGATCATGCGCCAGAAAACACAATTGAAGATGATGGTATAAATACATTGATCCATGACACATTTAGTCCAAGCGGATCTGATCATGATGATGATGATAGCCTTGATGTACCTCTACTTGAGAAGGCATACGAGCCCCTATACAAAGACTCCCAAACAACTCTTCTCTCTGCTGTATTGTTGTTGTTGAACTTGAAGGTTATGAATGGTTTATCCAACATAACAATGTCACGTATGTTAAGGTATGTCATATATGTCTTTATAGTTAACAAAGGGTGAATAATGTACCACTAATATTGTTTATATTAACAACTTATATTTTTTGCTGTAGATTGATAGGCGAGTTTTTGTTACCACCATCAAATATTCTACCTCGCTCATATCGAGAATTATCTGCTATTATGAAAGATATTGGAATGGAGTATCAAGCAATACATGCTTGTCCCAATGATCATATTATATATTATAAAGAACATGAATTTGCAACACAATGCCCTGTATGTCATATGAGTAGATATCGAACAGATCGAATAACAAAAAAGGTGCCTCACAAGGTTCTTCGTTACATCCCCATTATTCCACGGATGCGACAATTATTCAGGTGTACTAGCTTGGCACAATTTATGGATTACCATGCACGCAATAGAAGTTGAGATGACATTATTCGAATCCCTGCGGATGGTTCGGCATTTATGCACATAGAGGAAAAGTGGCAACACTTCAAAGAAGAACCTCGTAATCTCAGGCTTTCATTGGCAGCGGATGGTGTCAATCCATTTGGAGAGATGAGATCTGTTTGCTCGGTGTGGCCTGTTTTTGTTATCAACAATAACATTCCTCCGTGGATGTCAATAAAGAGGGAGCACATTATATTGGCAATGATTGTTCCAGGTATTTTATCGTTTGATAGTTATTAATTTACATGTACTTACAAATCTTACAGTAAAATGGTCACAATAATTATGTAATGTTACTGTTCATTCAAGTAGGTAAATATCAAGTTAAAGATATGAATGTATATATTGAGCCTCTTATTGACGAGTTGGTGGAGTTATGGAACGGTGTCACTATGTATGACGTGTCTAGACCAATAGGACAAAGACAATTTCAATTCCATGCAATACTTGTATGGACAATACATGATGCCCCAGGGCTAACACATTTTTGTGGTATGTTATAGTGAATTCAAGTTGCGCATGATAATTCTAATTATAAAAATCAACATATTTAATAATCCAATTATATCATTATCTTGTAGGTCTTCAAACAAAGGGAAAATTTGCATGTCCAGTTTGTGGTCCAAAGATGAAATCTCGTCATTCAAAAAGTTTAGGAAAGCATGTGTTTGATGAGTACAGACACTTCCTCCACAGGAATCATAAGTATCGAAGTATGGAAAAATATCTTTTCAATGGGAAAGAAGAGACTACATCAAAGCCACGAAGAATGACACCTCGCCTATGGAAGTTGGAATATAATAGAATTAATCGTCGAGGTAATGTCGTTCCACTTAATGGTTTATGTTTGTAATTTATATATTTCTATTGTGATTTTTGTTTACTAATTATGTAATTGATGATCGTGAAGGTCGTCAAGGCACTACTGACAACCTTCCAAAGGGACTAAAAAGCTATCCCAGACAATTTAGTAGGTTGCCCTACTACGAGGACCTACAAATTGTGCATTTGTTTGATCTTATGCATGTTGGAAAGAATATAACAGAGACATTGTGGAAAATACTGGATGGAAGGCGTGACAAAGAAAAAATTGTCAAAATTTGTAATGACATTCATGAATCCAATCATGCACTGAAGAATTTCATTCACTCAAATAGCAATAGAGATCAGATTAATATAAGTGCCCTTCCTTGGTTATTAACGGAGCAGCAAAGTGATGCCATAAAAGAAGTCATACGAAAAATTCGATTTCCCACAGGATTTGCTGGGAACATAAGCAATCTCATATCAAAGAAAAGTGAATTTGGGCCAGGGCTCAAAACGCATGATTGGCATACTTTCATCAAGGTAAGTTATGTTCTTCTGTATTTACAATATATTCATAAACTACGTGTACTATTCATTATGTTATGTTAGAAAATAATGAAATGATTGGTTTATAATTACTGCAGTACGTGCTACCTCTATCTCTCCCAGAGCACTTCAACAATAACATCAAACAAGTGATATATGATCTTGGAAAATACATGAGGTAAGCAGTAATATCTGTTCAATTTGTTGTATATATTTATTATATTCGTGATTTGTTTTTCTTGCTATGTAATCTATTGTATATTATTTTGTAAAGTCTCGTATTTATATATTTTTTGTGACTTGAATCTCTTAATGTAGGTGGTTGTCATCTAAAGAAATCCATAAAGAAGATATAAACTATTGGAAGAGAAGAATTCCTCATTTATTGTGTGAAATGCAAAAGTGTCTACCTCCAACTTTTTTCAATGCACAAGAACACTACCTCATACACCAAGTTGAGGAGATTGAATTGTGTGGACCTGCACACACTAGGTCAATGTGGATGGTTGAGAGGCACTTGAAATCTTTGAAGGCTTTGGTTCGACAAAGAGCACATCCTGAGGGTTCTATGGTAGAGGGATACATGGTATACCAGACTATGGTGTACATTACTGAATATCTTCCTAAGTTTGCTTCAAATATCCATGTAGATCGCATTTGGGATCTCGACCCTTTTAAAAAATTCAAAGGGGAGTACTTGATGGGGAAAGGTAGATTGAGAAAAGTGACAGGTAATAAATTATAAGATGTTATTGTAATAAATTATTTCTTAATCTTCAAAATAAATCAGTTGTAAGTCGTCTATTTTTTTTTTGTATAGTTGCTCGAGAGTGGGATGCACTACATTTGTATATTGCAAACAATCTTGATTGGATGACGGTATGGATTGAACGATGTCAACATTCTGGTCACACATTAACATGGGAAGGTGTATCTTCATTGGTTAAAGAAGCTCATCGTAATGGAGATTCTAATGTTACGCAAAGGGAAATAGATTTAGCATATGGTTTAAGAGATTTCCAGGTACGTACAAAATTATTAATCACCCGTATGTTTATCAACTCACGATATAATAATTTTGACATGTTTCACATATTATTGCAGGTTAAACACCACAAGGGTATGTTCTGTAATGGTCAAAAATTTCGCGTCAAAGTGTTGGATGACACAAAGAAAACTTGTGATTCTGGAATAACTGCAGTCTTTCAAGTGACTAATATTTCATCTAGAAATGACTTAGATCCTCAAGAGTCTAAAAATCAATACTATGGCATTTTGGATGATATATTTGAGTGCGACTTTAGTTCCTTCAAATTAGTACTCTTCGTTGTCAAATGGTACAGGCTACGACTTAATCCAAATGATCCTAATAGAACTGTTATTGAACATGATAATGGATTTACAATGGTTAATACAAGGTCGTTTGAGCCAGTTGGGGATGAGCCCTATGTTCTTCCAAGCCAATGTGAACAGGTATTTTACTCAGAGGTTTCACATAAACCGGGTTGGTCATTTGTTGTTAGACATGAACCGAAAGGAAGGCCGATAAAGTATAATGCGATGGAAGAAGAAGATACCAAAGAAGTAGAAGATGATGTAGATGATGATCACGATCGACAATTATTGGATGATGTTCCTGAGACAAATTTTCATGAAGAAGAAGAAGAAGATGATGCTGCTACTGATGATGATGATGAAGATGATGTTGATGTTGATGTTGATGATGATGATGTTGATGATGACGACAACGACGACGACGACGAGGACGATGATGATGACGACGATGACGAGGATGATGATGATGATGATGATGATGATGAGGATGATGATGATGAAATTTAAAGGTATGCCATCAATCCTTAATGTATTTAATATTCATTTCTTGATAGAAATATATTTGTCTTAAATGGTTACATAGTTTATTCATTATCTATTTAAAAGCTATAAGTGTTATAATGTGTACGTTTTAATGTTTTTAATTTTTATGTGATGCTTATGATGGATGTGATTATGATTATGATGTGATTATGCTCACGATAATTGAATTACATTTGCAGGAAATTGAACCCCTTTCAAGAGCATCCCGCACAGTCTCATGGATCGACAGGTATAAGTCAATACACCTTATAGAAAGTCTATTTAATACACTTATCAATAGTAAGATTGATGTCTTCTAAGATCTCTCCCATTTGCAGGTACCAGAAAATAGGTATTTGTCAGAAGTGTCTTCCTCGAGTGAGGAAAATATAGGAATAGAAGAGGAAAGTGAGACATGCAGTTTATCTAGAATAGGGAGATTAACTAGAGGTCAAAGGACTAGAAGGAAATTCAATAAACACATGAAATTTTTCCTTGTTCAAGGGGGGTCATGTTCTTATGATGATGAGACGAAAGGCGACATCGAGGTGCCCTTGAGGTACCAACATCTACAGAAACATTGGGTACCCAAGGAACTTCCTCCAATAAACATTGATTTTGTGTTAATGAGAGGATATATCGCATAGCACCATCATCATTACATGGTTTGGGCCTATTTTCTATGGATGGCATAAAGGTGTCTTACAACAAAGTTTCTGAATTGATGGAGTATGTTGGACCATGTTACGATTACAAAAGTTGGATGCATATTGTTCAATATAAAAAAAGTATGCGTAGGTATGCACTCTCGGCAAATTATATACAACAGCAAGACAATAATCAAAGTAAAAGTGTGGCTATATACATTGATGGAAGGCCAAAAGCAACAAGGAATATTGCGGGTTTTATAAATAGTACACGACCTGGGTCAACTATAAAGCAACCCAATTGCATATTTGAGGCGCGCGAGGGAAATCGTGTATTCATCTGTGCGATAAAATCAATACGTGCAGGGGAAGAGCTGCTTATTGATTACAATTTGAACCGCATAGATACAAACGAGGCTACTATCATGGGGGTGGTACATACTATTAAACCAACTTCTAATCAATGACTCCAACATACCATTTAGTTATTAAATTTTTGGCTAACATTTTTATACTTGATCTTTGACACAGGGGCACAATATGGAGCAATCGCCCGAAGGTGATGGTGACGATATTCCTAGCTCATCTACACATGAGCAGGTAAAATTCATTGTAATTGTGCAAACTAGATAGAAGCAAAATGTTATTTTTTTTAATGTTATTTTCTTCATTGTTTTGGAGTAATTTTGATAATACTAATACTATTGTTGTCACAGAGGGCCGGTGGTCGAAGAGAGGGAAAGCAACCTGCAGTCCCTCAGGAGTCCCCCCTTGTGGACCCTTTTTTTATTGATTTAGCAGAGACCGATGACCCAATCGGTTCCATTAAAAAGCTGCTAAAGAAAATTGGGAAAGAACTTCTACGTTTGGTATCCATACATCCTCAGACTCAGGAAATAAAAGACAGGGCAGCTGAGTTGTTGCGCACTTCTGAAAACTTTAAAGTAAGTATTAATGAAATTTTTAATTATTACAAGAGTTCAATAATGGTTTTTATGTTATGCTCTTTTATGACATTAATTAAAATATGGATGCATTGTCTTTACAGAGTTATTTGCGTAATTTTGAACCCCATTCCCATGATGAGGCCGGTATTGCAAGTGGTTCAGGTAGATCACATGTTCCATTCCCCACTTGTGTTTTCCACTGAATATATATAGGAATGATCATAATCATTGACAATACATGCTCGAACAATCTTTTTTTTTAATGCTCTAACAATCTTGTCCATGCTAGTCCACGCGTTCTATATTTATGCATGCTCTAACAATTTTATTCTTCAGCTCCTTTCCATGATGATATGACAACGCCGCCTCCATCCAGGACAGCCACAAATGTCTTGCCGACTGCCATGTCAACAACACACAGCCTAAATGCACCAACTGTTGCACCATCTACTGGTACACAAATCCCTCTTTTTCTCTCTTTTGTTATGTGTTTAAGTGTTATGTGTTTACGATGTAGATCCCTTGATTGTGTTTGTGCCATGGGTGCTCTGCACCAATTTATTTCCCTTGAAGTATTATTTCTTGGAGGCATTTGATAATGGTTTTCATTTTTTGCAATAGGAGATGCAACAAGTCCCGATGCAACATCATTTCCTGGATGTTCCCGTGTTCCTAGTACGGGAACGGTGAAGGATTGCGTATTGATCATCAGCGACGATGAAGGCGTTCCCTTAAAAGTATCCAAACTTCCAGGTACTTTAAAGTTATTATTATTCTATAGTGATATAATAGTAATTTAGTTTTTGATCACTCTTCATCGACTAATGATCCCATGATTATTTTGTAGGGAATGATATTTTTTGGCGAAAACTTGGTGACGAGTGTTTGCGGATATTCGGGCCCACCATACGTACATGGTGGAACATCATATCCTAACTAAAACCCCAAACCACTATTTTGATTTCATATCATTGCTAGAATAGTTTTCCTTTTCATCAATTTCTTGAACTATATTAAAGGTAGCTTCTCTTCATTTATGAGTCTAACATGTTTTTTTTTACTTAAAAGGTGGAATAACCAAGATAAAAAGTTGAAGGATGATCTTGTACATAGTATGACCCAGCTTTTTGGACCTCGTACATTCGAGAGAAACAAGCTCCTTGAAAGAGCTGGTTTATGTTTGAAGTATATTAGGGACCAGTACAGGAAATATTTAGAGGTTAACCCAAGGCACGAGCGTCCGCCCTGTGTTCTTGAGGCTGAGTGGCAGGGTTTGATTTTGGATGGAAAGTATAAAGCCGACATGAAAAAAGGAATTACGCCAGTAGAGTGTAGAGCAAGGTATGTGATACTTTTGAGAATGTAATTATGTACTAATTAACCTCTAAATTTTTCCTATACTGGTCTCTAACATATTTCAAACTTTTCATAGATTGCCTGACACATCAAAGGAAACAAAGGAAAGATTAGAAAAGCACGGGACACACAAGCTCGGCTCTGGTGGTTTTTCCAAACTTCAAGCACGAGTTGTAAGTATTAGTAAATGAAAACTTGTATCAATTTTTTTATATATTGCAAGGAAATTTTTTTTGATCAAACAATGCAAGTAAAATTCACCATACCAAGAAAAAATGTAGGGGTCAGAGTTCAATAGATGCCTCACAGAAGAGGACAAGAGAATTGGCTTCCAACAAGGCTATAGAGCCGTGGCTGAACGGCTACGAGCTGAAATCAGTGTGCAAGGTTCAAATAATGATGCATCTGAGCCACAGGTAAATAAGCTAAATGAAATTTATTTCAAATTGAATACTTTACCAATTAGTCTATTTGATGTTAAGTTCTAATATAAAGTGAGTATATCTATTTTAAGAAAGGAATGATAACAATGTGTAGGATATTGGAATGCAGCCTGACAATCCTTCTACACAATCTATGCATAATGAAGGTTCGCATGATGTGCATCCTAGTGGTGGAGGTATACATTTGCTATTAAAATTTTTATATGTAATTACAATTGGTGTTTGGATTAATGTAACATTTTGTATAGCAACTGTAGAGGATCGAGGGGTCGGTGCTCATGAGCATGTTGAGGTTGAGTCTAGACAAAATGATGTGGCCAGATCAGGTAATTAAAGAGCGCCACAGTTATGTTCTTTAAAATAATTAAATACTTGTAACAATTATAATTAAATATTTTAAATTTAACTCTTTTATTTGTTATTGTAGAGGACCCCCCTTTGCAGCAGCATAGGAATTTGAGATCATCAAGAACAAAGAACAAAACAACTGATGAGGGGGGTATTGATGAGAACACTGATGCTCCTCTTAGAGCTTACATAGAAAAAAAAATTAGAAAGAGAAAAAAGAAATGATTGTCATCTAAATACCTTAATTGATAATGACTGAATTTTATGTCTCAATGAATTTAATTATGTGCTAATGAATGTTCATGAATTATGTGTTTATTTTCATATTGATGAATGTTGTGTGTTAACGAATCTAATGTGTTAATGAATGTTATCATGTGATATTGATTGAATGTTACATTTTATTAATAATTGAAAGAATGAATGAATGTTAGATGTTAACGGGGAATGTAGAGTGATGTTAGGGGGAGGGGGGTGGGGCCAAATGAGCTTCCACCTTCACATGGTTGGCCCTGTTTAGTAGAGAATATTAAACTATATTCTCGAAACAAAGTGAAGCTCAATAAGATACTAAATGAGTCAAAATGGTTATCAAGGTCCTCTATCCATAAGATACTTGTAGTCAAAATGGTTATTAATAAGATACTTGTAGTCAAAATGGTTATCTAGGTCCTCTATCCATTCCATAAGTTCTTCACCATTCAAACTTCCTCCATAACAAGGAATGTGCTCTAGGTTAGTCATGAAGCCTAGCATGGACTCTCTGTCAGATAGAGCCACTATTTCAGAGCCTTTTTTGTGCATTTCCTTCAAGCACTGTACAGTGTACGGATGTGAAAGGGAGGGCAGACCAGTGTGGAAGTTAGAGTATTTATATCTTATGCTTTGAGAGTTTATTTGGTAGATTCAAGACACCTTATATCAAAGTTATTCCTTTTTCTTATCTGTTGTTCTGTCAAACCCTCATTTTTTGGGTTATTGCATTCAAATGGCCTTAACTTGCAAATAAACCATAGGATATCCTCTGTTCTTTGTAAAATGCAAGTTAAGGGGGTTTATTTTCATATTTTAAAAGCTTTGGAACAGGATACTAAGCCAGAGAATTTCAAGAGCAAGCCCTAGGTCAAGAATCTCAATGTTCTTGACTAGGAGTTGATGGATTATGCAAGATCAGAGGGTAGCGGCAAGTAAAGGACCTCAAACCTTGTTGAATCTAGATCTTTAGAGCATGGTGGACATCTTCAAACTCTGATCTTGGTTTCATGCACCCATTTTCAATGCCTTGTTTTGGAACCCACACCCAAAGGTATGCATTAGGTCTGCGGACTCAATAAGGACATTGATATGCTGGAGTGGAGTCAAGGTCTGGGAGTTGGAGGATTGTTAGAACATCAAAAAGGGTACTCAAAAAACATATAAGTTCATAAGGTCCTTTGTCAAATTGAAGAGTTATTGCTGCAGAACAGGTTTTGGAGACCTACTAGAGTCACTAGGTCTATTTGGACCCGTTTGGACCACGACACACAGTAGCATCTACAGAGAAGAAGTTTGGTATGCAATGGTCTTGAAACCTCCTGAGAAATTCTTGGTATGCATTTGTGTGGTGCAAAAGCTTCGTTGAAAGAGAAAAAGAAGAAAAGAATAGAAATGATTTTTTTTCTTTTTATGTCATATACTGTAACCAGCTACTTATAACTTGCAAAAATTATTATAACCATTTGAAATTGAAACTTAGTTTAATGTGAAACTGAGAACTGCTTTATTAGAGCTTTCTGTGATTTAGATTCAGACATCAAGAACATTGTTTGCCTAATATTGTGATTAATGTTTATTTATTAATATCTCATACTGACAAACAATTGATAATTGTAGGGAAAACGTCATTGGGGGTCTTTGAGGATCCACCAGAAGCCAAGGAGAAAATGTATTCAAATGCTAAAGATGGTGTAACAGTCCTTACAGCTGTTGAACCTTGCTGTGTAGATCATCTCTGATTCTCCAAGTTCAACAGTACTGTGGTATTCCTTTGGATACTTCTAATGGTAAATTTCAGACATCAAGTTCTTTTCGTATGAAACTACTACATTTGTAATTTGTAGTTTTAAACTTTTAGTTTATAAATGTTCATCAGCTTTAGTTCGTATGCTGCCATTTCAAGTATGATTAATGAAGTTACCTTTATCATAGGATGAAAGTGAGCAGTCAGCATACTGGTACGGAGCTGGCAGCATTGATACGGTGACTAGGGCATCGTTTAATGGTGGTATTGTGTTTTCCCATATTTAGGGCATCGGCCTTTTGAAGCATTGCCTTCATCTTTCTTAAGTCTGAGTTTTAAGTTTGTTTATCTCTCTCGGCGCTGTTGAAAATACAAATGACAACGTTCTTGTTTGTTTTGCCCTTATATCCCGATGTGATTTCGCGGAGGGTTACGGCGCTGTTGAAAACACAAATGAAAACACAAATCCCTTGTGTAATTGCCACTTGACGGAGGACAGTCACTGTAAAGACAACATGATAATGTACACTTACAGCCCGTGTACATTATCATTGTGTCTTTAGAGTGACTATCCTCATTTGTTGAAGAAGAAAAGCATTAATGTGGCTGAATAGCAATACATTCAAGTGGCAATCACACAAGGGACAGTCACTGTGAGATGTCCTCATTTGTGACTGTCCTTACAGTGAGTGTACATTATCATGTTGTCTTTAGAGTGACTGTCCTCATTTGTTGAAGAAGAAAAGCATTAATGTGGTTCAATAGCAATACATTCAAGTGGCAATTACACAAGGGACAATCGATCACTGTGAGATGTCCTCATGTGTGACTATCCTTGTCACAAATGACTATCCTTGTAAAGACAACATGATAATGTACACATACAATGAGTGTACATTATCATGTTGTCTTTACAGTGGCTGCCCTCATGTTGTATATTCTTCTCTGTAGATGCTACTATGTGCTAGGGAACTTCTTAGAACTGTTGGTATATTCTTACAATTTGTTACACCTGGGATATTCTTCTCTGTAGATGCTATTGTGTGCCGTGGTCCAAATAGGCCCATAAATGTGGTTGAATAGCAATACATTCAAGTGGCAATTACACAAGGGACAGTCACTGTGAGATGTCCTCATGTGTGACTGTCCTTGTCACAAATGAGGACATCTCACAGTGACTGTCCCTTGTGTAATTGCCACTTGAAGGAAAAAAGCATTAATGTGGTTCAATAGCAATGTATTCAAGCAGAAATTACACAAGGGATAATCACTCTGAGATTTCCTCATTTGTGACTATCCTTACAGTGAGTGTACATTATCATGTTGTCTTTACAGTGACTGTCCTCATTTGTTGAAGGAAAAAAGCATTAATGTGGTTCAATAGTGATGCAGAGTAGTCAGGGCTTTTAGAATATACAAATATACATCCTTAACTCTCATTCCACCAAGGAAGAAGGAATTCCAATGGTTGAAACGTGAGTTAAGGTCTTTACATCAGTCAAACCCTGAAAATGAGGGTTTGTAAACAATGCACAGAAAATTTGAAATAACTTAGATATAAAACAAAGAGAATCAATCAAACCAACTTCCAAAGCATCAGATGCCACTATTACAACTTCCAGGCAAATTTTATCATCCAACCACCATCCGTACAGCCGTACAGAGTTCGTTTTTCACCAGAAATGCACTAAAACAGGGTTATTTTTATTTTTTATGAAAGCAAAATGATTACAATACTGGCTCTCTATCTGTCTTCGACCATTTGAAGCCTAAAATAGGCTCTCCAAATGTTGGTTCAACCATCTAGGTGGTTAGAACAGTTTATCCAACAAATGTCAACTTTGCTAAGCAACTTTTAAAGTTGCATTACAACTTTGCAAACAACTTTGCCGAGAAGGTTAAAAATGTGTTGTGAAACTTTAGGAACCTTATTAAAGTTATTTTGGACCTTCAAAATTCTTAACAACATCTAAAAGACACCTAATAAACACTTACTATGCTCATTTCATCCAAGGACTCAAAAGATGCCCAAGGTTTATAAGTCACCAAGGGGTCTTGTGTCCAACAAGTGGATGTTTATAAGGAGATAAAATCAATCCTTAATATTTATTACAAACCAAGAAAACATCTAAAACTCCTATTCTAATTTATTGTCATTCAAAAAGACTCTGATTTGTCATTCAAAAAGACTCTGATTTGTCAATCAAAAGGACCTTTCACCAGTCAATCCTTCAAAGCTCCAAGGTGAAAATCTTATGTTCCAATTGATAGGATTTGACTCCTTGGCTTCATGGCAACTTCCTTCAATCATGGTGTCTTTGGCTTGCATTAGGGATGCCCCTGCATCAAATAGCAATGCATTCAAGTGGCAATTACACAAGGGACAGTACATGCCCATTAAAGTTGGTGTTTTTTTATCCAGCATGACAATGGAGACAACATACTCTGTGTCAATTTTACTGATCAAATTTCCCTCCGCCAGGCAAAGCAACAATCTGGGTATGATAAGGTGAAATTTTGTAGTCCTTTTGGGTATGATAACAGTTCCAGTTTCCAATAAGATGGTTCATTTTTATAATCTAGCTTCAATTTCTCTTGTGAAAATCTTTTTTTCATTTTATGGGTGGTAAAATATAATTATTATGCTAGAGGTGTGTACTTATGGATGATAATGAAACAAAATGATAAGATTTAAGACTCTTGTTTTTTTTTTAAATAGCAATTTAAGTTTCCTTCTATTATAAATTACTGTTTTTCTATTTTTTAATGTATCTTTCCAAATCTTTTATATCAATTTTATTTATGAAATATAAATATATTAATAATGTTTTAGTGTTTTTAGGATTAGTTTATATCAATTCTATGTATCATCATTCATCATTCAATTGTCAGTATTATTAATTTAGACTGTGCAATTGTAGAACTACTCGAATATGGGTTGGATGGATACTCAAGCAGGGGAACCCTCCTCAAATATCTCAAGCAGTGAACTTGGAAAAATGTGTCCTGAAGGAACCCTTTCCATCAGAGAGATAAAAGTACAAACAAGTAAAAGAAGCAAGCTCTGCAAATATGTTTTTGAGAAGAAAAATGATAGATTATTCGAGTATGGTTCATGAGGTATATCTAAAAAGACATTTTTTTTCTTATTATAATAAAAGAGGAAGTTGTGAATGTCAAAGTTGAGTGAAACAAAAATTATTTTCATCAAATTTTATTAGGCTTGCTTTTGGGAATAGTTTCTTACAATATTGCTATTAAGATTTTTATTGTGTAGTTTTTAGATTAGGTTTATAAAATTATATTTCATGAGTAGTGATTCATATTAATCAATTAACGATACTTTTGGAAGGTATTTTCAATGTGTCAAATTTTGATATTTTTACAAGAATTAGATTGTGTAATTTTTTTAATTAAAGTCATTGACTCATATTTCATAAATAATAGTTCTCATGAATCCATCTCTTATAAGATTGAATAGTCTATTTAGGAAGTATTTCTGATAGTATGTCAAATTATGATATTACTATTACCATTAGATTGCATGGCTTTGAAGTCAACCTCGTTGACCCATATTCTTCTCTGTAGATGCTACTATGTGCTAGGGAACTTCTTAGAACTGTTGGTATATTCTTACAACTTGTTACACCTGGGATATTCTTCTCTGTAGATGCTACTATGTGCTGCGGTCCAAACGGGCCCATAAATGTGGTTGAATAGCAATACATTCAAGTGGCAATTACACAAGGGACAGTCACTGTGAGATGTCCTCATGTGTGACTGTCCTTGTCACAAATGAGGACATCTCACAGTGACTGTCCCTTGTGTAATTTCCACTTGAATGAGGACAGTCACTGTAAAGACAACATGATAATGTACACTTACAGCCCATGTACATTATCATGTTGTCTTTAGAGTGACTATCCTCATTTGTTGAAGAAGAAAAGCATTAATGTGGCTGAATAGCAATACATTCAAGTGGCAATCACACAAGGGACAGTCACTGTGAGATGTCCTCATTTGTGACTGTCCTTACAGTGAGTGTACATTATCATGTTGTCTTTAGAGTGACTGTCCTCATTTGTTGAAGAAGAAAAGCATTAATGTGGTTCAATAGCAATACATTCAAGTGGCAATTACACAAGGGACAATCGATCACTGTGAGATGTCCTCATGTGTGACTATCCTTGTCACAAATGAGGACATCTCACAATGACTGTCCCTTGTGTAATTGCCACTTGAATGAGGACAGTCACTGTAAAGACAACATGATAATGTACACATACAATGAGTGTACATTATCATGTTGTCTTTACAGTGGCTGCCCTCATGTTGTATATTCTTCTCTGTAGATGCTACTATGTGCTAGGGAACTTCTTAGAATTGTTGGTATATTCTTACAACTTGTTACACCTGGGATATTCTTCTCTGTAGATGCTACTGTGTGCTGGGGTCCAAACGGGCCCATAAATGTGGTTGAATAGCAATACATTCAAGTGGCAATTACACAAGGGACAGTCACTGTGAGATGTCCTCATGTGTGACTGTCCTTGTCACAAATGAGGACATCTCACAGTGACTGTCCCTTGTGTAATTGCCACTTGAATGAGGACAGTCACTGTAAAGACAACATGATAATGTACACAAGTACCGTGAAGGTAGTTGCAAGTTACGGCTGTTTCATTGCATACCCGAAACAATGAAGATGTTACGGTCCACAAAATGTTTGTGCTTGAAAGATGAACAAATAAAATTAAACTTCTAAATAACCAGAGCCGCTAACAATAAATTCAACACAGATATGTCCTCATTTCTGGGTATTTTAGCTCTGTAACAGCTGAATACCAGATTACATAATAATGACAAAAGAAAAATAAACCCAACGTACTCAGAAATTGTAGCTGTGATTTCGCGGAGGGAATCTCTCTCGGCACTGTTGAAAATACAAATGACAACGTTTCTCTACATTATCATGTTGCCTTTACAGTGACTGTCCCTTGTGTAATTACCACTTGAAGGAGGATAGTCACTGTAAAGACAACATGATAATGTACACTTACAGCCCGTGTACATTATCATGTTGTCTTTAGAGTGACTATCCTCATTTGTTGAAGAAGAAAAGCATTAATGTGGCTGAATAGCAATACATTCAAGTGGCAATCACACAAGGGACAGTCACTGTGAGATGTCCTCATTTGTGACTGTCCTTACAGTGAGTGTACATTATCATGTTGTCTTTAGAGTGACTGTCCTCATTTGTTGAAGAAGAAAAGCATTAATGTGGTTCAATAGCAATACATTCAAGTGGCAATTACACAAGGGACAATCGATCACTGTGAGATGTCCTCATGTGTGACTATCCTTGTCACAAATGAGGACATCTCACAATGACTGTCCCTTGTGTAATTGCCACTTGAATGAGGACAGTCACTGTAAAGACAACATGATAATGTACACATACAATGAGTGTACATTATCATGTTGTCTTTACAGTGGCTGCCCTCATGTTGTATATTCTTCTCTGTAGATGCTACTATGTGCTAGGGAACTTCTTAGAATTGTTGGTATATTCTTACAACTTGTTACACCTGGGATATTCTTCTTTGTAGATGCTACTGTGTGCTGGGGTCCAAACGGGCCCATAAATGTGGTTGAATAGCAATACATTCAAGTGGCAATTACACAAGGGACAGTCACTGTGAGATGTCCTCATGTGTGACTGTCCTTGTCACAAATGAGGACATCTCACAGTGACTGTCCCTTGTGTAATTGCCACTTGAATGAGGACAGTCACTGTAAAGACAACATGATAATGTACACAAGTACCGTGAAGGTAGTTGCAAGTTACGGCTGTTTCATTGCATACCCGAAACAATGAAGATGTTACGGTCCACAAAATGTTTGTGCTTGAAAGATGAACAAATAAAATTAAACTTCTAAATAACCAGAGCCGCTAACAATAAATTCAACACAGATATGTCCTCATTTCTGGGTATTTTAGCTCTGTAACAGCTGAATACCAGATTACATAATAATGGCAAAAGAAAAATAAACCCAACGTACTCAGAAATTGTAGCTGTGATTTCGCGGAGGGAATCTCTCTCGGCACTGTTGAAAATACAAATGACAACGTTTCTCTACATTACCATGTTGCCTTTACAGTGACTGTCCCTTGTGTAATTGCCACTTGAAGGAGGACAGTCACTGTAAAGACAACATGATAATGTACACTTACAGCCCGTGTACATTATCATGTTGTCTTTAGAGTGACTATCCTCATTTGTTGAAGAAGAAAAGCATTAATGTGGCTGAATAGCAATACATTCAAGTGGCAATTACACAAGGGACAGTCACTGTGAGATGTCGTCATTTGTGACTATCCTTACAGTGAGTGTACATTATCATGTTGTCTTTAAAGTGACTGTCCTCATTTGTTGAAGGAAAAAAGCATTAATGTGGTTCATTAGCAATGTATTCCCAGCATCTGTACCTGCATCTCTCTTATATACTACAAGTTACTTGCCATCAGAAATTGCAGTTCCCTCACGTGACATTGATGGTGAAGTGTTCTTTTCAAAACCATCATCTGTGGTTACCAATGCTCCTGTTTTAGGCAATAAGTTTGTTGCATTCCATGAGCCATTGGTCAAGTTTCTTCTACGAGCTTCTGATGCCTCAAAATCTAAGCAGCGCCTACGCATGCCTCATTGTGGTTGATTATCATTCTGTACATGAATTATAATGAGTAATCAGTTTTGGGCCTTGGAATCTTGTATGTAACATGCACAGGCATTTCATGGCTAAATGAATCTATTTAAAAGCATCAACTTTTCTTACATGATGCTGGATACATAAGTAGAACAAGCGTATATCAAATTGGAAGCAATCAGAACTCCACAATGACATATTATTTAGAGTACTCTTCAGTTTAAGTAATAATGCATATATTGACACTGTAAAGACAACATGATAATGTACACTCACTGTAAAGACAACATGATAATGTACACTCACTGTAAGGACAGTCACAAATGAGGACATCTCACAGTGACTGTCCCTAGTGTAATTGCCACTTGAATGTATTGCTATTCAGCCACATTAATGCTTTTCTTCTTCAACAAATGAGGATAGTCACTGTAAAGACAACATGATAATGTACACTCACTGTGAGTGTACATTATCATGTTGTCTTTACAGTGACTATCCTCATTTGTTGAAGAAGAAAAGCATTAATGTGGCTGAATAGCAATACATTCAAGTGGCAATTACACTAGGGACAGTCACTGTGAGATGTCCTCATTTGTGACTGTCCTTACAGTGAGTGTACATTATCATGTTGTCTTTACAGTGGCTGTCCTCATTTGTTGAAAGAAAAAAGCATTAATGTGGTTCATTAGCAATGTATTAAATTAAATTTTTTTTTTTAATCCACCCACGGGCGTCGCAATTGCGACGGAAACCCGTCGCAATGCGATGCAGGCGCTCGTCGCAATTTCTTGGGAGGTCCGTCGCGATTGCGACGGCCCTCCGAAGCCATGCGACGGGGGGGCGACGGCCATGCCGCTTCTTAAATCTTAGTCACATTGCGACGGATATGTGTCGCAATTGCGACGGCTACCCATAGACGTCGCAATTTGCGACTAAAAAATAGCAACGTCTATGGGTGTTGCTATTGCGACACATAGCTGTCGCAATTGCGACACATAGCCGTCGCAAAATGACCCCAAATGTATTAGTGGCAGTTAGGTCGCTTGAACCTCTGCGTGGTTCCAACTACTGCTGTGATTGCTACACCACCTCCTGTTGAGTCACCTTTGGTTCAGCCGCATCCTTCTTCAGCACTGCCTAACCCTCCAGCTCCAGTCATCGAGCCATCAGGTGCAGTTGTTGAGGACATTACACAGGACACTCATCCGCTCTCTCGTGATAGTGTCAACACACCTATCATACCACCAACCTTGGGATTCCTTTTTTGGTTCCTCTTGGTTACTCCATTGACCTTCCAGTTACACCTCAGCTTTCAAGGTTCCCTCTTTAGTGTCCATTGATTTTCACTCCTATACATTGGAGTCCCAGTGGGTTCTTCATTAATCCAGGGGTTCTATCATTCCGAGGGGCCTATGGAGCCTCGACCCTCTCTCCGAGGGGGGTTTCCAACAATCATTGTACATATGGCTTTGAGAGAGTCTCTTGAGCTCATTCATTGTCTGTCATTTATTTCTATCTCTTTTTGGAGAGGAGTTTTGTTCCCACTAGGTTTTCTCCTTTTCTCCGGTTTATAGAGATTTCCTTGTATTGGGTACTTGATCAGGCCTTATTGTCGGGACCCATTTTTTCCTGCTTTCATAGCTTAGCTAGGTTAGCTTTCCTCCCTCGTTCAGCTTAAGGGGGGGTGTTAGAGTAATAGATTGTTTCTATTATCTCTTTTTACTTTACCTTTCACTTTAGGCATTTTATTAAATAATATTTTATTATTTAATAAAGCTCAACCTAGCTTTAGGTCTTAGGGTTTCTCACTCACCTTATATGGTTGAGTTTAGTAATTATTTGATTAATTCTCTCTTATACATTTTGAGCTCTAAGTTTTCTGAGCACAAGAGGGTTGTTTTCTTTTTCCATATTTTTGCTTCATCTTTGTGACAGGTATTCTGCATGCAGCTAGATCTTGGAGTTAAATCTGATAGTTTATCAGTTTCTACAGATGATATCACACTTGTATAAAATATCAATATAAACTTACAAATTAAATGAGTCCATTATAAAGTATCGACCAAAGCAATTGTCCCAATATGGAAAGTATTAGACGAAAGAAGACTAATGCAATTCCTTACAACTAGCAAATAAATTTACATGATCTCAGAGACTTGTGTAATTCCTTACAAATATTTTATAACAAGGATACAATATATAATAGCAGAAAGACATCTCGATATATGTAACTCAAAACTCATAAGAATAGGAGAGATTGCAGCATAATGGTGTCAAGTCATAGATTACTAATTATTATCTTTTAAACTCAATGTTCCATCTCAAAGATTGTCAAAATTGGGTTTTAAACTCATTTTCAACTCAAAAACAATATCAACAATACATGAAATTAAGTCAAGGTTAAGTAACCACAATGGTGAAAGAACATTGTGATCTCATAAGAAATTTCTCCACACAAAGATTGAGTAGAAAACTGCTACTTTATCAACTTGAAAATTGCTTTGCAATGTAAAAGAAAAGTTTTATAATGCTGCAAAATTTTACCATGATTGTGTTTCTTGCATAAAATGATCTTTGTTTACAAGCACTCTCATATTTATAAAAGAGAGGCTATGAGAAAAAAGAGAGAGATATGCACCCAAAAAAAATTATTCAATATACATCCATATGCGACTTTGATTGTATTATTTTCACATGTGATTACATCTTTTTCACTTTCTATTTTAAATATGTCAAAACCAAATTACATAATGCATGACTGAAACCAAACTACATGTCTAAAAGACACATTTATTTTGCTAACACTCTTCGTAATTAGAGTCTTCATATATTCACGAGGTATCATGTGCTTCATGTTAATTTGGCCTTGGTGTGTGATTTTTGGTAACCACCAAATTGCATAATGCATACGCAAAAGAAAACTAAGTTTTTGACATACATGCTTTTGTTGCTAACACTCCTCATTAATGGAGTCTTCATATATTCGCAATGTATCATGTACTTCAAGTCCATTTGACCTTGGTGCACAAGTTATAACATCCTAAATTGAGTTGAAAAAATGGATTTGAGCATTCTTAGAGTTGGAAAATATTTAAATAGACTCATATATAGTTAGAGAAAAACCTTAACTGTGCACGAAGAAGAATTGAATTCAACTCAGTATAAGTGATCTTGAAAATCAAGTTTCAAAACCTAAATTACAAGCATAAATGCAAGAACGGGCATATCAATTGGGTCTCATAATTCAAATGAAAAGCTGGCTATATAGAGGCTACACAAATCGAATTTAACCTCAATTTTCAACTATGAGAGTGTGACTTGCAGTTTAAGTTTTCAAACTTGATTTTAAACTTAGTTGTAAAGTACAAAAGAGACTTGCTAGCCATGATTAAAACATTGGTCAACAAGTAATACAAGGTGGCCTTGTAATTGAGGTTTGAAAACTTGATAATAATGATAATATGGTTTTATAGTCCACAATTCCAAGCCATATGTTTTAAGGTCTACATATAGTGACAACATATGGGACTACCTCATACTCTTTGTGGGAGGCACCTAACTGCGCTACAAATGAGGTGTACATACACTATCCTTGAGTGGGATTTGAACTTATGACCTCTCTTTCAAGAGTACTAGTTCTCCACCACTTGGCCAACTTAGGCTGATTGAAACCAAGAAACACATGGAAACTTGTAATTGATTTTAGGAACCTTGATTACAAGTGGTTTACTTAGAGATAAGACTTGTAAATAAGGTTTAAAACAAAAGATACTAGTTGTATTAATCACTATAAAAAGTGTTGTAAAAACAACAATAAGAATGCTCCAAGTAAAAAAGTAGGAATCTAAAGAAGTTTCTTCATCTGCTGTTGTCTCTGTGCCTATTGTTTTTGAGCTATTTCCACCCCTTCAGCCGATGTTATATCTGGTGCTGGGGCTAGTGATGTTTTTCCTGGTGTTTTCCTTGTTCTTCCATGTATATCCTCTATGTTGGACTATGTGGAGGTTATGGCTTCTAAGGTGGAAGATGGTTGGATTACTGTAAAATGAAAACATTCTAAAAAGTCCTCAACTAGTTTTGATATGACTCTTCGTTCTCATAAAAAGGGAGCCAAAGGATAATTATCTATATATTTGGCCATCTGTGTTTAGGTCTTCTTGTGTGTGTGTAGATGTTCTTACTAGTTATCTTTTTTAGTTTTTGTCCATCTGGAGATTTCTGCTGCCTCTATAGGCTTTAATGCCTTATTATTTTGAGGTAGATTTTATTCTTCGGTGGGTTCTAGATCCCTTTAAAAATCTATGTGTACAAGGTTTCAGGTCCTTTCAAAACCTTCTTTTACTTAATCAAAACAAGTAGGAATCTACTTTTCCTACCTTGTATATAAGAACAATCATTGGTTATACTTCTAATCATTGTAGGAGTAGGAAAAGTTTGTAACAACAACTACATGTATAGAAAAGAAAAGTGTAGAATGTAAAGAGACTACTCACCAAGTGGCCCTCCTTAAGTGAGTATCTAAAGACTAAAGGATAGTACTCTTTACCCATAATATCATTGCTTCTTTCTTCATATAAACTATAAATAATAGTACATCTAAACATCTTAGTAGTACTATCACTGATATTGAAACAAATCTATTGCATTCTCTTCATTGTTTCTAATCCCCTCTTACAAGATATTCTCAACTATTTATTCAATTAAAACACAAAAGGAAAAGGATTTAATATGTCATAATGATAAGGAGTGGAGGATAAAATATAGGAAGAGTCGATTAGATGATCCACTACACATAGGAAATATAGGGCAACTTCCCCCTAGATCCACTAAACAATAAAAAATTTCTTGAATTTATGGGACAACAATGCATCTCTCATTGTATTCCTCACGGTTTCAACTTCATGGTGGTTGAACAGTGATGACTTTCTCTTCATCCTCTTGACCAGTTCTAGTTCTTTCCATTACTGATCATCTTAACTCCTTATCCATGTGGCATATTTTTAGAATATTATCCAATTCATGAAGCATGTGGTTATATATCACAAAGATATCAAATTCATTCATTCTTATTATATGAATTTATATCACATCAATTATCATAATCACAACATATCACATGGATGTAAGAAGATGATTTCTTTGGTTGTAAGAAGACATTTTACTCCAGTGATTCAAAAGGATCATTCAAAATATACAACATAATTAAATAAACATATATAAACTGAAAGTACACCTAAGTCTATACCTATTAAGCCTTCCCAAAACATTTTATAAATGACCATGGAGTGTTTGAACATGTGTACTCACAAATCCAAATAGCATAAAAGTATTATAAATTGTATAAAAAACTATATCCAAATTGATAAATTATCTTGGCTCGTCACTCCTACCATTCTAATCTTTTGCTTGTCCACCAACAATGTTGATATTTCTATTCTGGCTATGTCATTGTATTTGTGTTTTTACCTGCATATAGACAAACACAACATCATTAGATCCTTATTTAGGTCGATTATGAAAAATTTGAATAAAAGATAGATGAACATAAAAGAGTCTAAAATGACCTAATGCATCCTAAATCAAACATGAATTATTGCAAATTAAATCCTATCTAACCCATTGCCCTCAGATTTAATAGTATTTGCAACAAATAGGCAATGCAATTATCAAAAGCTTTACCCAACATATGTATGAAAATACTAAGAGAATGTAAAATATTCAAAAAAATATGCAAATATCTAGACAAATAGGTCAAAGATTGAAACAAATTTGAAGATAAAAGATAAGAATCTTCAAGATTAGGTGATCTTTGAGGATAATTTGTTAAAATTCTTGCATCTTGAAGTTGACGAGGTAGATGTAAATCCTTCAAAATGCCTCCAAATCCCTGCAAATCAAGCCTAGAAATGCATTCTAAATGATGAATTTAGACTTTATTTACAAATTTTTACATGAAACATGACATTGTTTTGTATTTTTATGCAAATATATGAAATTCTACTCTAAAACCCTAGGATGAATTGCTAGAAAATGCCTAGAATAGACAAGATGCTCCTAGAAATCTCTAAATATGCACATAAATGGACTAAAATCCATGTTATAACACTCTAGAATGTTGGAATAGTATCTCTGAAACCCTAGGTATGCTCTCAAGAAATCTCTCTCTCTCTCTCTCTCTCAAGAATGCAAGAAAAATGAAGAGTGCAAAATGAGAAACAAGTGAGAAATTAGGAGAATGATGAGTTTATATAGAGGATGAGGGGTCAAATTTGAATTTCACTTTTGGAGGGAAAAATCAAGGGTGGAGATTGATTGGAGATCAATTGTTGAGATTAAAAGGTAAAAATATGAATGAATTAATTCCAATTAATTAATTTCTTTAGTCATGGATTTATGTTGGGAATTATTAATTAATTCAATTAAAGAGTTAATTAGACCTTTTTCCTTTATTTTCCCTTTCTGAGCTCTTCAAGACATATCTTTCTCATTTTCAATCAAATCTTCACCAAATCTTGGACATTTTCAAGATTTATATCACTTTTCACCAGATTCGGCCTCATTTTCTGATACGCCAATTTTAGGTGATTGTATTTGCCCCCCTTTGAGTCAATGTGCAATCAACGTGATGATTCAAAGGACTTCTTGATTCTAAGACTGGATTGCGAGAACTTTGATATAACTAATTCAAGATTTTGAGATTCATGATGATGAAAAGATTCAAATACCCACTTGATCATGTTTTCAAGGTCTACAATAACCTGTCTCAGTTTTCGAGGTCCACAATAACCTGTCTTTGTTTTCAAGGTCTACAATAACCTCTCTCAGTTTTGGGTGATTTGACTTTGTTTGCATTTGGCAAGGCGATCTCAGTCGATGCCAAAACTCATCTCAGGCACAGGGAAAGTGAAGCACCAGAAATATAGGAAATCTATAAAAGTTAAACCTCAAACATAATAAGCTCCATGAATAGGTTATTCCAGAGTAAAGAAAAACAAATATAACTTCAACAAGATATAATTTATATTATAATGATAATCATAGTCAAGATATAAGTTCACCAGTCAATTCAATAAACATGAATCATAAATATGTATATAGAAAAGATGACACAAATATAACATATAAATGAGTTTATGTTCTTTATATGTATCAAACATGTATCAAAAGTATGTCCATATACAAACATGGCACATGCCATTTCAAAATCTCTACAAAATCCAACATTGAAAATATCACAAAGGCCTTTTGAATCCGTGAAGCCATTTTATTGTGTACCCCTTAAGATTTAGAATACATGTTGTTGCAAATATCATGTTGCATTTTCAATGCATCATGATTTACTACGGTCCATTCGTTCTACTTTTCATACTAATGAAATGCTAGAGGAATGTGGTGCAAGTGGTCTTCCCAAATCATCTATAGAAGTTAAACTTCAAACATAATAAGCTCCATGAAAAGGTTATTCTAGAGTAAAGAAAAACAAATATAACTTCAAAAAGATATAATTTATATTATAATGATTATCTTAGTCAAGATATAACTTCACCATTCAATTCCATAAACATGAATCATAAATATGTATATAGAAAAGATGACGCAAATATAACATATAAATGAGTTTATGTTCTTTATATGTATCAAACATGTATCAAAAGTATGTCCATATACAAATATGGCACATTCCATTTCAAAATCTCTACAAAATCAATGTTTTAAGGTTTGCAATGTGGCGTATATGCCATCTCAAAATGTGTCAAGTGGCATCTCTAAATGACCACAAAACTAAAACTACATCCTATGCTGTAGGAGGATCATCAAAATGTAGCCTCTTTGAAGAAGTGTAGGGCTCTGATTGATCCTACATAAAAAATGAGTTCAAACCAAAGTTAGATTGCTTGCTTTATATGATTTGAGCATATATATATAATTCATAATTCAAACACTAATTTAATTAAAATTATAACTGGATACAAATATTTGTACCTGGTCTCTCGATCACCTAGCATGATCAGGTGTCCTAGCATAAGTCCTGGGTAGCGAAGGGACCATGCCAGCAATATCAACTCTGACCTATAAATATATATTTGCAATAATGATATTAGTAGAGTGCTGAAACATAGAGTAATAAATCTACGAAATAGGATGATAGCATAATAAAATTACAAATTGATTGAACTAAAATTAAAACTTACATCTGGTGATCTCTCCTCTAGAATGCTGGGTTGGGTCAACAGAGATAGGAATGATTCTTGTGGGACCTCCCTCACAGTCGGAGTAACCTATGAGAGTAAAAATATTATCAATTAAATATATCAATGTACTTCATCATAGCAACCCTGGTTACAAAATACAAATAAAAATATGTTAAAGTCTATGTCCAATCAGGCTATCAATCAGAATCGAGATCCCAGTAACCCTAGGTTGTAGAACCGATGTTAGGACATCATCAGTGGCCACACCCTATACAATAAAGTGCAAGTAAAATATTTATTACTACACATAAGTGGCATACATATGCATGCATAATTAATCTTAAACAATTAACTACCTTTCCTTTGTCGACACCTGATGAAGGAACCCCCTCATGCCCCCCACTGACATCAGTTGTAGCCTGCAAGAACACAATAATATTGGTAAATGTATGAATTTTATTGTTCTAATTGATAGAGATTTAAGCATTGACACCAAATGATATAAAAAAAACTAATGGGTACATAATTTATAATATACCGTGTAGTCATCAAGACCAAATGAAATGGCCGAAAGTGTGGACTCGTCCACCTGTCTCATCTCCTCCTGTGTCATCGACTGAACATAAATGGAAAAAATATATATACATAAGTGCATGCAATCATTAAAACTAATCTAAATAAATAAATTATTTTTAAATTAAATAAGTCATGTGACAAATTCATTTATAATGTTTATTCTTACCATATCGGGAGTAAGCTCATGAGATGTAGATTCTCCATAAGGTGTTGCAACCTTTGCAACTACGTCTCCTCTATTCGCCTCATCAATATCATGAAACTGATATGTATCAGAATCAGTAAGCGGTCTGAAGCACATATGCCTACACATAATGCATATATGGGGCACACATACATGTGAACTTTGACAAGATGTCGATGCGCCAACATCATCCACATGAGGCAACATGGACCTGGTTTGTGTGATCAACTGATCACTCAGTAAATGAATGGCCCTAATAGTCTGTGAGGCAGCCTCTGCAATGATATCGGGATGCTGCACTGGAGGAGGGGATGGGACATCAGTGGAGGGGACAAAGGCAGTGGCCTTTCTGCGCTGCGAAGATGGCCTAGTCTGAGGAGGTCCTCTGCCTACGCTCATGTTGGGCCTCATACTCCAATAATTAACATGGTGACCAAGCACAAACTCAACATACAATTTTTTGATAATATAAAATGGGACCTCCAAATTGCTATGGGGTGGTTTATCAAAAACCATCCACCAGCAATCCCAAAATTTTGTGTGCATTGCATCATTTGTGCACCATTTTATTGATAATTTGGGCTTTAGGGGGTTAATTTGTATTCCAATTTTAGGATCAACAAAAAGTACAGCTATATCTTCCTTGGTTATATTAAGGGCCACAATCCCATCATGGTCAAGCCCATCATCATATTGGGTGTGCATATCATCACGCCAATGAAAAGCAACATCATGTTGCTGCGTGAGTGTGTCAATATTACCAACAATTATGTTTAGTGTGGCAAGCATGGGACCTAATGTGGGTATATTTTGATAAGTGTTTTGCAACCCTCGTATGGTGTTTAAATTTTCTTGTATCAATTCTTGTAAAGATTTAGGGTTTAGCTATGAGGGATTGTTTTTGGTATCATTATTTGGTGGAGGAGGGTTATTTTCTTCAATGTTGTCAGCCATGCCTAATTAAATGAAAAACAAATCTAAATTTCAATCTATAATTTCATATATCAATACAAATATAAATAGAAAACCCTATTTTTTTAAAAAATAGTTCATTTAACAAAAAAATGAAATAAAGCAATAAAAATACACAAAAACTACTTACCGAATAGGATTGAAGTGAATTTTGGGTTCTCCAACATCAGGTACCAGATATTGGATCAGGTACCTTAAAAAAAAAACAAGAAATTGCCAAACCCGCGCAACAAAAATGACTAAAATGGCTCACAGGTTTTGGATTTATAATACATAGTTATTGAGTACCCAATATTATCGGGTACCCGATAAGGTCTGTGCTATGGTGGTAGGTTTTCCCAAGTGTACTAACACCCAGGCCTACTAAAAAGTCAACAAGCGCTTTCATGCGCTTTTGGACAAGTGAAGAGGATATATTTTTCACATTGCCACTTTTTGGCACCCCATGATCTTGCACATACCCAGAACATACAACAAGTTGAAAATGAAGAATTTTGGTCCTTATAAGATACTGAAGAAATTTGACAGCGGAAATGCATATCAGATTCATTTACCGAGTGACATGGATATATCACCTATATTCAATATTTTTGATTTATATGAATTTATCATGAAGCTCATGAAGAAATAGATTTACTGAGTGACTATCCCAAGAAGTAGATAGAAGGAATTGAGCAAATTTTGGATCAGAGAGTTGGCAAAAGGACAAGAGATAAAGAAAACATAGAATATCTAGTGAAATGGAAGAACAAACTGATTGAAGACTCTTCATGGATTTCACAATCTGAGTTGGATTTGACTTGGGTTGAACTGAGTGCATGACTCAGAGAGTCATTTCTTCCAACCTCAAGTGTTTGTTGCAGGAGCATCTAGGGTTATTGGCAATCTTGTATCACCCAAAAATATATGTTCCTATTTGTTCAGTAGCCTCACTATTTGGTCGATAACCTCTTGAATTTCTCTTTGGCGTTGTTTGGTTCTCAGTTCACTGTGTAGTTCGGTTGCTATTCAGTTGTTCCTATGCAGTTGTTGTACCTGTATGCACCTAAAAATGGCATTCTATTTTATTGATCAATCAAATAAATCAAATCAATTTTCAATACAATTGACTGGATCAATTATTCAAATCAAATTGCAATTATTCAAGGCATATTCCAATTCCTGAATCATATTCTGATTATTGAAATGCAATTCCAATTCTTGATCAAATCTGGATTTTATCATTTATTATCTTATGGGATCTATCATTTATTTTAAATATTTATTTTAAAAATCCCATTTTATTAAATAAAAGTCTCCACAATTTCTTCTTTCTATGTTGCACATTAAAATTAAAAGCCCAATTAAATATAAAATTAAATTAAAAAGAGAGGGTTCTTTAACTCTTATTTATCATTGGACCTATCTTGTGCACATTGAAATTACCCACCTTGGAATCATACACTTACATTGGAATCACACATTTTCCATTCCTTCAATCAAGGTCATCACATGGATCAACTTTTGAATTTTCTCCACTGTTGATTAACCAAATTTGCCTCTTATTCTCAACCGTCTATTTTTTAGCCTCATTCACTATAAAAGGAGGGCTCTCCTCCTCATTTCACACACATGTGAACAAGAGATCTTTCATACTATTGTTATGTTATAGGTTTTTCTATTGACATTGGAGCATTCTTGGAGTCCTCTTTGAAGTATTATTGAAGATCATTTGCATCTTAGGGTTTCAAGCTTGCATCATCATGGATCTACATCTTCATGCATCATGGCATCACATCTAAGTTATGTTTGCATTCTCATCTAGACTAGTTGCATATCTATTTTCATAGATTACATCTATTGCATTTTCATTTAGATTTCATCTTCATTTAGATCTTGAATCTTCCATTGTGTTGGTACCTTGCAAGGTTATTATCATTGGTCTTTTTTGAGGACAATATTCATAAATCTAACCCTTGTGACAATGCACATAGGAAGATATGAGTCGATTTGTAGGTTTTCTTGCATGTAAGGATTCATAGAAGTGTTGCACACATTTTGCGTACACATTTCTAGCGCCCACCGTGGGGCATAATTGCTTCATTTTGCCCTTCATCATCTTGCATTTCCGCATTATTTCGCTAATTTTTCATCACATTTTAGCATAGAATTTTTGGGCATCTTGTTGTTTTGTCACAGGGATCACGCGATATTTTACCAGTATCACACGATATTTTTTGTCAAGTGGCGTGATAGTTTTTCTGGCAGGTTATCACACGTAGTACAGGATTCCATCGCACCAGTATTCTGAACTCTGTCGCCTAAGTACTTCAAAGATTATCGCACAGGTAGAGACTATCGCACAGGTACTCTGAACATTATCGCACAACTTTTTTGAGATCTGTACTTTATCACCGTATGGACAGCAAGTTTTTGGAGGTATTTACATTGCTATATTTTTCATTCCAGCCTTCAGATCTCTCATTTCTTGAGCTATTTAGAGACTTATCTTACATATTTTGAGGAGATTTGGATGTCCTAACCCCCTTTTTGGAGCTACCAAGGGTTTTGTAGCTTACTTTCTTGCTTGCTTGGATTGCTAAAAATTGCTAAATAAAAAAATAAAAAAGAAGCTAAAAATCCAAGGTACACAAGCTCTATACCCTCTTCTGCTTGTTTATTTCATTTCCACTGCGGCATCTACTAGTTGTTTCATCATAGGCACATAATTACCTTGTTGGAAGGCTCTTTGAGGAGTGGTAGGAGAGTATGCTCTTCACCTTTTGGTGAATCCTAAATCTAGACCCATTTCTTAAGGTGTTGGAAGGCAAGGGAGTTAATTCATTTTTCTTGGTGTGTTTGGGAGAAAGATCTTGGGATAGGGGATTATGCTCTTCACCCTTTGGGTGAATTAGAAACTTAGACCCTCAAGTTCGTATCCATTTTTTTGTTTTTTGTGTTTAGATTAGATCCTTTAGAGGGCCTGCCCTTCGGGGGAATGACCCAAGTGGGTACAACCTTGAAATCATTTTCCTTGGTGGCGAGTGATTCCAACTCACTATAATCTCAAGGCTATCGGGACACAACACCTGGTAGATGCAATGTTTTTCCTTCTTCAATGCTAGTGCTTGTGGATTCCATGAGGAAGAGGTTGAAGTGGAATGTGTAAAGTGCTCTTGTGGTCGTGAGGCCCTGGTTCTTTAAGAGAAGCAAGAGCAGCATTGTGAATGGAATTCCCTTACTACAAACCATAGTTAGTAGCCACCCAATTTTAGCCTTTTAAACTATGTCCTGTAGGGTAAGATGTTGAAGTGTTTTCGAATGTGCTAGACCCGTGTAAACATTCTCAACATATAAACAATCGGTAGCATTCATAGGGATTTTCTTTTGCTTTATATATCACAAGTGTTTGTCTTGGCAAGGTTGCTTTTGCCCTTGTTCAAGTGTTTGAAGACTACGTGAATCCCCTACTATTTGCAAACCTACTAACATTCTACTAATTGAGGACTAACTACACTCACAAACACATTTCTAGAAGGTCAAAAACAGCAATAAAACACCGAAAAATCCAATTGAAAACTTTCATTTTGCATTAAAAATTGTCAAATTGTCATAAATCAC
The DNA here is from genome assembly GCA_027943335.1 of Chamaecyparis obtusa. Lineage (NCBI taxonomy): Eukaryota > Viridiplantae > Streptophyta > Pinopsida > Cupressales > Cupressaceae > Chamaecyparis > Chamaecyparis obtusa. Next base: position 308,663 of record BSBK01001782.1, read on the forward strand.
TATTTTCTGTGGTACTATTGTTATGAGAAATATCAAATGATAGTTTTTACTGGCTAAATATCACACTACTTGCTGAAATTTATCACGTCTAGTCTATAACTCTGTCGCACCACTCACAAAAGTCTGTCGTCTGCCTAGAAAGTATCGCACCATTGTTTTGAAAAGTATTGCACAGCTCTCAGTGACTGTCTACTCGAGTTAAAGCAATTTTAGGAATTTTTTTGGGAACATTGTCATTTTTGAGTTTTGAACCTAGCTATTGGGTAGTGCCTTGGGTCATTAGTGGCTGCACATTGAGCTTGTTGAAGTGAGTAATCTGAATTTTATTGGTTATCTTGTCTAGCCTTGTTCTATTAGAAACTTGTCCTCTTTGATAAGTCATTTCAAGATTCATTGATCTAATACTTGGAGGTAAAGCTATTGATTGTCCAAAATCACTCTTTTTATCTATCTTGGTCCGCTTGGTGGCTCCTAACCCCCTTAGATCCGGTGGCAATCATATCTTTTTCAAGATATCCCACTAAAGGCAGCATTGGAGCACCTTATCTCTTTTATCATCTTCTCTTGGACAATTGAGAAACTATACTCTCTTAGTGTGAAAATCAAAGTCTTTTGGGGTTACTTTCTTAGAGGTCTTGCTTCTCTTATGTCTGTGACCACAAGGTTTCAAGTAAAACAAGGAAAACAACCTCCACCACCCTTTATGCAACTTCCTTTGATTCAAACATGTCCTAAACGCAAGGGGAAAGAACCCGTTTTTGATTAATCTCCTAAGGATAAAACTGAAGAATTACCAAATCCTACAAGCATGTTTAACCCCTTTTTATCACCTCCACAAAGAATTGATAGGGATTATTCTCCAAAGAGGTATTCCCCAAGGGATGAATTGGATTATATGGATAGTGACCTTGAGGATATTTCTCAAAGAAGAAAACCAAGAGTTTCAACATCTTCCTGTCATAAACAAGATGAATCTTCTATCATGAGCACTGGATATATGGATGCACATCAAAGAGCTGAGAGACATGCCAGACATAGCATTGCAGCATCATTGCTTCAATTAGATAAATCTGAGGATTTTCATGGTAGTCAACATGTTCATGCCACTTTTGGAGGCCCTTCCCCAAGACGGTCAAGACAACATTCTCCTACATTATCAGGATCAAAATTCACCAATGACAGATTGAAAAGGAAAAACAAGCATTCCTAAAAGAACAAGCCGAAAAGGAAGAAAGGATAAGACAATTAGAAGCTGAAGAACAAAATCTGATTGAAATGGAAAGAAAAATAAAAAAAGAACATGATAGACTTAGAGCCATGGGATGGAATAGAGGAGGTCATGGTGGTAGTGGCACTACAACACCTACAACTTATGCTTCTTCCTCTACTAAACATACAAGATATCAATCAAGATCTCCTATCCCTCAAAAGAAAAGAAGACATCATACTCATAGAAGACCCTCTCCTTCTAAGGAAGCAAAGAAAGGTTCTAGATGTGAACATTATAGAAGAAGCCATTTGGATGAAGATAATAATGATTTCATGATGTATGAACAAGACCCTCAATTCCAAAGCTATGTGGATAAACATGTGGAGGAAAATAAAGACCAACTTTTCAAAAATTTGATAAACAAAGGTGCCAAAGTCCCTTTCAATTTTGATTTGGATAAGAAGATCAAGAAACAAGAGCCATTCGATAGAGAGAAAATGAGAGAATTGGAAAAGAAATTTGAAGAGATGAATGCCCCTAAATCTACATTTAACATTGATTCTATTTGTCCAAATCCATTTGATAAGAGTGTGAGCATGATATAATTCCCAAGAAAGGTGGAAATTCCCTAATATGACAAATATGATGGTAATGGAGACCTTTATGATCATGTCAGACAATTATACATTAATAGCTTTGAGTTTCAACATGAAGATTCTTATTTGATGAGGCTATTTCCAAGGAGTTTAAAGGGACCCGCTATGTAATGGTTTACAAACTTATCTCCTCCAGTCAAGATTTTTAAGGAATTGGTTCAAAGGTTTGTTCAACACTTTCAATATAATTTATCAAGATCAGTCACTATGTTGGATTTATGTAATCTAAAGCAACACCAAGGAGAATCTTTTGTCACTTTCTTGCAAAGATGGAGATGTATGTGTTCCCATTATCCTAGAACTATTGATGAATGTGAAAGGATGGACATCATTATCAATAACCTTTTACCAGAAATGCGTCATGAGATCAAGAAAATGCCTCTTAATTCCTTTGATGTCATTATAGATACAACATGTAGAATAGAGGAAGTCTTAAGAGAACAAGGCATTTTAAAGAAATCTGATCATAACAAAGACTATAACAAGGATAAAGGAAAGAATCTCCCATGGAACAAGAACAAACAAGTGGTTGGTGATGGTGTAGTAGATTCATCTCACTCCAAGGATCAAGGTGTTCTTCATTTATCCACAACGATTCAAGCTCTAAACAATGGAACTTTCGCATCTAATCAAGATAATCCTAAACCATAAGAGAGGCCTAGAAGAGAAAGAAGACATTTTGCTAGGCTGGCTGAATCTTATGAAGATGTATTCAAGATGCTAGTTGCTAATAAGCAATTTCAACCTCATGATCCCGCTCAATTCAAGGAACCAGATATCAAGCCTAGTTGGTGGAAAGAGGATCGGTATTGTGTATTCCATGGTGGAAAAGGACATAGTATTGAGACTTGTGTTAGATTCAAACATATTGTCCAAGATCTTATTGACAATGGTACTCTTCAAGTGGATGAACCTAAGGGTAATTCAAATCATGCAGCTTTTTAGAAACCCTTACGTACATATGAGCAAGGGTAGTCTTCTAATACCAATAATATACATGCAAAGGGAGGAAGAGGAGGGTATGTGCAAGATAATGAGGGGCCAAAAAGTGGCAATGTGGGAAAAATATTTTTTCCACCCGAATTTAATGAAACGAAAAGGGTTTCTTAAGGATATTATCAGATCTCCATTGATATAATTGTTGTCAGATTTTGAGTTTTGTAATTAATTATTAGTTATTTTCTAATTGAGTTATCTCTAAGGTCTTGATTGGTGTACTGATTGAAAAATAGCCATAACTTTCACACTGTTTAAAATTCTTAAAATCTAAAATATGTGTCACATTCTATGTTTCACCTACTACTAGAAAAAAAAAAAGTTTTCAATTTTATAAATTTTTCTATGAGTTAAGGTGGTCAGACCCGAGTGTTTTTTTAATTCTGAAAACATTGTAGCAAAAAATTAATAATAATTTTTTTTTTAGAATAAAATAACTAAAAAATATGTGTCACATCGGGGAACAAGTCTAATACTTATATATAAAATATTGTAATAAAATATTATCATTAGATTGTGATTAAGGTGGTCAGACATACACATACTTCTTATTTTTTTCCTGAAATTTTCGTACTCCTAAATTGATATATAAAATTTTGACTAATCAAATCAACCTTTTTGAAGAAAAGGGATAGTATTTTATAAACTAGATTAAATTTACTATAGATTCTATTCTTACAACTTTTTGATATAAGTTTTATCACTAGTTCAAATTTTCATGTCAAGTTGACTAACACTGATGTGCTGATTTTTCATTGCCACTTAAGGCCATAGTTGGCCCCTCGTGATCCTGCACATACCCAACAGCTATTCATTATGCCTAGTCAAACATACATAATGTGATCAACATGCTTAATTTAACAGAAGAGAATGTCCATATGATGGGTTACAATGATTCTAAGGATAACAATTCCCCTCCAAAGAAACCAGTGTTGGTGGTTAAGGGTCCTCATGCTTATGGGTCTTCTCAAACTCTACATGCAGTCACTAGAAGTCAAAACAAAAACCCTCTTATGGTCAAAGGTCCTTCCTCATTAGCTAAACCAGATAAACCCTTCAATATTTGTAAACCAAAGGTTAAGCCTCCTTCTAGATATAGTCTCGTGGACCAATTGCAACGTACCCCTGCCCAAATTTCCATCTTTGAGCTTTTAGAAATTTCCCCAAAGCATAAGAAAATCCTTAAAGATTCTTTGCACATAGCTAGTGTTCCTAATGTCTTGGATCTTGATCAATTTCAGACCATGGTTAATCACATTTTGAGTCCTCATTATCTTACCTTTTCTGAAGAAGATGACAAATCATTGAGCCACCTGCACAATCTAGCCCTATACATTCAGGTCATGATACATAAAACCCATGTCCGTTGTGTCTTGATAGATGGGGGTGCTGGGCTAAAAAAATGTACATTAACTCTTTTGAAAGCTTTGGGATATTATGAACAAGTCATTGATACCAACAAGAAGATTACAATTAAAGCTTATGATGAAGCTGAGAGAAGCTCTAAAGGATAGCAATATTACCTATCTGTATTGGTCCAGTTGAGAAAGATATCTTGTTCCAACTAGTTGACATGGGTCCTCTTGCTTATAACATTTTATTGGGACGTCCTTAGATTCATGACATGCAAGCAGTTCCATCTACCTATCATCAATGTGTTAAGTTTCCTTTTAATGGAGTAGAAGTCTGCATACTCGGGGACCATACATTAGCTATCAATGCTTTGTCTGCAAATTCACACATTCCCCTTAATAGAGCATCAGATGAACATAATGCTATCTTGTCTTAATGTCAACAAAAGATTAAACAAGTGGACCTAGGAATGGGGAACTATCGAATGCCTTCTTTTACACAAATAACCATTTCTCCAAAGTCTTATGGGGAACCATTAGTAGAAAAGATACCTACTTCCGGCGCTATGACAATGTTTGATACATTTCAAGAATCCTCCATTCCTTTAGAATATGAAAAGGAGGAAATAGCAGTTAGAGAATGGATATACAAGGAAGAGAAATATTCACATAATGAGAATTTTGCACCTTCCCCCGAAACTTATGGAAAAGGATACACTTTTGTGAGGAATATGGGATATCTTGAAGACCAAGAGAAAACAGCATTCACTTGTGCATGGGGAACCTATTGTTGGAATGTTATGCCATTTGGACTTAAAAATGTCGGTGCTACATATCAAAGAGCTATGACTACCATTTTTCATGACATGATGCATAAAAATATGGAAGATTACATAGATGACACTTTAGCAAAATCCAAGAAAAGAGAAACACACCTACATGATCTAGAGATTATCTTGGATAGAATGGAGAAATTTCAATTGAGGCTAAATCCAAAGAAATGTGCTTTTGATGTCACATCTGGAAAACTATTGGGTTTCATAGTTTCAGCTAGAGGAATTGAAGTTGATCCAAAGAAAGTTCAAGCCATTTTAGAGATGCCTCCTCCTAAAAACATTAGTCAACTAAGGAGCCTTCAAGGAAGATTACAATCCATTAGGAGGTTTATCTCTCAATTATCAGATCGAGCTCAACCTTTAACAAGAACTTACATAAAGGAGCTCTAGAGATATGGAATGAGCAATGTCAAAAGAACCTAGATCAAATCAAAGAGTATCTAGCCAATCCTCTAGTATTAATGCCACCTATACTGGGGAAACCACTTTTATTATACATATCAGCTACATAGAGTTCCCTTGGTGCACATCTAGCACAACATGATGATATTGGGAAAGAAAGAGCCATTTATTATATTAGTCAAACACTTGTGGCATATGAGATCAACTACACATCTATAGAGAAATCTTGCCTAGCAGTGGTATTTACCACCCAAAATTGAGACATTATATGCTAGCGCATTTAGTAAAATTGATAGCCAAAATAGATCCTCTAAAATACTTACTCGATAAGGCTATCCTCACGGGTAGACTTGCAAAGTGGATGATGATTCTTTCTGAGTTTGATATCGAGTATGTAGAAAGAAAAGCTATCAAAGGGCAAGCCATTGCAGATTAGTTGGCTGAGTTTCCTATACAAGATACGCAACCTATGCAAATTCAGTTTCCCGATGAACACTTGATGTATATGACTGAAAGGATATGGACAATGTACTTTGTTGGATCCTTTATGTAGAATGGATCTGGGGCTGGAATATTGTTTGTGTCACCCCATGGGTATACTATTCCAAAGTCTTATAAACTCTTGTTCCCATGTATGAACAACATAGTAGAGTATGAGGCTTTGATTAATGGTTTGAAAATGGCAATACAATGGCATATAACTGAGATGCATATCCATGGAGATTCACAACTAGTTATCAATCAAGTTATGGACATTTACCAAACTAAGGATGATAAGCTCATTCCCTACAAGAAGATGGTAGATTCCTTGAGATTATACTTTGTCCATGTTGAGTTTAAACAAGTTCCTAGAAGTGAAAACAAAGTAGTAGATGCCATGGCCACTTTAGCCTCTCTTTTACAAATGGAGCAACATGAATCATGATTTGAATTCTTAGTGGAAGAACTACATGTCCCTTCATATCATTCCTTTGATAGTCCTATCATTTATACCATTGTTGGTCAAGACTCTTCCCGTTATGGTGCTATTTATTCATATCTTCGAGATGGCACTATTCCTGATACTTTCAATTGATCTAAACATCGTAACCTTATTCAAAATGCATCCCGACACACCCTTACCTCTAGAGACCTCTATAGGCGCAGTCATGATGGTACACTTCTTAGGTGTTTGGAGAAAGAGGAATCTAATCAAGCACTAGTTGACATTCACGAGGGCATTTGTGGAGGACACTCTAATGGTCTTGCCATGGCACATAGATTACTTAGAGCAGGATACTATTGGCTGTCCATGCAAGTTGATTCGATAAAATTTTCCAAATCATGTGAGAAGTGTCAAAAACATGAGAATTTTATCCATGCTCCATCTAGAGAACTTATTCTATCAGTGTCACATTGGCTATTTCAGCGATGGGCTTTTGACTTAGTTGGACAGATACATCCTAATTCATCAGGAGGCCACAAGTTTATTATCACTGCTATTGACTATTTTACTAAATGGGTTGAGGCCGTCCCTCTTTTGGTTGCTTCCAGCAAAATAGTCTCTCTTTTCATATTGAATCATATTATTTTCCAATTTGGGAGACCCGCTGAGATAATTACTGATAACAGAGGTCAATTCAAGAACAAGGACCTAAAGTAGTTATGTAAGAAATTCAAGATCAAGCAACACTGGTCCTTTGTATACTTTCCACAAGGGAAAGGACAAGATGAAGCATCTAATAAGACCATATTGAAAATCCTTCATAGAATAGTTAACAAAAGTGGTAGAGATTGGCACCTATAGATTAATCCAGCTTTATGGGCTTATAGAACTAGTATCTGCACTCCCACAGGGGTGACTCCTTTTGCCATCACATGTGGAGCTGATGTCGTACTTCCCTTAGAAGTTGAGATCCCTTCACTCCAAGTTTCTCTTAAAGGATTGATAACTGATGATGACTATCGCACTATGAGATTACAAGAATTGGATATATTGGATGAAAAATGTAGAGAAGCCTTTGATCATATTAGAGTATATCAGAAAAGAATGTCCAGAGCATTTAACAAGAAATTTCATCCTAGAGAGTTTCAGATTGGTGATCTTGTTTTAAGAGAAAATCCTAAGAATCAATAGAGCAGAGAACAAAAGGGAAAGTTTGAACCTAATTGGCTTGGACCATATGTTATTACAACAACTTTTGGTATAGGTGCCTATTTATTGGCCGATAAAGCAGGAGAATAGCTCCCTGACCCTATCAATGCAATCCATCTGAAGAAGTTCTATCCCTAGCTACCTATTTCTAATTGGGGGCATTTTCTTGTATATATGTACACAGTTGTCTTTGCACATCCATTTGTTAGCATGCATCCTTGACACTTAACCATTTCCATAATGCCTTTACCTTGTTTCCTTGGTCTGCAATTGGTCTTGGTGTTGGTCAAGGGGGCACACTTGTGTTAGTTTAGGTCTCTTGGATGCATTTGTGTCTAGGGGTATTCCTTGAATGATGTTTTCTAGCACCTTCCATGTCCTAGTTTGCATATCATTCTTGCAGTCCAGTGTGATATTTATCATCTGTAGATATGATTGTTTGACTTTATGTACACACATCACATGATTGAGATTGTTGATCTTTATTTTTCTATTTCTTGATGACTGTTCTCTTTCTCCGGATAGTTTTGATGATGTTGAGCTAGAAACTGTGGGCATGAGGGAATGTTTTATTTCTTTCTTTTAGATGATTGATGATTTCTTGATTGTTCTTCTTCTCCTGATAGTTTTCGATGATGCTGAGCTAGAAAACTGGGGGCATGAGGGCATATTTTCTTTATTTTTCATTTGAGTGTGATGATTTCTTATGGAGTGTTCTCTCTCTTGATAGTTTTGATGATGCTGAGCTAGAAGCTGGGGGATGAGAGCATGTTTTCTTTATTTATCTTCTTGTGGGTATACTTTGTTTGATCCCTTGTTATTATAACTTATGCGGGACCCGTTTCAACTTGGGATTGACAAGGTATTATCCTTGTCTATTTATGTGAAGGTGTGCTTCTAGTCATCTTGACTTTCCATGTGTCATGATGCAAGCACAAATTCTCTATATTAATTTTGGGAAGCCCATTGATAGTCATCTAGACCTTTATGCCTTTGATGCATAGGTGGGATTCCTACATTACTTTTAGTGTCTCATGGCACCTATTGTCCAATGATGATCATAAGGATAAAACAAAGATTTATACTTTGCAAGCTGTCAACATGTCTAGGTTCATTTTAGGATTGTATCTAGTTGCATTTAGTTGGCATATTTCACATTCATCTCATTTTCAGATTCATTTTAGGTTCATTTTACTATTGCCTTTATTAGGTACATTTGAGTATCCATTTTACATCCATTTTTACACTTTGCATCTTTAGATTCATTGTAACTTTGCATTAGTAAGTTCATTTTAGTCTTTTATCTTTTGCATTTATATTAGGTTCATTTTAATTTTCATTGTAGTTTGCATACATATTAGATTCATTTTTCATAACTTACATTTTGCATTTATTCATACATGCCTGTCACATTTGAGATTCATCTTTTCTATCCATCTATACATAGGGTCAGTACATCATATATCATTCATCTTTTGACATCATCATAAAGGGTCAGTACATCAATCATATGAAATTAGTTATCAAACATGAGCATCATTTATATATGAGAACATCTACATCTAATCATCCATACACATTTGAAATTAAAGGCGTACATTCATGAGCATACATGATCACATCTATCTAACATTCCAAGCAACATGATATCCATAGAACATAAATTGAAAAGACATCTATAGAACATATCCATAGTGCACATTAGAGAGATCTAATGATACATGAGCTATAGTACAATAACAGTGTCCCAATAATACATCAATAATGATACAAATATGTCTGAATGATACATGAGAGATATGACATCATACTATGAACCTAGACTAGACCTAGGTTTGGCTCTCTCCGTCTCTGGGTGGGGGTGGTGGTAATGGTGGTCCACCTACACCTCTTCCTCCAGTCCCTCCAGCAGCCGCTCCACCTCCAAGGTCTGATGCCTTTGCTCCCTTTGAATATCTAGGTGCCCTCTGTCCTACCGGCATTGCTTGTATGTAGAGCACATGGTAATATGCTGCTCTTGCTGTCTGTCTCTATGCCTCTCTCCTCATCTTGGCTAGTTCAACTCTTAGGTCATCAACCTGCTAATCTCTCATAGCTATAGTAATCTACAACTACTGGAGCTATGCCTCTAATGCCCTAATCCTTCCATCTCTATCATCTCCCTGGGCCTATCTTGAGGGTCCTACACCTGATGACCCTGAATCTGTCCTTTGCCGAGTAGCTCTCACAACTAGATTTGGTGATCTCTGTCTCCTTCGCCCGATCACCCTACCACCCCGTCCTCACAAAACTGGTGGATCCTCTCCATCATCATCACCACCATCATCTCCATTATCCCCATCATCTCCTCCTCCTCCTGCTGCTGGTGCCTGGGGCATCACATTGGGGGATGTGAACCTAGGGAATGAATGTCTCTGGAACTTGACCCTATAGGCTACATCCGCACCCACATCAGCCACCACATGCAAGTAATCCCTGGGCTTTGCCTATAGTACTGCTACCTCCTGAACTGTTGCCTGATAATCTAGCATTGACATCCATCCCTTCGTCTCCTCATCAGGGAAGCGAGCATATGTAGTAGTCTCGACTGATATGGTCTGCTGGCGACCAAACTACCTCTAGACCTGGGTGATCACGAACCTCTCCACAATATCTATGAGCCTGCCTATTAGTGGTTGGCTCCTTAACATGTAGTCCACCTCATCGGCATCTGTCCATGCCTCAACGTGACAGTAGGGTCTCCACTCAAAAACTGTGAGCTCATCAAACACTCTCCTATAATATGTGACATCCCCGCTGTATCATATGTGACATCCCCGCTATGGGGCTGATGAATGAATGTTGTATATCTATAAATAAAAGGTCTTCATCTCTCTCGTGGTTGCCTATGGGGTCACACAATGGTGATGTGCTCCCATACCCACAACTGAGCCAAAATGGCACCACATGCATAGGATTTCTCATCCTGGTATACTATCTAGTGTAACTCTCTATACATCTCTGCCAATATGGCAGGACCCCATGCCACCCTCCATGGCCTACCTACTAAATCTGCAACTAATCTACCCCATCCCACCGAGAATCCCCTCTGATTCCTATCCACTATAAGCACCTGCTGTATCAACAAACACAATATAGTAGGAACAGTGAAATCCATGCCATAGTCATCGACCATCCAGTCCCATGCAATGTTATGATCTAAGATTGTAAGGTCCTGGAACACACCCTACATCACCTGGCACCCAACAGTGGGCTCCTGATCATAGTAGACCTGTTGCAAAAACAAATTTTTGATATGACATTTATCTGTACAAAATTATCACTTCAAAGACATAAATTGAAGATTAAACTAAACTAGAAGATTAAATTAAACTAGAATCATAAAATGAAAACATAAACTTAAAACTCATTGGCTCTCCACGGCAGGGGACTCAGAGTATCCTATAGACATCCTCGAGTGTCACGGTACACTCTCTAGTCGGTAGGTGAAAGGTGTTGTGCTTTGAGTGCCATCTCTCGGCAAGAGTAGTCAACAACCCATGCTTTTCTCGGATGTGAGGCATCCTGAGCAAGTAGAAGAAACCCATGTCCTCAAGCTGGTCTATGCCAACCTGATCCAAATCCGCGATGACTCTCCGCCCGACCCACTTCGAGGCCCGAATGATCAATGCCGATAATGCTACCTGCAACCATAGAAACCAAGTTTGACATCAACACACACACACAGACACATATATACACAAACACATCATTTCCATATAAAAAACATGCATAGATTGATAGAAATAACCAAAGCCATATCCTATTGATCAAAACAAACCAATTTGCATTTTCCCAAAACTCATCAATTTTCACACAAAGGTCGTGCGATACTTTTTACAGTAGTCATGCGATATTTTCGGCCTGCATGATGGTTTTCACCAAGCTGCGTGATATTTTTAGCCCATTCAATTTTTCATTTCAGTTTTTATGACATGTCGTATGATTTTTCCTGTCGAGTTGTGTGATACTTCTCAATGTGTGGCGCGATAAAATATTTTATCGCACAATCGACTTCATAAAGCCGCACGATACTTTTAAAGTATCACATGATATTTTACGTGTTTCAAATAAATTTTGAATTTTGAATGAAAAAATTGGAAAATTTGAATAAAAATACTAAAAAAAACACATAAAATCAAGTTTTCGGGTACTTACCGGGGCAAGATAGTGAGCCGACCAGTTGTGCAACCAGGTCAACTTGAATCTGTGAGTCTGGAGAGGAATCTATGCCTATTGGGCCATCGTACTCGCTCAAGATGCTCTGAAAAGTGCTCTAGATAGTAAAAGTCAAATAGTGCAAATGACTTTGAAAATGACCCTTTGGCCCTTTTATACCCTTTGACCCTAGTTTTGGCCAAAATTTAAAACACCTCAGAATTCTGTGAAAATTGCACCCCTAGCTAATTTCAACATTCTAGACTCATTTTCATGATTGAAATCAAAATCCAAATTCATCTTCATAGCCAAATTTGTGATTTAAAATTTGAGGAAGTATCTTCCAATTTGAGGCATTATATTTTGATTCGGTGGAGTTTTCATCATTTTACACCTCCTAGTCATTCATCCACTCCATCTTATTCCATTTCTTCTATCTCCTTTCTTGCTGGGGCATCCTATTTTGTTATCACATTGATCCCTATGAGCTTTAATTCATATTTTTTGTCCGATTTGATCAGGATTATCATTATCTTTGTCTCCTACTTTTGATTTCTCTTTCGACCTCAAGGGGGCAGTATCAATATCAGTACCAATTTATGACATATGATTCAGTATCATTTATCTGATTCAACACTTATCTAGTTATCTAAATTCAAGCCTTGATTCATTCAAGTATTGATTCAACATTGATTTAGTCTTTTGATCTTATATCTTGATTGCACATCTTTATTATCTATCATATTGATATCAGTGGGCCTAGCTTTTTAGTTGCGATGGCACTGATATCCTGTCTGATTATCCTTTGATGTCAATGGGCCTAGCTTTTCAGCTGCGATGGTATTGATGTCTCATTTTCATCCTTCTCCTGATACTGATGGGCCTAGCTATTAAGTGACAATGGCATTAGTATTTGGGTTGGGTTCTATTTCATCCTTCTCCTGATGTCGATGGACCTAGCTATTTAGTGACCATGGCATTGATGTCCGGGTTGGATTTTTATCTATTTTGCTTATGTTTGTTCTGATGTCAATTACCTATCTATTTAGCAACCATGGTATTGATGTCTGGGTTGTTTTGTGATCCCATATCGATCTCACATTGCAACTTTTCCTTTGACTACATGTGTTCCCAGATCTGATCACACATTAGTCAAAGGGGGGCAAATGTTTGCACCTAAAAATGGCACTTTATTTTATTGATCAATCAAATAAATCAAATCAATTTTTAATACAATTGACTGGATCAATTATTCAAATCAAATTCCAATTATTCAAGGCATATTCCAATTTTGTATTCTAATTCTTGAATCATAATCCAATTATTGAAATACAATTCCAATTCTTGATCAAATCTGGATTTTATCATTTATTATCCTATGGGATCTATCATTTATTTTAAATATTTTTTTAAAAAATCCCATTTTATTAAATAAAAGTCCCCACAATTTCCTCTTTCTATGTTGCACATTAAAATTAAAAGCCCAATTAAATTAAAAAGAGAGGGTTCTTTAACTCTTATTTATCATTGGACCTATCTTGTGCACATTGAAATTACCCACCTTGGAATCATACACTTACATTGGAATCACACATTTTCCATTCCTTCAATCAAGGTCATCACATGGATCAACTTTTGAATTTTCTCCATCGTTGATTAACCAAATTTGCCTCTTAATCTCAATCATCTATTTTTGAGCCTCATTCACTATGAAAAGAGGGCTCTCCTCCTCATTTCACACACACGCGAACAAGAGATCTTTCATGCTATTGTTATGTTACAGGTTTTGCTATTGACATTGGAGCATTCTTGGAGTCCTCTTTGAAGTATTATTGAAGATCATTTGCATCTTAGGGTTTCAAGCTTGCATCATCATAGATCTACATCTTCATGCATCATGGCATCCCATCTAGGTTATGTTTTCATTCTCATCTAGAGTAGTTGCATATCTATTTTCATAAATTAGATCTATTGCATTTTCATTTAGATTTCATCTTCATTTAGATCTTGAATCTTCTATTGTGTTGGTACCTTGCAAGGTTATTATCATTGGTCTTTTCTAAGGACAATATTCATAAATCTAACCCTTGTGATGATGCACATAGGAAGCTATGAGTCAATTTGTAGGTTTTCTTGCATGTAAGGATTCATAGAAGTGTTGCACACATTTTGCATACATAGTACCGAGTTGTTGCCTTTGTTATTTTTTTGTCCCTCCTTATGGTTGGATCTTGTTAGGTCGACTATTGACCATTGTACTATGTTGGGGAAGTGTGTGGACCTATTTTGGTCTTAGCACATCTCCTTATATGGATCCTATCAGTTTTGGTTGTTGGTGTATTCCTTTCCTGGGCTGACTGATAGTTGGTTTGTTTGGTCAGGTTAAAATAGGTTTTGTTTGGCTTGTGTTCAGGGGTAGTTTTTTAAGAAGAAAGAATCATAAGTTGGAAATAATCTGGATCTTGTGTGATCAATGAGCCTATAAAAGAATGATTCATTGTTGTATTCTCATGTATGTGAGACTTGGAATGTGAATCAATTGAACCTCTATCTGGTGCATTCTCTCTGCATATTTGCTTGTATTTTCTGTATTGTTTTCTATGTATTCCATTGTGTAACTCTGCAAGCTCGAGCCGGTCTTGTAGGCATGCCTTTGGCCCAGCATCATCCGACCTCTTTCTTGCGTCAGCTTGCTATGTTGTGGCAATTTCATAAGTAATGCTCCATATATGAGTAGATAATGGTTGACTTTTGCTACAGTCCATGTTTATTGTTGAGTGCACGACACTGTTAGGTCAACCTTTTTTATATGTTAAGTTTAATGTTGGAAGTTTTGAATGTCTCCAGTTGAATCCTTCCATACACATGAGTGACAGACAATATACAATCAGGGTTTATATACATTGGAGGGAACATATGCATGGGTGGTAGCACATATACTTTGTTGAAGACATTTTTGAAGAAAGTTTACCACTTGCCAACCACGACATTGTCCATGAACTTCACAATAAACACTTTGCAACTTTTGATATATATAAATTTTAAAAGAAAGTAGAACCCTAGTTAGATGATTGATTTCTCCACCTTCAATGACAACAACCACAGTTCTAACAATGGGCAGTAAATTCAACACTTGGTATCCTTGTGAGGTAGTGGAGATTGATGATGACCAGGAGATGTGTCATGTTTAGTATGAAGATGGGGAGCATGAACACCTAAATGATGATGTATGGTATGTATTTATTGTGTAATTGAGAGGAAATGAGATTTTGGTCCATGTAAGGGTGACCATTTGGATGGACAAAAGACTTAATAATGTGAAGGTCCACAAACTAAGCTCCAAAAGCATAACACACATGTTTTCTATATACACTGATCAACATTTATTCTCATTCCAGAAATGCACGTCCTATGTTTTTATGAGTGTTGTAACATTTTCCAGCTTCATTTTCTTATAAAAGCTTATTAGCAGTTGATTTAAATGCTATAAATGATACGAAGAGATGGAGAATTATATTAGTTATTATCGACTATAATCTGACATTCATTGGATTTGTTTTCATGGTTGAGTATGCATTGTATTTACTTCCCTGTTTCATAATTGAACCTGTGAAACTTAGGAATAGGGGTGGGAAGAAAAACGTGTACCTATACTTTAGATGAACCAAAGTATAGGCAATGAGAAGAAATAATGTGAGGGAAATTATTGTTATTGGTATGTATACCATTTTAATATCCACACTCAGTCTGTTATTTTATATTTCCAAAGGTTCATTGCATTATGTATGATCTGTCTTAAGCCTCCAATTCATTGAGTTTTTAATTCATCAAGGTTCATTGCCTTCTTTTTAATCTGGCGGGGAAATCTCGGTCGATGCAAAAGCTTGCAGTGGGGGTTAGTTGAAAGTGGCTCCTTCGTGCATCTTTCAACTATCCCTCGTGGAATCAATTTGTCAGCTCTAGCAGCTCTGGTTGGATAGGTAAATGCTGGGGGAAACCCTGCTCCACCCACTGAGTCATCGTAGCACTCACGACCACGTCGGACCAAAGCGACCCCAAGGTGTCCTAAGCATGATTGGGTAGTGATATTCCATGGTACATTTATCGAGCCTTGTGTGAGATATCCACAATCTATTAGTGGCTACAATATCATGATGAGGAGGTCTACAAGAACCTCTCTCAATTTTCTGATATTTGCCTTCATTTTAATTTCGTGGGGCAATCTAGGTCGATGCAAAAGCTTGCAATGGGGGTTAGTTGAAAGTGGCTCCTTCATGCATCTTTCAAACTATCCCTCATGGAATAGACCTGTCTGCTTCGTCAGCTCCACTTGGCTAGGTAAATGCTAAGGGTGACCCCACTCCACCCACCGAGTCACTGGAGCACTCATGACCATACCAGACCAAAGTGACCCCAAGGTGCCCTAAGCATGATTGGGCAACAATATTCTGTAACACGTTTCTCGGGCCTTGTGTGAGGTATCCACAACCCGCCAATGGCTATGAGATCATGATGAGGAGGTCTACAAGAACCTCTCTTGGTTCTTTGAGATTGATTTGAATTAAAATTTTAGACTACAATACCTGGCGTGAAGACCCTCGGTATTATGAGAATATCAACAAATTATGACAATTCGTACACAAAGTTTTGCAAGCCAAAAAGTTGTTCATTGCATTTCAAAAATTGAGTTTATACAAAACAAAAGAATCCCAAGGGTCACTAGAGTCCCTTAGAAATGAAATGAAGAGTTCTCATAGAATCTATTACATAAACAATAATAAAAACTACTACAAATTCTAAAAACCATATACCAAATTTGAGCCTACTTGGTGAAGGCATAACTTTCCACTCCTAGCTCATAAATGCAAACCATTTACACCGTTGGATAGATATTCTAATTATCTAGAGAAATTATGGAGGATGACAACCAAATGTAGTCGGAAGAATCTTTGTCCAAAAATGCCCCGAAGACCTCCGAAAATGCAATTTACTAGAATATAGAAGAAAATATCGAAAAAATAGATTTTAGTATTTTCCAATTCTGGTTATACTCTGATCATTCCTCCCCCCTTGAGAGGAAATGGGCCCCATTGCATTGATACTCTGCAACAAGTGTGGATAATGTAGTCCAATTTGTTCTTGTGTAAGCCACTTCCCTTAATGAGCACACTAACCAGCTACCACCACATGGTATAGATGAGTAGTTTGATTCCGCAAAGTCTTAACAAAAGTATCCACAACTTGATTAGTTTGAAATGAAGAAGCAGCATCCGGATTCAACTCTGTATGAATAATCTCCTCATCAACATTTGTAATATCCAGCAATGGGGAAAAATAAGGGTTTAGCAACTCCACATTGAAAACTGGATGAATACCCAAAAATGCAGGCAAATTAAGCTCAAAAGCATTTTCCTCAACTTGCTTGAAAATTTTATAAGGACCATAGCAAAGAGGATGAAGCTTCCTATGAGGACCTTTCAACCTCTCCTTCTGAAAATGCAACCATACTTTATCACCAACCTAAAAATTATGAGGGGTTCTATGCTCATCTTGTCTCTGTTTATACTTCCTAGAAGTTTGTTCCAAAATCTCATGGACCTGCTGCTGCAAATGATGAATTCAATCAATGAACTTCATTTCCCTATCCTTCTCCTTATCCAAGCATGGCTCCAAGTCAGCATGTATGAGTGGAATACAAATATCTACTGGTGCTAATGGCTGATATCCAAGGAAAACTTCAAATGGGCTATGTCCAATTGAGCTATGAATGGCCCTTTTATAGTTGTGCTGGACATAAGGAATGCTTTTATCCCATGTATGAGGATGTTTTGAGTGATACATACACAAAATCTGAATGATCATCTAATTGACAACCTCATTTTGACCATCTATTTGGGGATGGAATGTAGTGGATTTTATAAGTTTTGTGTCCATCATTGCCCACAATGAATACCAAAATTTACTGAGGAACAGAATATCCCTGTCTGAAATAATGTTGTTGGGTAAGCCAAAATGAACCTAAACATTCTCAAAGAAGAGTTTTTAGTGTCTTCTATAGAGATTGCTTTTCCGCATGCCACCAATATTGCCATTTTTGAAAATCTGTCTACTACAACATATACACAATCATGCCTCACATCTTGTGGTAGGAAGGCCATACATAAAATAGATAGAAATTTAATGCCAAGGCTTGTCTAGAATAGGAAGTGGTAGATATAAACCATACTTATGGTTTTGAGGCTTTGCAATAGCACATGATGTATAAGCTTCAATTTAGGAAGTTACATCATTTCTCAGCTTTTGGCCAATAGAAATATCTTTGAAGTATAGCAACAATTTTACCTATTCCAAAATGACCTACAACCTTGCTGTAGTGAGCTTCCCATATCAATTTCTTACGCTCTGCCTTAGGTACACATATTTTTCCTAGATGGTAAAGCATCCCATATTGCAGATAATAGTCATCAACATGTTTACCCTCCATGAGCTGAGTATATACATCAGAAAACTTAGGATCATGTTCATATAGTTGAGACCAAGATTCTATTTGGTGACCACATGATTTCAATACCAAGATGATGCCTGCAATTGGAGGCCTGCTCAAACAATCTGCTACTTTATTGGTACTTCCCTTCTTATGGAAAATATTGAGATGAAATTGTTGAAGATATGCAGACCACCTTTAATGTCTATCATTTTGCTACTTTCCTTCTATTTGTAAAAATTGAAGAGGTTTATGATTTGTGTGAATGATAGTTTCCTTGCCTAGAATGGAATGCTTCCATTGCTTGCAAGCTTGCACGATGGCATATAGTTCTTTATCATACGTGGGGTACCTACACACTGTGTTAGAAAATGTTTCACTATGGTAACCAACTGGATATCCATGTTGCATAAGGACTGCTCCTAGGGCATAGTCTGATGCATCAGTTTGCATTTCAAAAGACTGTTGCAATCCTGGAAGAGATAAAACTGGTGTAGAACATAGCCTTTGTTTTAAATCTTCAAATGCTTTTTGTTGAGAACTTTTCCACTAAAGCTTTTCTTGAACTCCACCCCTTAACAATTGATTTAGAGGTCAAGACAAATGTGAAAAACTAAACACAAATCTGCGATAAAAGTTAGCTAGTCCCAAGAAACTACGCAATTTTGTGAGATTCCTTGGAGAAGGCAAATCTCTAATTATATGTATCTTTTTAGGATCAAAATGAACACCCTCACTAGCAGTAACATACCCCAAATATTTTATACTTTGCATACCAAAAGAGCATTTTTCCTTGTTAGCATAGAGTCCATGGTCTTGTAATGTAGAAAGCACTTGTTCAACATGCTACAGGTGCTCTTCCCATGTTTTGCTAAAAATGAGAATGTCGTCCAGATATACAACTACAAAAGAAGTAGTAAATGGTCTAAGTACATCATTCATCATTCTCATGAAAGTGGCTAGAGCATTTGTGAGGCCGAAGGGCATCACCAACCATTCAAATAACCCCTCCTTAGATTTAAAAGTAGTCTTCCATACATCTGCTGGGTCGATTGGCACTTGATGATACCCAGATTTCAAATCAATTTGAGTGAAAATTTTTGCCTCTTGAAGCTAATCTAAGAGGTCATCTATCCAAGGAATTGGATATCTATTCTTCACAGTAATCTTATTTAATGTCCTATAATCAATACAAAGTCTCCATGTTCCATCCTTTTTCTTTGCAAGAACAATTGGGCTACCACATGAGGATGTACTTGGATGAATATGTCCTTTCTGAATCAGTTCTTGTATCTATCTTTTGATCTCATCATTTTCTAGTATAGACCTCCTATATACTGGCTCGTTAGGCAATGGAGTCCCTGGTATCAAATCAATAGAGTGTTTAACTTGGCAGTGTGAGGGCACCCCTATTGGTAACTCAAAAACATTTGGGTATTTTGCTAAAATCTGTTCCATTAACCTCTATTGTTTTGTTGTGACAAACATGGAAGAATGGACATTACACACAGATTTCTTTTCTCCCTCGAGGTGAATCATCAATAACATAAAGGTACCCATTTGGGAAATCAACTTTCTACATTGTTTAGCACTAATCAAAGATGCAGAGTGTGCAGGACTTACCTCTGGTATCTAATATTTTTGTCCACCAAGTTTAATTGTCACACTTCACGGCCTAGGCTCATACACCCCATGGTGTTGATACATGTATGGTTGCCCCAACAGGATATCAAACACATCCAAAGGAGCTACATCACAAGGTACCTCATCTTTAAATGGTTTTATGGAGTATGAAATAAGACATTGCTTGGTTACTTGAATATCTCTCCCTTGGCTTACCCACCCCATTGAATATGGTTTTGGGTGTGGTGTTGTTTTCAAATTCAGATTTTTTACAGTTTCTACATATATCAAGCTCTTTTGACTACCACTATCAATAATAAAGTGCAGAGCCTTTCCCCCAACCCACATTTATGAATGGAATAATCTCTCTTCATCATCTCGGGGCAATACCTTCATAGTAGCTATTGTGGCATATGGGTCAGCCTTAATGATTTGTTCTTCTTCTTTTTGGTGTCCAGAATTGATCTCCTCGGGCTTCAAGGGCTCATCATGGGTCTCCATCAAAAAATTCTTGATATTTCTACAATCTTTGGGGTTATGAGAGGGACTTTTATGTACTTCACACCACATACTTGATTCTTACCCTTTTTTCTTCACACCCCATATCTTCTTCATTGGTGAATTTTGAGATGAATCCTTAGCTGTTTGCTTTCCTATAAACCTACTACCTTCACCTTTCCATTTGTTGCTCATGAAATTATCTCTTCTCCCTTTCTATTTGAATTTCTCTATTTTTTATGCATATTTGAAACCACTGGACAATGTCTCTATATTCAAAAAATCCATTTCAGTCTAAATGTATCTATGAAGACTGCTTTGATACTTTAAAACCTAATGTTTCTTTGAATCTTGGATTCCAAGTTTCGTAAAAAGGGCATGGAAGGTGTTGGTATAATCTTGGACTGATTGGTCCTTATGTCGAAGCAATTGCCATTCTATATATTTTTGTTTACAGCTATCTTCAGGATAGTAGTCTTCTTTTATATGCTCCACAAAATCACCCCATGTGAATATCACAGAAGAACCTCCATACCCTTGAGCTTCTCTAGCAGTTGCATAAGCTTCCCATGCCAACCTCACATGATTCTCAGCTTTGAGGAGGGAAAATGTGATCTTTTCAGCATCTGAGAAATTATTGACACAGAAATATCTCTCTAGTTTTGACAACCAATCATCAACAACATCCGCATCAATTTTTCCTTGAAAATTTGTGATGTCAAAATTCTCCTGTACTTTAAAAGGAGTTTGCCTGCCAAATGGTTCTATCTTTTGGCTGACCAGTGCTTCTCATTGTTTAAGCATTTGAGAAAATTGGTCCATCATTTCATCTCATTGTTTTTTTAATGCCTCTTCTACTAACATTTTGAAGGTATCTCCCATCTCGTTTGGTTGCTGCTTTTCTCCTTGCGATCGTGTGCACCTCAAAGGTAGATATTCTAAAGGATCCTTCATGCTTAATCCCAATCTTTGATAAGATTACCACATTTCTTGGTACATACAGGAGCGAACTGCTCTAATACCACTGATCTGAATTAAAATTTCAGACTACGATACCTGGCGTGAAGACTTGCAGTATTGTGAGAATATTAACAAATTATGACAATTCGTACATAAAGTTCTGCAAGCCAAAAAGTTATTCATTCCATTTCAAAAATTGAGTTTATACAAAACAGAAGAATCCCAAGGGTCACTAGAGTCCCTCAGAAATTAAATGAAGAGTTCTAATAGAATTTATTACATAAACGATAATAAAAACTACTACAAATTCTAAAAACTATATACAAAATTTGAGCCTACTTGGTGAAGGCATAACTTTCTACTCCTAGCTCGTAAATGCAAACCGTTTACACCATTGGATAGATATTCTAATTATCTAGAGAAAATCTAGAGGATGACAATCGAAGCTAGTCCTGAGGAAGATTTGTCCAGAAATGCTTCGAAGACCTCTGAAAATGCAATTTACTAGAACATAGAAGAAAATATCAGAAAATTGGATTTCAGTATTTTCCAATTCCAATTATACTCTAATTAGAGATTCTCCTTCATTTTAATTTGGTGCAGCAATCTCGGTCGATGCAAAAGCTTACAGTGGGGGTCAGTTGAAAGTGGCTCCTTCATGCATCTTTCAAACTATCCCTCATGGAATTGATCTATCATATCCGGCGGCTCTGCTTGGCAGGGTAAATGCTAGGGGCGACCCCGCTCCACCCATAGAGTCATTGGAGCACTCACGACCACACCAGACCAAAGTGACCCCAAGGTGTGCTAAGGTTTCTTAGGCCTCATGTGAGGTATCCACAAACCATCACAATGCAATTTCTTACAAGTACAAGCAAATTGGAACAAATTTCATAGAAAAACAATTGAGGTCTCTACCACTGTCACTTGCTCTTGATCATGGATGGTGGGATGCAAAATACAAATTGTAAAGATGCTTTCAATAGCACAAATATGTTAGGAATAAGAATTTTCATTAATATGCACTAATAACATATGGATACCATGATGTATTGGTTTCAAATGTTTCATGGTACAAAATTTCATTGGATTACAGATCCATGCCAACACTAGCCCATGATGTTTCACCCACCCTCCTTTCTCCCTTGACGACATCTCTAGCATGATGATCTCCATTTTACACAGACTTACGCAGTGAATTGTTTGTGTAAAATGGAGATCCTTGTGCTAGAGATGTCGTGGAGGGAGAAAGGTGGGTCGGTGAAATACGGTGTGCTAGTGTTGGCGTGGATCTGTAATCCAATATCTGGATTTTGTTGACCATATTCCAGATGCTTCCTTTTCAAAGTATAGGTTCAATTAATCAATCCATTAAAATATGACCTTTTTAAAAAAAATTAACTTTCATCTATTTTCTCGCATTTACATCGATGTTTCTTTTGACGAGAATGCTAAATATGAGACAAAAATTCAAGGGCATTGGTCACACATTTTTCCCAGTTGCAAGGTGTGCGAAAACGCTTCCTACACTAATCTTGAGAGGACAGTTATGCAACTTTCAACTTAAATACCATAAAGATCTCAAGAAATGCATAATAAAGCATAAACAAAATAATAATGAACACATAACACAATGATTACCATAGGGAAACCCTTCTGGGAGAAAAACCCCAACCTCCAAAACCCACACAATGTATTATCAAATCAAGATGATTAAAATACACTTGCAATGCAAGTTCTTATAGGAGTACATCACCACAACTTGAACTTGGAGAGACTCCTTCCAGCATCCAGTCTTGCAAAAATCTAATTGATTCAAACACCTTCCCAAGCTCTCGTTTTATAGTGATTTTACAACCTGGAAACCACTTGTGGTTTTACAAAACCATGGGCTTAACCACCATGCCACATGGTGCCCATTTTGACATTTACATTTCCAATATGGAAAAACAACCAAGTTAAAATAGTAATCCCGTCCATAATTTTGTCCCCTAGTTTAGACTCTCTTAAAAGTCTCAAAATGAGTCATTAAGGCTCTAAAAATGGCCCACCTATATTCTACTATGGACAAGACTCATTTTTAACAACTCACTAACCATTTTCCAATGCATAAACATGTGGAAAACTACCTCAAACAAATTCTGGAATTTTCCAGAAAAAGATTGCAAGGTTGAGACACATGTTTCTCAATATTCTCCCACTTTTCGAACACCTTGCAAGAGTCAGGGGATCAAAAATATCTTGGACTTAATTGTTAGGGGCCAAGAGGCCCATAGACTCTGAACACCATTTGAATTTCTCTGTGCTCACGGACTTAGTTAATGCATCAACAACATTTGCTAAAGTCTCTACCTTTTCTAGCTTCACCTTGCCATCCTCAACCATATCTCTCACAAAATGATATTGTACATCAATGTGCTTGGTCCTGGCATGAAAAGTCGGGTTCTTCGCTAGGCAGATTGCACTCTGACTGTCACTGTAAATTGTCACTACACCCTGTTTGAACTCTATATCTGAACATAATCTTTTTAACTAGATGGCTTCCTTACATGCATGAGTAGCTGCCATATACTCTCCCTTAGTAGTGGAAAAAGCGACCATAGTCTGTCTTTTGCTCATCCAACTGATTGCACCACCGAATAATGTAAACACATATACACTGGTGGATCTTCTTCTATCAACATGACCAGCCCAATCTGAATCCACATAGCCTTGAATATCTAATGAATGCTCATTTCTTGTTCCATGAAAAAATATCAAGTACTCTAAAGTACCCCGCAAGTATCTGAAAACTCTTTTTATTGCATCCCAATGTGCTCTTCTTGGATTAGGCATATAATAGGAAATAACTCCCACTACTTGGGCAATGTGTGGTCTTATACAGACCATAGCATACATCAAACTTCCAACAACACTCTGATATGGTACTCGACTCATCTCTTCCATCTCTAATGGGGATGTAGGACACTATGAACTAGAAAGCTTTGTTCCCATTGTAACAGGAACACCCAATGGTCTTGAATCCTACATATTGAATCATTTCAAAATAGTGCCAACATACTTGCTCTGGCCTAGCCAAAGCTTTCTGTTTTGTCTATCTCTTACAATCTCCATTCCTAGAATCTATCTTGTTACACCAAGATCTTTCATTTCAAACTTTATCAAGAGTTGAGATTTTAACTCTGCAATCAAACCTTTTCCTTCGCCAATAAACAACATGTCATCGACATACAAGGCGATAACCAGGAAACAATCACCATCAGATTTAAAATATATACAATGATCAGATTTGGATCACACAAATCCCAAACTCAACACATATGTATCAAACTTCTGGTACCACATCCTAGGACTCTGTTATCAAACATTTTATTTTCTTTCCAGTCTGC
Source organism: Chamaecyparis obtusa (assembly GCA_027943335.1). Lineage (NCBI taxonomy): Eukaryota > Viridiplantae > Streptophyta > Pinopsida > Cupressales > Cupressaceae > Chamaecyparis > Chamaecyparis obtusa. The sequence continues at coordinate 333,400 of BSBK01001782.1, forward strand.
AACTCAACCATTGCTTTAAATTCTTTGAAATGACTGAAAACTTCAACTTTACTCCTAAGAAAATAAATCCATGTTCTTCTACTAAAATCATCAATGAAGGAAACATAATAAATTGATCTACCAATAGAAGGAATATCAACTGGACCAAATACATCTGAATGGATTAGATCCAAAATACATGAAGACTTATGAGAACTTGAGTAAAACTAAATGTTGTTTTGTTTGCCATAGATACAATGCTCACAAAAATCAAATTCAAGATTGTCATCATTCAACCCATTAACAAGGTTCTTATTTTTCAAGGTTTGTAGACCTTTATCACCTATGTGGCCGAGTCTCTGGTGCCATAACATGGTCTTTTCTATAGGCAACTTTGATTCGGTAGATAGAGCACCTTTGGTGATGCAGGGGCATCTAGGAGGGCAACTGTACAAAGGAGGACACCAAAGACCAAGAAGGATGAAATGATATCAAAACAAGTCAATTGGAATGTATTGAAGCCTATAGTGGCCTTATGTAATGATGAATTCAATAAATTATGTAAAGGTCCTGATAAAGGTCTAAGGACCAAAATGCAATGTAATGGGTGAATGGGGCCATATTGGTAGATTTGGGGTAGTTTAGTAGATTTGGGGTATTTTCCATATTTAGAAGCATTGAATAAATCCACTTGACCATTCATAGGTCAATGTAATAGTTTAGGGAATGAGAACATTCATAAAATCAAAGATAGAAATTTGAATTTGAAATAAAAATGATCATGAAGTCTTTTGGAGGGAATTTTCATTTAGAGTGTTTTTAGGCTTAACTAAGCCTCCAACTATTTAGAGTTGGTTGGGATAGGTAGAAAAGGTCTATTTAATAGCCAATGCATCCATTGTATGGTAGCAAAGAAGAAAAGAAAGTCTGGCTATACGGATTGCTACAACAGTGAGTAATAAAAATCCATATTTTATGTTTTTTCATTGATTTATTGAACCTTTCTTTGTTTGGACTGTCATATTTATGAAGTAGAAAGGATATTTGATTTCATAGTAATCATTGTCGATTAAAATTCACTTGGTTTTGAGAAGTCTGTACGCTTTGATCCAGTAACAGGTTGTTTCTTTGTAAATTTCCTGCAACAGTCTAAGGTTTTCTCGAAGTAAATGGCCATCCCATGAAATCTTTGGGCCCTAACTTCATGGGGTGGGTTCTTCTAACATGTATGATAGGATACTAACCTCTTTTATGCACTAGTGTGAAAAACTATGGATTTGCAAAAACAGTGAGAGTGTTCCTTAAGGAATGATTGGGTAAGGTATAGCAGTGAGCTATTGGTTTGAATAAGAAGGGATTTTTAAGGTTTTGAATGTCCTAGGGAATTGAGGAGAATTTGTATCAACCATTAGTTTGATTCCAAAGTGTTTGGAGTTGGGGTTTTGAGAAAGCCCTAAGCAACAAGGGTTTTGAAGCCTTGAATGGGTGTTTTGAGGGTTTTTAGTGGAGTGAGTCTGAAACCTTTGGGATTTTGTCATATTTTTTCATGTTACAACTATGTTGAAAATTTGGAGAGGTAATGATTAAGGGAGAGTATAGATGCTTTGTAAAGTGAAGGGATTTCATGCTATTTAAAGGTCACCTTGTGAAGACAGTCAGGTCTGGTCCAAAGAAGGCAGTGTTGAAATTTTGATATGTTGTATAACCCTGAAAAGGGTATCTGAAAGTGCAATTTTTTCCTAGAGTCATTTGGAAAAAAGTTAGAGAAAAAGGGGAAAAACTATTCCAGCAGGGCTAATTAGGGGCTACTAGGCCTAGAAGGCAGTTTGAGGGTTTTGATCAATAGGTATTTCTTAGGCAAAAAAAAGTGATTGATTCTTGTCAAATATATCTTGTTTACACCATTTTGATCCATCCTAGGAATTTGGAGGCAACATTAATTCATTAGAGGGTATTTGGCCATTGGTGAGCCTGAAGGGCTAGTGGGGTTATAGTGCCATTGAAGAAGTAATTGCATCTTTCCACCACTTCTGCTAACCACTCTACATCAAGTGGTATCAGAGCATTAGCAAGATCTTTTTGGGCATTGATAGTTGAAGGTTTCATCATCATAGAAGTCTTTTGTCATCTTTAGTATACTGGTCCCTTTGTTGAGACTTTGGAGTGCCCAATCCCTCCTTGTGTGTTCCAGAGATGAAAGGTATATTAGAGTTTTCAAAAGAATTCTTGGTGAGAAAAGAGCATCAGTTAGAAGGTTCTTGAGTAGGTAGAAGAAAACTAGTTTGCAAACATGCCTCCTAAGGGACAAATGGCTAGGGAGTTGGAAGAGTTGAGACAAGAGCTAGAAAAGGAAAGAAGGGAGAAAAGGGAACTTACAACATCTAAGGAGAGGGAAGAAAGATAGGTGAGAAGAGAAAGGTTGCAATTGATTGTAAGGATTGAAGCTTTGGAGAAAGATAGACAAGAACCTAGAATGGAAGTGGTTCATGAAGAAGAACATGAAGAGAGCAGTGAAGGAGACGAAGACTACCATGCAAGACAGCAGCAAGGACATCATGGAGCAGCAGATGATCTTGAGGAAATAAGCTTTCTTAAACTACTAAAGGCAGCACAAGGTACTAGTCTGAAGATAGGGATGGATTTGCCTATCTATCAAGGCAAGATGGAGAGTGAAGAAGTGCTTGGATGGATAGAGGCACTTGAAATTTTTTTTGATCTAGAAGACATAGAAGAGGAAAAGAAGGTGAAAGTGGCAAAGGAAAGGTTAAGGGGAACAACCCTTACATGGTGGACAAGTTTTCAAAATGAGAGGATGGCTAGAGGCCTCAACAAGATTTCAAATTGGGAGAGGATGAAGACAATGGTAAGAAGTCAGTTTTTGCCATCAGATTTGGCTATACAAATGAAGATGAGAAGGAACAATTTGAAATGGAGGGATATGGATGTCATGACCTATACTGAGAAATTTCATACCCTAAGCATCAGAGGAGGGGTAGAAGATGAAGCAGAAAAGGTTGCAAGGTACATGAGTGGGCTAAAGTACAGCTTTCAAGATGAGATTGGTTTGAACATCCCTAGGAACCTTGGGGAATGTTTTCAGTTGGCAATCAGAGCAGAAGAGAAGTTGAAGAGAAAGAGTGAGAGACAAGGAAATAATAGAGGAGGTGGATCAATGTGAGGAAGACGAGGAAGAACAAATCAGACTTGGGAAGAGAAGGATAAAGACAAGGGATCTACTTTAGAACCTAGGGGTGGATATAGCAATAGAGGAGGCAGATTTGGAGGAGGAAGAGGAAGTGGAGTATTCACAGGTAAATGTTTTCATTGCAATGAGATTGGGCACCAATCATTCAGATGTCCAAAATGGCACGAATCAAATCAAGGCAGAGATAGAAGAGTACACATGGTTCAACAAGATGAGCAGAAAGAAGAATCAAAGTTAGCAGACCCTGAACTTGAAGGTGACTTTTTGATGGTAATGCAAGGGGAGAAACTTCATCAAGAAGCAAAGGTAACAATTTCCAAGACTACTTTTTTATGCAAAGGAAAGATATGTAAAGTGGTTATTGATTCAGGATCACATAATAATATTGTTTCTCTTGATATGATCACCAATTTAGGAATTGTCCCATTTGACCACCCTAATCCCTATGAGGCCACTTGGGTTAACCAACAGAAGCATGTAGAGGTTAGGAAGAGAGCATTTGTGAATTTTTCTATTGGTCCATATTAGGATAGACTGTTATGTGATGTGGTCCCTATGACTTGTACTCATTTGATCTTAGGAAGACCATGGCAGTATCTTAGAAGGAGACTTCATGATGGTTTTCATAATACATATATGGTGCATAAAGATGGTCAAACCTATAAGTTGAAACCTTTACCTTTGGAAGGATTGAAAGAGCAGCCTTTAATATGTTTTGGAGAGCATTTTCCACTATCAAAGCAGGTGGACAAACAAGTTGATACTGGTTGGAGGAAAGATGTAAGTTTGCAGCAGACTATGAGGCAAAACAGTTCTTTTCATGATGATTTATGGGATTTATCTTTTGTGCATGTTGGTTCTGTAAAATGTCCTATTGTTGAGCAGGGATATGTAGGTGTGACAGAGAAGTTGCAGGTTTAGCAAGCGGATTAGAGAAGAGTAGAAGTACAAATTGGTTATGAGCAACCAGGTCCTAGATAAGGACATACAAAAACATGTTTTGTTTCTAATCCATTTTGTGGTGTGAGTACAAGTCGGCAAAGAAGGAAACAGGTCACATTTGGGGACTATCTGATCCCTATTCAGAGGATGATAGCAAAAAGCAATCGGACTGATCATTGGAGCAATTCTTGGGACAAGAATTTTCTTATTGGTGGGGAGTATGATGCAGGAGCATCTAGCAGGGCAATTGTACAAAGGAGGATACCAAAGACCAAGAAGGATGAAATGATATCAAAACAAGTCGATTGGAATGTATTGAATCCTATAATGGCCTTATGTAATGATGAATTCAATAAATTATGTAAAGGTCCTGATCAAGGTCTAAGGACCAAAATGCAATGTAATGGGTGAATGGGGCCATATTGGTAGATTTGGGGTAGTTTTCATATTTAGAAGCATTGAATAAATCCACTTGACCATTCATAGGTCAATGGAATAGTTTAGGGAATGAGAACATTCATAAAATCAAAGATAGAAATTTGAATTTTAAATTCAAACGGTCATGAAGTCTTTTGGAGGGAATTTGCATTTAGAGTGTTTTTAGGCTTAACTAAGCCTCCAACTATTTAGAGTTGGTTGGGACAGGTAGAAAAGGTCTATTTAATAACCAATGCATCCATTGTAGGGTAGCAAGGAAGAAAAGAAAGTCTAGCTGTACGGACTGCTACAACAGTGAGCAATAAAAATCCATATTTTATGCTGTTTCATTGATTTATTGAACCTTTCTTTGTTTGGACTATCATATTTATGAAGTAGAAAGGATATTTGATTTCATAGTAATCATTGTTGAATAAAATTCACTTGGTTTTGAGAAGTCTGTATGCTTTGATCCAGTAACAGGCTGTTTCTTTGTAAATTTCTTGCAACACTCTAAGGTTTTCTCTAAGTAAATGGCCATCCCATGAAATCTTTGGGCCCTGACTTCATGGGGTGGGTCCTTCTAACATTTATGATAGGATACTAACCTCTTTTATGCAGCACTAGTGCGAAAAACTGTGGATTTGCAAAAATAGTGAGAGTGTTCCTTAAGGAATGATTGGGTAAGGTATAGCAGCGAGCTATTGGTCTGAATAAGAAGGGAGTTTTAAGGTTTGGAATGTCCTAGGGCATTGAGGATAAGGTTTATCAACCATTATTTTGATTCCAAAGTGTGTGGAGTTGGGGTTTTGAGAAAGCCTTGAGCAACAAGGGTTTTGAAGCCTTGAATGTGTGTTTTGAGGGTTTTTAGTGGAGAGAGTCTGAAACCTTTGGGATTTTGTCATATTTTGTCATGTTACAACTATGTTGAAAATTTTGCGTGGTAAGGATTAAGGGAGAGTATAGATGCTTTGTAAAGTGAAGGGATTTCATGCTATTTAAGGGTCACCTTGTGAAGACAGTCAGACCTGGTCCAAAGAAGGTAGTGTTGAAATTTTTCTATGTTGTATAACCCTAAAAAGGGTATCTGAATGTGCAATTTTTTCCTAGAGTTATTTGGAAAAAGTTAGAGAAAAAGGGGAAAAACTGATCCAACAGGGCTAATTGGGGGCTACTAGGCCTAGAAGGCAGTTTGAGGGTTTTGATCAATAGGTATTGCTTAGGCAACAAAAAGTGATTTATTCTTGTCAAATATATATTTTTTACACCATTTTGATCCATCCTAGGCATTTGGAGGCAACATTAATTCATTAGAGGGTATTTGGCCATTGGTGAGCCTGAAGGGCTAGTGGGGTTATAGTGCCATTGAAGAAGTAATTGCATCTTTCCACCACTTTTTCTAACCACTCTGCATCACTTGGATACCCAAAAACCATGACCATCTGTTGAAAAAGAAATCGTCTCTTTTTCCAATTGAGTAATCTTTTTCACAATCTTATCAAAAGTACTATTGCACTCAACTATGCATGCATCAAGCTGGTACAATGTACCCAATCTACTTCCTCTTGCTATTACCATAGCACCTCTCACCATTTTCACACCTGCTTCAGAAAATTGTACATGCACACCCATATCTATTAGCTTACTAACAGATAACAAATTTCTTGCTAGTCCCAAGATATGCAAGACACCATCAAATCTTGTAATTCTACCATCAGAAAATTTCACATGAATACTTCCATGACCAACAATATCAAGTACTGAGTTATCACCCAAATACACCTTACCACCATCAAAATTTTCATACTTACTAAACCAATTTCTATTAGGAGTCATGTGGAAAGATGCACTTGAGTTAATTAACCATGCATTGTCACCTACATGAGTAGCCAAGGCTGCGATAAAAGCATCTCCATCTTCCTTCTTGGACTCGGAATCAGAATCTTGCTTCTTCTTCTTCTTTTTCTTGTCCTCTTTGCAGTCCTTTTGGAAGTGTCCGGGTTTGCCACAATTCCAGTAGATTGCCTTGGACTTCGCAGGAGATTTTGATCTCCCCTTATTCTTGGACTTAGAACGGCCATGCTGCTTTTCATTCTTGCCTCTTTCTTTTGGTCTTCCTCGAACACTCAAAGCCTCTTTGGCATTCAGAGAGACCTTCCTTCTCATCTCTTCAGAAAGTAGAGAACCAACAACATCCTCCATCTTCAAGACAACCGAAGTGCTGCCTATGACCATGACAAGGCTATCCCATGAGTCTGGCAACAAACATAGCAAGATTTGGAATCTTTCTTCTTCATCCATTGGCACCCCAACAGAGGTCAACTAAGTCACCAACATATTAAAGCTTTCCAGATGCTCAGAAATTCATCCACCTTCTTCCATTCTCAAAGAATACAATTTCTTCCTTAAGAAAATCTTGTTCACAAGTGATTTCGCTTGCTAGATCTCACTTAGCTTCTTCCAAAGATTCTTTGCATAGATTATTCATGGACATTTATCAAAATAGAGTCTGCAAGACACAATCTGATGAGACCTTTAGCTTTTCTATCAGTCACATCATATTGTGCAGCTAAAGTCAAATCTATGGGCCTATTCTTATTCTCGTCAATCACATCCCATAGATCCTGATCAATCAACAGATCTTCCATCTTCAGCTTCCACATCTCAAAGTTTGTGCAAGAAAACTTCTCTACATCGATCCTCCCCGATATGCTTGCCATCTTTTCAATCCTACAATACAAAAATGAAAAACTTTGTACAAGCTCCCACTCAAACCTTGATTAGCTAAAAAAAACCATGTACCCAACAAATAGAACCAAAACTAGCTAGGCTTTGATACCACTTGTAAGGAAGCAAAGGTGTGTGGAAACGCTTTGTACACTAATATTAAGAGGATAGTTATGCAACGTTCAACTTCAATATCGCAAAGATCTCAAGAAATGCATAATAAAGCATAAACAAAATAAAAATGAACACATAACACAGTGATTATCGTGGGGAAACCCTTCCAGAAGAAAGACCCCACCCTACAAAACCCACACAATATATTATCAAATCAAGATGATTACAATACACATGCAATGCAAGTTCTTACAGGAGCACATCACCACAACTGAAACTTGGAGAGACTCCTTCCAGCATCCACTCTTGTAAAAAACCAATTGATTCAAACACCTCCCCAAGCCCTCCTTTTATAGTGATTTTACAACCTAGAAACCACTGGTGGTTTTACAAAACCATGGGATTAACCACCATGTCACATGGTGCCCATTTTGACATTTACATTTCCAATATGGAAAAACAACCAGGTTAAAATAGTAATCCCGTCCATAATTTTGTTCCCTAGTTTAGACTCTCTTAAAAGTCTCAAAATGAGTCATTAAGGCTATAAAAATGGCCCACCTATATTCTACTATGGTCAAGACTCATTTTTGACAACTCACTAACCATTTTCCAATGCATAAACATGTGGAAAACTACCTCAAACAAATTATGGAATTTTCCAGAAAAAGATTGCAAGGTTCAGACACATATTTCTCAACAGTTGCAAAACCTTTCCTCGACGAGCGTCGGTTGGTACTTCGACCATCTAGCCCGCCAAAATTTTGACGAGATTTAAGGCAGTCAACTAATCGATGAAAAAAGAATGACAATAGATTTGGTCGTTTGTTTGACGAATGCCCATCTAAATTTCAACCTTTCCTTGTCGAAAAATAGGTTGAAATTTACTAGTGTGCCACATTAGGTGCTCAAGTATTGTGGCTCTTAATGTACAATGATTGATATCACTTTTAGGGGGGTTGTTTTGGATGCTTTGGCAAAATGTATACTATTTTTGTGGGTGGATGACTCATGCTCCTGGATTTAAGAGGTGGGACATCTTATGGTCGGTTGATGTCAGTCGTGGAGGACTAATCATTCCCTAGCTCGCACAAGTCTCCCCTCTCTCTTCTTCTCACTCTTCGTAAACCTCTCTCTTTCTCTCTCTCGCTAGAAAACATAGCATTAAATCTCTCTCTCTCTCTCTCTCTCTCTCTCTCTCTCTCTCTATATATATATATATATATATATATATATATATATATATATATATATATATATATATATATATATATATATATATATATATATCTAGAAAATATAACATTATCCTATTAGTAATGGATTTTTATTATCTAGTTAATTTAGAGAATTTAATTTTAATCATGTTTGGATCCTTATAATTAGATTCATAGCTCATTAAATTAATATTTCACTTCTTCCTTAATGTCTTTGTCTCACAACCAACATCATTTGTTGAATGACCAGCCAATTGAGCTATGTATTGCATAAATAGACCAATTTTGCCTCTAATTATTCTCCCACGCCTATTCAATCTAACCATTTCACACCAAGGTGCAATTGCAACATCATTGTACCTTTTATTTAGATGTACAACATTGAAACATCAATTTGTAGTTAAATGTTAACTTTATATTACTACTTTTTAAAGGCAATATATTAGGGAAGAGGATGTAGTTGAGCACCCTAACATAGTGCTTCTAACTATCCTATGTGGAAATTTTAAATTACTTCAAACTTTATATAGCAACTTTCCCTGCCATGGCTTATAATTAAGACAATAGGATTGCATCATCAGTAATATGTTTTTTTACCATCATGTTCAAAAGGTCTTAAAAAAGTGAAACCCATAATTTTGCATTAAATCATGTTTTTTTGGTGCATTAATGTAGCTTCACATGATTGGTTTCTTTTATAGTTAAACAACTTTTAAGTTACAACTATTGATGCAATATTGCTGAAATATTTTAGACATTCAATAAACAAATATTATAGCAACTAGTAAATTATTGTATTCTTACTTTACTATATTCACCACTCCTTGGAGTTAACCACTCCATGGCTAGGCGAAAAAAGTGCCCAGGCCAAACTCTTGTCTCTAGACACTGTAAGAGACAAAGTCCAAGACTTAAGGAGATAAAGGTACTTGATGAGATGATATCCATAGTAGATGTTCTTGTGTAATTCCATCTTGCACTTCTTGTATTTTCTTGAGATGTTCAACGAGCTGGTCGACATTATTGTAATTGAAATCTTAATTGTATCATACTTGTAGTTTCATTGGTGATTGTCGAGAAGGTCGTCATCAACTATTGTATGTTGTATTTAATTGAAATCAAACATGTACTTATGTTTATGTACTTATGCTTAGCAAGTAGATTGACATCAAGATTATTCAGTTATGTACTCTCTAATTGGACTATTGTTTCATTAATTATTGACAAATTGGTCGACTTGAACTTAAATTTATTCCTGAAATTATATATTTGAGTAGACAATTGAATCTTTATATATCTTGCTGGTTGTATTCTTATCAACTTGTCTTTTCAAAATTTATTCTTTCAGAGTTTTATAGAAATCTAACATATGTGGCACATTCAATCATTTTCAGGCATTACATATATATATTAGTTTTATTTTAATATCAATAATTAAATTAAAAAAGCAAGGATTAAGAAACGTTGGATTGAAATATTTTAACTACACCATTATGTCATTAAACCCTATGATCAATAGTACAACATTTGAAGTCATTTTACAGTCCCACGTCTCCTCGTTCTTTTTGTGGTTGGGCTTATATTGCAAGTCGATGAAGTAGTTCCATCAATGTGTTAGAAAAGGTACGTAGACAATTGATTTTAGTCCAAAATATTGTCTTTTACGCAGTTGCCCCCGGATATTAAAGTTAAACTTGTATTTTCATTACAGAAGAGTTTCCATCAGTTGCGTACAACATTGAATAGTTGAGGTCCTTCGAGTCACTGAGAGAGATAGATCATATCCTTTCGTTTGTTTCAACACGGTGGGCCCATTCATTGCTGAAATTGTCCAAAGTATCTCTCATATATTCAAGGCAGACTCTTCTGTAATGCAAACTTTAATCTGTCATGGCAACCGCGGGTAAGGGAGATAATTCTGGACATGCGTAGGAGAAGGGAGAGTAGTTCGTGGAATAGTCAGTCAGTCTGACCAAATATTTGGTTAGATTGGTCGAGTACCAAGACAATTGCTTTCAGTCCAAAAACAGTGTGTCTTTTACGCAGTTGCCACCGGATATTAAAAAGAGTCTCCAAGCAGTAGCGTACAGCATTGAATAGTGGAGGTCCTTCGAGTCATTGAGAGACAGATCGTCTATAAAATCCTTTCATTGGAGAAATTGTCCAAAGTATCTCTCATATATTCAATTCAAGGCAGAATCTTCTGCGATGCAAACTTTAATCTCTCATGGCTCAAAGGCAGACTCTTCTGCGATGCGGGTAAGAGAGATATTTCCGAACATGCGTAGGAGAAGGAAGAGTAGCTCGTGGAATAGTCAGTCAGTCAGTCTGACCAGATATTACACCTCATTTCTTAACCGTTCCTGCTTTTAATGCACTCTTGGTTAGATTGGTGGAGCACCAATCCGTAAATTAGTCTGCACGATGCAAAAATAATTGATATTGTCTTTCTTTTAAGTGCCCAATATATTATGCTATTATTTTCAAGCCTTTTTTTTAAAAGGTCAATGGTAATTAGCAATTTGGATTATGTTGTGAATGTAGGGGACAACATTTAATCATCGATAGAGGTCTAATAATCGTTATAGTTTTGTCATAGAAACCCCCAATAACCAATTTGAAAAAAACTCAAAAAGTGTTAGTAACACACCCAATAGTTGTGCACAAATGTACTAACACCAGATCATTTTTGTTCGTGATTGTCCATTTTGTGCATAACTATTGAAACATTTCCCAAGGGTTAGTGGGTCATTTGATCACAAGTACTGGGCTATTTGATCACAAGTATTGTGATTTTTTCAGTGAATGACTATTTGTGGAGAACAAGGCAGATATTAGATGACACTTTTGAAATGCCATTTTCAAGTACCCAATATAGTATGCTATTATTTTCAAGCCTTTCTTTTAAAAGGTCAATGGTTATTAGTGATTTGGATTAAGTTGTGAACTTAGCATGAACGACATTGATGTGGTCTTCCTAACTTTGTAGAAGGTTTATTTTCTCAACATTGAATCTCATGATGTCCACCAAGTACTCAAGAGTTCGTAAAGATATCATCTCAGAATATCGGGAGTATTGGCTTGCAGAACATTAAATCGCATGATATTCACCAAGTGCTCAAAGTAATGGTCTGCATAATATCAAGTCTCATGATATCCACCAAGTACTCAAAAAATGTTCATAGGTAATGTGCACTTACCATAAGAACATTCACATCATCTATTATGATAGATTTAGCCATCACAATATGTTATTCACAATAGATGATTACAACTATCATGATTTGCTTCAACCATCACAAGATGTCTATGATGATAGAGGAACAAGTTATCGTAATATCATCACTTCGTTTACAAACATCGAGTTCTTTATCCCTTGAATGAAATTTTCTCGAACTTATGTCTTGAAGGTATGTCAGAGAGATTACAAATAGCTCATATAAAACTATCTCAAAAAATAATACCAATGATTGAAGAACAAAAGATTTTACTAACCAATATTATAGAATGAATTCCAAACTCAAAAAATTAAGTACATTAATTAAGTATGGAATGCTTATGTTTCATAAATTTCAAGTATTTCATTCTATAGAAAATGTCACACATGAATTTCACTTTTATGGTCCTTTGAGACTATTGGCCTTGCTATTATCATGTTATGGATTTTCTTCTTTTTGTGTAGTTCATCTCTTATAGAATAAGATTTATTTCCTTACTGGCTATGCCCTTTGTCAACAATTCTATGTTTCTATACTTGAGTTGATATTAATTACTATAAACCTTTGTTGTGTGAAGCCATTTTCTTCTATTTAACAATTTTCTATATTTTATTAGTATTATCAAATTTGTTGAGCATAAGCTTGATATGTCTTTCTGCCTCTTTATTTTTCTTGTGATATGCTATACTTATACACATATAAATATATGCAGTGTGGCAGACATGAATTTGCACAATGCCTTTGCATTCCTATATTTCATGTTGCAATCCTCATCTATGTATTGTCAGATATTTTATGGACCATTAGACTAGTTTCATGATTGGCAAAATGATTTAGAAGTCTCTATATGAGATAATGTAGTATAATATTCATATTATACTGTCATTTTTCATATTATTCATATTTTCCAATTTCATACCATCAACTCCCAAGCTTTTCTCTAATACCATGTTGTTGATTTGATGGTTTTGAGGTATTGATTTATCTTCAATTCAATCCAATACTTATATTATTAGGATTCTATGTGTTCTTAGATTGAATAAGATTATATTATATATAACTTTGGAGAGGCTTGTCTTGAAAGGACATGATTCTTTTCATTATAATAACAATTTAATCAATTTCATAATATTTTATTAACCAAATCTTAATTTAGAATAATATAATTAATATTCAATATTAACTTATATGATTATTGATAATAATATAATATATTATTAGTAGTGAGTTCATATATTACATATATTTTAAATGATCATATGACTGAAGTTACAAACATAACACATAAGTCCTACTTTTATTTTGACTCTAAAGAATCATACACAAACTAAAAATTAGTAGATTGTTATATTTATTCCTATTGAACAAATAGATATTTGCATTTTTAATTTGATTCAAGAGTTTATTTCTTAGATTAACTATTAAAGAAAATACTAGTATTTTAATTTTAACTAAATAAAAAAGAACCATGACGATAAAACATTCTAACAATCATTCATAAATTAAAAAATTAGTTAATTTTTATATTTACTATATAATATATATATAATAAATATTTACAAATGAAACATATTTATGAATGGACGTGTTTAATAACATTTTTAACCTAATACGAAATAATAGACTTAGTATTGAAATATCCATAGTATTTTCATATCTATATAATAGTATCATTTGTTAATGAAATAGTATTCTGTAATTTAAATAAGTAGGCACGAAATTGCTTTCCAACCTTACAAATAATCTTCGAGCCTTTCTTTTTATCTTGATCATATATGGATGTAGAAAAGTAGCTAAAACAAAATTTCTCTTTAGTTGTTTAGCGGTACATTATAAATTATATAAACACTATTTGACCATAAAAATCATATCGGTATTACACTAGGATTGTACATAATTACAACTGTTTGACGAGAAATTGGATATGATGTTTAATACTCGGATAGTGGACTTGAAAATCTAAGCGTAGCTCAACACAATATATATTATGAAGTTGTAGTAGCTGCTGTTCGCTAAGTACCTGCACGCATATATTGAATGAAAATAAGAATAAATAATTGTAAGTATTGATTCAAGTTTTTTTAAATCAGATTTAAAAAATATTTATTTTTTAAAATTAATTAAATATATTAACTAAATAAAAAAATACAAGGGCAATCATCTTGGATAGAACATTCCATGTAGACGTCATGTTATAGCTGCTGCATAAACTTTTTTACTAGACAAAAAACACGCGTAAAGCAGAATTAAATACCTAATACAGGCTATGAATTTTGCTGCACCTCGTTAAAGAAATCAGTCATTTGGTACCTGGATGCTGCTTCGGTTGTCCATTGACTTGATCATCATGTGCAGGTACCTACCATTTCAATCTGAATCACCACAGTGGAGGGACCCTTTGAAGAAGTTGTTGTCTTTTCTGTGCGAATTTTCGACCTTGTTTGAAAAGAACTCCATTCTACGAACTTTCTCTCATTTAAAAGTCATTAAACCCTATTCTACGTCTGCCTGTGTTTTGTACAGCACTGAATATATGAGAGATACTTTGGACAACTTCAGCATTTAAACGTCATTAATTACTTTTGTCTAGAAAGTCAATTTTTACTTTCACTCAGAGTTATAAGTACCCCATAAGAACTCGATTTAAAAGTCATTAATTACTTTCTCTAGAAAGTCAATTTTTACTTTCACTCAGAATTATAAGTACCCCACAAGAACTCGCGATCTACCATTCATTTAGATGGCTTCAATACTGCTCTTCTGTAAACAAATGAAGCGGGAGGTCGATGCTCTAGTTCTCATGTCTCTCTATTTGGCCACTCCTTGCGCTGCACAATGCAGTCCTGAATGGTGTGGCTCGAAAAATGTCAGTTTTCCATTTTGGATATCCAATAACAGTTGTGGGCTCCCCGGTTTCCAGATTGAGTGCCGGCAGAAGGAGAATGGGAGTTGGAGTCTATTTCTTGGCACTACCGTAAATGGTACAACGACGAAGCTGGAGATCCTAGAGCTGAGTTATAACGGCTCGCTGATTATAAATTCCACTGATCTAAAAGCCTTCTCCTGTTCTGGAAATGATGATGCCTCTGTGAATTTTGCGTTACCCGGAGATGGCCCTTTCATGATTGCCTCCAATAAATTCGTGGTCATCGGTTGCAGCGGCATAGGCTATTTCAGTCTTGAAGGCTGGCGGGGTGGATGTCTATCTGCATGTCTAAACCAGATTAATCCGAGATACTGCAATATCTATGGATGCTGTGAAGCAGGTATTGCAGGGATTGCCAAGTCGATAAATATCACGGGCGGGGGAAGCTGCGGTTTCTCAACTATTCTTGAACCAGAGACTTGGTTTTTACCCCAATCAGCCGACCTTGGCATCTTCGGGAGGGGTCAGTACGGCATGCGCCTCGAATGGGGCATCCCCAAAGGAAATTGTTCCACGGCCATGGGAACTGCCAATTATTCTTGTGCCGATGCTGCCCAATGTGTGAACGTAGCAGACAGGTTCCCTTACGTCTGCGACAATAACAGCTCCGATGACTGTAAAGTCACAAGAGATAACGGCTCCCATGTATGTCAATGCCTTACCGGCTATGAAGGTAGCGGGTACTCTTAACGGCACCGGTTGCACAGGTACCATCATCTCCACTCTTTTCAAACTTAGTTCTGTTTATCTTCTATCATATGGCCTTTTACATCTCCCAGAGTCTTTTTGAAAGTACAGTTACACATTTCTCACGGAGTCCAATATTGTAGACCCCAAAAGAGTCAATCTTTCTTTCTTTCCTTTGCTGATGATGAAAATGAATGTCCAGATGTGGATGAATGCCTTGAAGCAGACTTGAATCAGTGTGTTGAAGCAACCCAAGGAGGTGCGTGTCATAATCTGCCTGGCACTTACAATTGTTCATGCGTAAAGCATTACAGGGGAGATGGCTTCCAAAACGGGACAAGGTGCCAGTCACCACCCTCAAATAATTCCGTAAGATCTGCAGTTATAGGTAACCGTGGGAAATGTCCACCTGTATTTTTGCTTCGTCTATTCTTTTAAAAAGAAATCATTTGAGAAGTAGGACCTATTTTTTCAGCAAGTCAAATTATAATATTGCTATCAAGATTTAAAAGTCAAACTCATTGACCAATCTTTCATGAGTAGTGGTTCACATGAACCCATCTCTCATGAGAATGAATGGAACACTTAACACTCATTGGATCTAGGTGATGCTTACAGGGGGTGCAACACTGGGACTTCTTGGAAGGTCACCCATCCCAGTACTATTCCAGCATGAGCGTGCTTAACTACGGAGTTTCCTCCATGGTTAAACCCACTCATCTTACAACCCCATTTGCAAGACCTTCACCAAGTGTTGAGCCTTATGAACCATTCAAAGGAGAGCCCCTTAAGCTCATTAATTGAAAAGTAGGAGCTATTTTTCCACAGCAAGTCAAATTATGATATTGCTATCAGGATTTAACTGTGTAGTTTTTTGAGTCAAACTCATTGACCCATTGTTCATGAGTAGTGTCTCACATGAACCCATCTCTCATGAGAATGAATGAAACACTTAACACTCATTGGATCTAGATGATGCTCACAAGGGGGTGCAAGACTGGGACTTCCTGGGAGGTCACCCATCCCAGTACTACTCCAGCATGAGCGTGCTTAACTACGGAAACTCCGTAGGTGCTGGACTATGGAGTTTCCCTAGTTAAGCGCGCTCATGTTGGAGTAGTACCGGACTACGGAGTTTCCGTAGTTAAGCGCGCTCATGCTGGAGTAGTACTGGGATGGGAGTTAACTACGGAGTTTCCATAGTTAGGCGCGCTCATGCTGGAGTAGTACTGGGATGGGTGACCTCCTGGGAAGTCCCAGTCTTGCACCCCTTGTGAGCATCACCTAGATCCAATGAGTGTTAAGTGTTCCATTCATTCTCATGAGAGATGGGTTCATTTGAACCACTACACATGAACGATGGGTCAATGAATTTGACTCAAAAAACTACACATTTAAATCTTGATAGCAATATCATAAGAAATCATTTGTCATCTTATTGTAATTTCATTGATTCTGTTTTATTAGTCATTCTAAGAATTATTTTCTTTCAGAATAGATGGTACACTTAGCATTTATTATATTTAGATGAAGTTTACACAGGTGAGACATTAGATCTTTTTTGGAGTCACTCATTCTACTATTATTTTATTTCCGTACTTAACCATGTAGTTTCTTTTAAGATTAGATTCAATTACCTTGTTAATCTATATTTATTTATAAAATTTTAAGCAAATATTGTGCCTTAAGAACCATTCATTAGAAAGATCCTTTAACTCATCAATATCTATTAAAATTAGAAGTTATTTTTCAATTAAGTTGTCATAAACAAAATAAGTTCACATATAATTAAAGGTTGAAGGTTGCTCTCATTTTAAGAAGATTGTAGTTCAATTGACAGGAAGATAATATAATTAGAAAATAAATATTTTAGTTCAATTGATGAATTTGATTTCAAAGAATAATAATATGTTTAGTTTTAGTAGGAAAAATAAGATAAAAAATGTTTAGTCTTGAATGATTTAGATAGATTGAACTTTCTCTTTATGCCAATTTTTATTGATCAGTATATTGGACTCGAAATATTATAATCTACTAAAAATATAGTTATCAATAAATTATACAGGTTCTATATCTTCATTCATTGGAGTTGCATTTGTAGCATATGGATTAATTTGGTACTTCAGGAGGCGTCAGCTGAAATATGTTGGAGACATGAATTTCATAGAGAATGGGGGTATTGAAATGCAGGACCGCATAGCTTCAATGGGAGGAAGAAAAAGTCTAATAATGTTTTCTGAAACAGAGTTAAAAATAGCTTCCAACAATTACTCAATTGAATTAGGGAAACGTGGTTTTGCAACTGTGTATAAAGGAATTCTGCCAGATGGCATGCCAGTGGCAATCAAAAAGCCCAAATCATTTTCCCCAGAATTCATTAACGAAATTGTGATTTTATCCCATATAAATCACAGAAACATAGTGAAATTGATTGGTTGCTGTCTCCGTACACAACTCCCCTTGCTTGTCTACGAATTTGTGCCAAATGGAACACTCTTTCAGCATCTACAATCTGCAGAGCAACACTTGTCCTGGGAAAGAAGGCGACAAATTGCTATAGAAACTGCAGAGGGTATAGCATATGTGCATCGTGAAGCTTCTCAACCCATTTTCCATCGCGACATAAAGTCATCAAACATCCTACTGGATGACACATTTACTCCAAAAGTGGCAGACTTCGGCATTTCTCGGTTGCGACTCTCTGATGATATGCATCTCAGCACCCTTTATCCCTCAGGTACTCCAGGATATGTGGATCCCGAGTTCATAAGAAGCAACCAGTTTACAGAGAAGAGTGATGTTTATAGTTTTGGTGTAGTTTTGGTGGAGCTTCTTACTGTTCTAAAGCCCTTGTTATCTCGACAAGGTGAGATGTACACTTTATATGACCATTTCTTAACAGCAATTAATGGAGGCTACTTAATCCAAATTTTAGATTCCAGAGTAGAGGATGAAGAAAATCGAGGGCAGATGGAAAATATGGCAAAACTTGCAAAGGCATGTTTGCACGTGGAAGGAATGCAAAGGCCATCTATGAGAGAAGTAGTGGAGGAGCTTGTATGGATAAGAGCAGCTTCCAAAAAGACAGAACCAGTAGATAGGGATCTGACTCTCCCGGCACAGACGATTAGTTCCACACAAGCAGCATTTGAGTCTTACAACAGGGAAATCCACGATGGGACAAGTTCATGGTATGACGACTCTTCTCTCACGCAAAATACTTCAGAGGAACCTTCTAGTTCATTGATTCAGATGTCAAATACGCATAGAAGATAATCAAGAGAAGAGAACGTAAGATATCCGTTCCAAATTTAGTATTCATCTTGTTTGAATATTCATTTATTGTTGAATTTGGGCATTATTGTAAATGGGTAAGTGTTTTAGATTCAATTAGGTGTACATTTTTTATTTAGTTTAGTGCATAGTTTGCTGATTTTCTATGTTGCGTTTGTTCGATCATATTAGGTGAACATGAATACGTAATTTAAGAAATATCACATTTCAATCTTGAGCGAGCTATAGCAGCTCTTGAAGTGATATTTACTGTAATGTTAATATGCAAGGCTGAAACCTTGAAATAAGACAGATATCTGACTGTAAGCATGTATATGCCAATTACCAGGATCACATCCCAGCATGCATATTAATGGTGTAGGAAACTATAAATAGGATAGAATTGTGTTGTGGATCTGTGACTGAACTATACTAGACATTTACTATGTCATTTGATTACTTGCATGACTGCTGCAAACGAGCAAACTCCTAAAGCTATGTGAGAAATATATTCGTTTCTTGTAAACAAATGGATCACTATTATAAACATCAAAGTGTTTACATGGAAGATCTTGCTGGTAAAATAAAAGAATTTGGTCTATAGTCCATAAATTCATCTCTTGCGATGATTAAAGAGAGTTTATCGCTTCATACCATGTATTTAACTCATGCATGTGACAGTGGAATTTAAATTACTTGTCACAGTTCCTATTGCTCATGGCATAACTTATTATAACACTTTTGTTTCGAAGAGATCAAATCGGGCGTATTTGTATGCTTGGACTGACTGCATCCTAGTAGGAAAATCGGAATTTGCATGGGTGGAAATTTCAGTACACCTAAGGATTGAAAATCCTTACGTAGACTATGGGCCTTTATGACGGGGTTAGAAATAGATCAGGTTTAATACCGCCTGTGAGTTGAAAGAGGAAAAAAAGAGGGAACATATAGACACAACATCCACAGTATCTGTGATTTCTCTCTTCGGCAATTTGGCTGCACCTGCAAAATGATTAGGTGGCCTGCTAGTGGGGACGACACACGATTGCTAGTTAATACGTTCCAACCTCAGGCATAAAGAGACACCTTTAACCCCGTTCCTGAAGGCAACATCGGATTTAATCATTAGACAAGCACATAAAGTTAAAGGAAAGAAGATAAGAATAACAGTAGCATGCTGATGTTAGTAGTAAAACAAATAAACCTGTTATAGAACACAGTAAGAAACAGATGTGCAAGCTTCGTCATCGAAATTCTAAAAGGATGACGTCCATCACTACATCTAGAAAACTTGGTTTAGAAAGGTGCCCTGCTTGGGCCATGAGGACGTGGCATTACCACGAGAAACTAGTTAATGGAAGCACACCGTATCGAAACTCGTCTGCATCTACATATATATAGACACCCGTATTTGTACTTACACATATCCTTAATGTATGATGTTGTGTTAACAATATCATGTTTAAATTAACAATAGGGCATTACTAAGGTCAACGTAGGGCTATTAGGTTCATGCTACCAACAATACATCCATTCTTGTGAAGTTAGAAATTCAAATGCAATATTATAATATAATCTAATAATTTCTTGTTGAAGGCAACTATACAAATGTATATAACACAAAAGGGAAGTACCTTTTAGAATGGTGTGTGGTATTACAATTTAATACAAGTGTTGGCACACTTTACATAGGATGTGTTGATGTATGTTTTCTCAAGTCATACTTTCAATAATGATTGGTTATTTGTGAGACTTTTTTCTACCCATTTCTTATCATTAATTAAAATTGAAATATCTTTATAGAATGAGACATTACCATCCATAAACTCATCGTACTGTTGCACACCTACTGACTTCTTTTTGTATTTCTCTACAATCTCTTCGAAGGAGATAACAATGCAAGCATTAGATGAATTACTTAGACCCCCATTACCCTGCCACTTTTCTTGATTGCTTCCATTCCCCCATTCAGCTTTATCTTCCTTTACCTTCTAGACTCTAGGACCAGATCTCTCCTCAATAGCTCTCCACCTCATCTTTCCTCATTTCTCCACTCAAAATTCCTTCTCGGTCCTCTAAAGTCTTTTAGTTTGGATACCTAAAACCATCATGGGGTAAAAGTTTCATTTCTATGATGTTGGATTTAGTTTGTAGACTTGATGCTTATGGTTGTTAGATAAATTAATAAATATTTGTTCAAATTCATCACCATCATTGAGAACCATAAAATAAAACTAGGGGAAATGAACCAATAGTAAATCAATAATTGTTCAACCAGATTTGATCATTTATTTACTAGTAGTGGATCATTTATATACCAATAATTGATCATTTCTTAGCTTTCTTGATCCATGACTAGCTTATTTGTGTACCACCACTAGATATTTGTGAAGCACTATTGGATTATTTGTCAACCAGTTGGTGATTTGCAGTGATTTGAGTGAGCGGTTATTGGTGCAATAGGGGTCAAGTATTGGTCAACACTATTTGTGGACCACTTTTTGACCCTTTCATCTGTAACATTTCCAATAGAGTAGATTTTTATTGGGTAGAAGCAAAAATATTAGCTCTAAGTAGTTAAGTCACATATGAAAAGAACTAAAAAGAACCCATAAAATTCAACATCATATGGTACATCAATTAAGTGCGGGAGGTTAGCTATAGCCCCTATTGGTCCCTTTCCCCTACATTCAATTAAAGAGCCTAAGACCAAAGCATTATATAAAAGTAAATGGTTGAAATAACAAGAGAAAGAGCTCATGTTTATAAGTAATTATATCAAGTAAGCTCATAGACATCCTTCAAGTCATTCCTTCAGCTAAACCTACACACATAGATTTAGCTGTGAGACCGGTGTAGAGATAGAGGAAAGCGGACAGGAAGATAGGACATATAAAAATAGAAGTGGAAAGTGACGTGGAAGGAGAAGAAGATAGCTAATCAGATAGGAGTAAGGGACGGGGAAGGAAGGAAGCCTTTCAACAATGAGTTAGGGATTTTTGTTTAAAAAATATAAGGAAATTAAGAAGGGACATTACAGTGGTATCAGAGCATGATCCTGCCATCCTGAAGGGTAAAGGATGATATATAGAAATAATTCATTATGAAAGAATGATGTAGAAACATAGTGGAGCTTCAAAGAGGTTCAATCATAAGAGACAAGCATCTACAAATTTGGTAATGTAGAAATAATGATTCAATTCATGTACTTATAATGTAATTTTTTAAAAAATTGTTATTAGACATTTAAATATATAAATGTAAGTTAGAGGGAAAAGAGTGGCCATTAGGGAGAATTGCGAGGGCACCCTAATACAGTAGTAGTGATGGAGAACCACTAGGGCACCCTATTGTTTGCACCTTTCCAATGGAAAAGAGTGGCAATTAGGGAGAATCGCGAAGGCACCCTAGTACAGTAGCAAGGAGGGAGAATCGCTATAAGGGCACCCTACTACACTGTAACTATGGGAGAACCGCTAGGGCACCCTATTGTTAGCACCTTTCCGAGGCTGCAAGTAAGAGAAAATCGCGAGGGCACCCTACCACAACTGTGTGTAAGGGAGAACTGCTAGGGCACTCTACTGCAGAGTAAGGCTGCAAGTAAGAGAGAATTGCTAGGGAACCCTATTGCAGTAGCATGTAAGGGAGAACTGCTATAAGGGCACCCTATTGCTCTATGATCAAGGGAGAATCGCTAGGGCATTCTATTGCAGATAGGCTACAATTGAGGGAGAACTGCCAAGGGCACCCTGTTGCATAAGTAAGAGAGGGAGAACCGCCAAGGGCACCCTATCACCGTCATAATTGGGCAAAGCAGCCTACTACACAGGGAGTATGGGAGAACTGTGAGGGCACCCTATGTTAAAGAAGAGATTATTAAAGCTATTTATAGAGAATCAAAGCAAATTCTAACAAAGGCAAAGAGAAATGCGACAAAATTGAGATAAGTTTATCCTTTTGAGTTATTCCTAAATTAAATATTATGACTTTCATAATTGGTGGATTTATGTTTATAATTGTTCTAACCTCAAATTGAAATTGTGTTTTAGGATTGTCATCAAGCCTTGTAGAATTCATAATTGCTTGAGGGCAAGCAATTTGGGGTAGGGCGGACTATCATGTCCCCATTTTATAGGATTTGATAATAAAATATTAAATGAATAAATTGAAATACTAATAACGTTAAATATTAATTTCAACATAAATAAATATAATAATAATAATAAACCTTTTATTATTATAATAAGATGGATCTTATAATGTATCATTAATATAATGATATAATTGAAATAATGATATTTTTAATAAGTAATAATATTAAAATATAATAATTAAATAAAGAAAATGTAAATTAAAATGTAGAAGAATTAATTTAAACTAAGAGTGAATAATATTAAAATTAAAAAGAATATAAATTAATTATACATTAAATATAAAAGAAATAAATTAATATATAATTAAGTTTAATGAATGGTCAAAAGGCATAAAATGAAAAGATGTGACTCCCTCAAATATGAGATATAAAAATAGAACATAATTTCATTTGGAAGGGGAGAAAGAGAAGAAAAAAAAGAAAAAGAATATTAAGAGAGAGAAGGAGATGGTTCTAGACCCAGTGAAGGGTCTAGAATACAACTTGCCAAAGGTGGGACAACTAGTGTCTCACTAAGTTTAATAGCCTCTGCTGTCCTCTTAACAACATCACATTCTTCTGTGCTCATGCCACTTTCTTTCAATATCTTCTTCATGGTAGCTTCCACTCTCCTTTTAGATTGCTTCTCCTCCTTCATACTCATAGCAGAATTGTAAACTTCTTCAAATGTTCCAAATCTCTTAGAATGTGCATCAAGTTTACATTTCAACAATCTACCAACATAGCCTTCAATTTCAATTTTAGAAACTTCATAGCCAAGAGGGTCTATGAATTCCATTCTAGGCTCTACTGCCTCAATATAGGTGAAATCTATATCTACCATAAACCATATGTCATTCTTGTATTTTTCTACTAAGGATTGAGGAATCCTTGACCTGCCAATGCATACTTTCAGAAAAGTTTTCAGAACTAATTTCACACTCTCATTAACCTTCTCAACCAAATGACTTTGATAAAAACTATTAATTTTGTTCATGGTATAGTCTCCATCATTTCAATTTGTAGTAAAAGGAAATCTTCTAAAAATATGAAAGAACATATATGTGATCAAGGAAGAAAATCTGAATTGTGAGTATTTAGCCTTCTTGATCTTCTCAAGACTCTCAAAAAGCTGAATCCTCAAAATCTCACAAAGATCAACTGGTTTCTTTTCCACACACATAAGGTAGGCAACATGAACCATACCTGCAACCATGTCATCTTCTCTAGAACTTCCATAGAATTTAGTGGTTAGGATTTTACACAAGTATCTGACATCATCTTGATTGATCTTACTAATGACAATACCTCTACCATTATAGGTTGATCTTGTGTTTTCAATTATAGTATTTCTCATGTTCTTCTCATTCAAAGGAATTTCTCCAACCTTAGACAATCCAGTCACATCATGAATAAAGTTTTCAGTAATGTCTATCACTCTATCTTCCATCCAGAACTTCCCATCATGAATTCTACTGAGAATAATCTTTGTACATTCATCATCATAGAATTCATACTTAAGAGAATAGTTTACTATTTCATTATTTTCTATGTGCTCATAACCAGGTTTGACTGACATATCATCTTTGTATATCAACTTGTAATCTCCATTATATTCATTTTCCTTAAGAGTTTCAAACTTACATCCCAAATATGCTTTCACATTTTCTAAATGAAGAACATCGTCTGGTATGATAGATAAAGCTAGGTTTTCATCTATTCCTTCTGGTTCAATAAGTTCTCTTCTGATTCTAGGTCTATTTTTGTCTTTAATGTTGTGAATCAAACTTGCATCCATCTTAACCAACTGATAATATCTCTTAGATCACTTCTAGATTAGATAAATACCTTGAATTCATAAACTAGGGTTCGGACCTACAAAAACACTGATATCTGACTTCAACCTTCTACAAATCACTCCAAATCTCTTTTCTGCTCTCTCAAATCACTTCTTATCACTTTGTAATCATAATTACTCTAACTTCAACCTTATAACACTTAGCATTAACTCGATCTGACATCGCATTCAATCATTTTGCCGCTAAAATGCCAAAAAGCTGATTTTCTAGCCCTGCAACACTAAAACTACTTGTGACCTCGCAAAACTTCATAATTTTTTTTGCACACTTAACTAGAGAATTAGTACATCATAATAAATCTACATCTAACTAAGCAAAACTTAATTTATTCAAAATTTAAATCTACACTAAATCTAAGTTCCTAAAATACTGAAAAATAACAGAATTTAAGTGCTCAAAGATAAATTAGGTAAAGATTCAACCTTACCATCACATACATTAACTTTTTGACTACTTTCTACACTGAATAGACTTGCTTGATCTTTAGCTTCAACAAATTTCACTTCATGTTTATCATTACAACATCTTTTCTCTGTGTTTCTTGCATTTTCATTCCTTCTTCCAAAGTTTCTAGGATTAGGGTTTTGATTATACCTTCCATTGTTCATTCTACAAAATCTTGCTGTATGTCCAACTCTATTGCAAATCTGACAAATGATTCCATTTGGTACAAATCTAGGTCCTTGCTGATTCAATTGAGTTCTGCAATTTCTAGCAATATGTCCAACTTTGTTGCATCTGTAACAAACTATCCCATTTCTTTTCCTCATGCCTTTAGATGTTCTTTGATCTACATTATTAGTACTCCTAGACATTCTATTGTAATGATTTTCAATAACCTTAGTATTCTTACATTCAATAGCTCTATGTCTGAATCCATGACAATTATAACAATATCCATTAAGAGGTTTAAATTGCTTACCAGTACAATCTTTCTTCATGTGTCCAATAGTATTACATGTAAAACATCTACCTTTAAATTATCTTTGCATACCTTTTGATGGTTCTTCTTACTTCAGAGGTTCTTCTTGATTTCATGATTCTCCTTCTTTAGGTGCAACTTCTTCTTCTTTAGGTGGATCTTTTAGTTTGTTCATTTCTGACTTTTCTTCATCAACTTTAGGAGCCACTGGATCTGACTTTTTGCTTTTAGAAAATACATTGTATCCAAGACCAGCCTTATCATAAAATGGTTTTCCATAAGCTATCTACTCATTGATCTTCTCACTATTAGAATATAACTTCTCAAGTTGTTGCTTTGACTGAGTCAATTCACCTTTCACTATCTTGTTATACTTATCAAGTTCATCATACTCCATTTTGACTTTATCATATTCAGAGTTTACTTTTCAAGTTTGGACTTTAGATTTTCATTTTCATTTTTTAAAATTTCATTTTTAGATCTTAGATTCTCATTTCCATCTCTCATACTAAGCTTCATATTTTCTATCTTTAATTCATACTTAAGAATCACATTTTCTTTTTCTAGGTCATCACAATCTTGAATAAATACTTCAGTTCCTTTTTCAGATTTCAAATCTTTGATCTTTCCTTTCAATTTTTCAATAAGACCTTTTGCATCTTCATACTTTCCTTTGTAAGAGTTTCTTTCTTCAGTAAGAAAAGTAATTTACTCAAGTGCTTCTTCAAGATTTTTCTGCAACTGATCCATATCCATAGAGATCTTACTCAAGCTGTTAAGCCTTCCTCCCTTCTGAGTAACTGTGCTCTGATACCAATTGTTAGAAATAGGAAATACTAAGAGTGGGGGGGTGAATCAGCATTTCAGAAACTTTTGCCCACTTATGGATATTATAAATTAATTTACTGCATATGAAGATAATCAAACTAATTAACAAATACAACACAACACAAATATAACTCATAACACATATTTTGTTCTCGAGGAAACCCTGGTGGGGATGGTACTCACAAATGATCACTAATCAAAAGTATTCTATTAGGGATGTTGTGACCCTGTTAGGAGCCAATTTACAATCATATAGTAGATCTATCCTGGTTAAAGGACTTTAGGCCCTGTTAGAAGCCTTAACCCTGTTAAAGGTTATGATTACAAAACCTAATCACTAGATGAGCCCACTGCCCAAACAGGTAATACAAACTTGTTGACTGATTATAATAGTATCTGATTACAACTTCACATACATAGCCTTAACCACTATCACAAATTACATTAACTTTACAACTTTGCATACAAGTTCACAAGTTATCACAAGGTTACCAAAAGGTACATTACAAGGTACAGTTCAACTACCTTTATACAAGATACAAACATATAATCTTTCCTGTTAGCTTACACATCATGTGTCATCCCTCAATATCATAAAAACATTTAAAAACAATTCCACAAACTTTTATCCATACTGTCCTATTTCTTGCTCTGTCGACTTACACACTGTCATCGGTAAACTTCAAATATCTATGTCCGTAAAACTCCAAACTTTATGCACACTGAGATGAAGTATCCTCATGCTCTTCTAATGCTTCAATTAACTACGCAAACAAAAATATCATAATAGAAAATGTCGCCAATAAAAACTTTCTCGGGTGCTCTATCAAGATCTCTGAGACTAAACTTAGACAAATTCACTTTGCGCTCTCAAACCAAAATTGATCATGACTTGCACTCTTAACTGCAATCATATGTTTCCATAATGACAACATCTATGCACTCACATTAGCTAAATTTCCAACACATCCTCTGCATCTAGTGTCCCCATCTAAACTCTAGGCTATGTTGACCCCGATCAGGAACCAGGTGATAGCTCAAAAACATCACAAGCACAGCTACAAGTGGATGGTCCTGGCTAAACCTATCCATCAAATCATCCCAAGGAATGGAATGACCCATCAATACATCATCAAAGAAGATCTCCCTCAATGTCAGTGTACCTTGTCTCAGTAAAGTCTCATACTCCATGCAGGCCCCGTGGAACGGCACTCTAAGAATCCTATAAATATCCTCAGGGGTGACTGTCATCTCTCCTTGTGGCAAATGAAAAGTGTTCATTTCTGAATGAAAACACTCGACTAGTGCATCTAGAAGACCATGATTTACCTAGATCTCAGGTATCTCATGGAGATGTAACAATCCTAGCCCGTTAATATGGGCAACATCTGCCTCTGTCAATCTCTGAATCAATGCTCCCATGATGGGATGATGCAACAAGAATGCTATATTTGGTAGGTCAACCTACAAATCAAGTGATGACATTGGATCAATATCTCTACATGGTAGGTTTTCAACATAAAAACAACAAGTGCAACTACAAATGCTACCTTCAGCACAACTCTGAAACACCTTAGCTAGCTGATTTTGTGACACAATCAATAATAAATTTCTAGACTAGAAAAGTTTCCCATGTGAAGAAACTATTTTCTCACGCGAGAACATAGTTTTCTCACATGCCTTTATGAATAGGCTCACGTGAGCTCAAAGGAAAACAACTCCTGTGCGAGGAACTCCTAGTGTGTGTGAGTGGTGACTATGGCCAGCATGAGGAAATTGTTTCCTCACACGAGATTAGAAGAACACGGCCTAAAAATTGCTAAATCCACCCTAATCAATCTACTAAAGTAGTAAAAATTGAACTGTAGGATGGTTTATCGACTACTTATAGGTGCATCATACTCTGAGGGTTGGGTGTGTTGTCAAGAGTGCTTGAAATGATGTGTATGCACGGGTATACCCTCCATCTCTCTCAGAGCTCTCAAAAATCACAAGAAGACAAAAGTGAATAATGATTTGAAAATAACCCCTCCGGGCCTTATATAGCTTTTTGACCTAATTTTCAAAAGTGCTTTATTTTTTGAAAAAATTGCATCCCTAGCTAAATCGACTATTCTAGATCCATTTTCAGAATCTAAATCAAAATATGACATTCCTAAGTAGCTCGAAATTGCATTTTAAATTTTGGGATCACTGTGATCAAATGCTTGTGCAGTCAACTTTCTGACATTGCTTTCTTGTTATAGATTATGCTTTCATCTTTGGATTTCTTTGCTATCATGTTTCCTATGTTATTCTAGGATATCTCTGATATGAGTTAACACTCCAAATATACCTTTGATTAGAATGGTTGAGATGGGGCATGATATTTTCTTAATTTTTGTTTGTGGGATATTTACCAATGAAGTCGGTAGGACAAATTATTAGGGTGTCTGTGCGTAAGTGCCTTCATTCATTCAATAAGTATTAACAACATAACTCATGTTTTTATACAGATACTATTAATGGTGATACGCTAGTGCCTACCTTGACTCCAAATAGTTGTTCTCTGATGGAGGGGTAAATATTCTTTGTCTATTATGAAAATGAAACCCAAGTCATCTTGCCTTAATTATACCTCGATGCTTGTCAAGTTTTCTATATTAAACTCCATGAAAGAAGTGCTCAGGTCATCCTGGTTCAATTATACCATGGTGCTTGTATTTTCTTACAACATAAAGAGCTCAATGATGAAAATTAAATTCCAATAAATGTGAAGTTCTAAGATACTACATAAAGTTGTGGAGATACTCATACTCATATATCATTTTGCAATACTTTCATCTTGTCCTCTATAATAATCTCAATCAATCTTCTCCATTCTTTCATAATCCGTTCCACATTCTTCTAGATCATCGATCTTATCTCTCTTTGCAACCTATTATTGTTAATCATCATATGACATGTCATCTTTCAATTTCACTCCTGATGGGGCAGGATGATTGCATCATTGAATCTTTGAGCATCTCTCTCAAAACAGTCTAATCTGAATAAAAAATCTTCATCACTAGGAACATCTCATCACTTGGGGCATATTTGGTTTTTCATACTTCTTGGTCAAAATTGGATATCCCATGATTCTTGAAATCTTATTAGATATTGGGGCAATCTAACCCTAATTCCTAGAAGTCAAACTTTGTTCTAGAGATGGCTTTCAAAAGCTCTCTAAATGCGACCATTATCTGGGCAATCTAACCCAGGTCTCGGAGGGCTAATCTTCACGTTGGGAATCTAACCTTGATTTTGGAGATAGTCCTAAATCTATATCTTCATCTGTCACATTAGACTATTCTTTGAATCAATGTGTTGCTTGCACATCAATTCAAAGAGGGGCAAAATGTAATACCCCAAAATTGGTCTATTGCTATCCTAATCAATTTTGGCACATTTACTCCTATTTCTTCTAATTTCTACATAATCGAAGTCCTATTGTCCTAGGCAATTCTATAATCCTAATCAATCCTAATTAATCCTAAATCATTCGTAAATCAATTATCTTTCATCAATTTAGCCATTTATTAGATTAATACTCAAACCCTAAATCTTCTATAAATGATTAATTTTTAATTAATTATTTAATCTTTTCTTTAAATTATGGGATTTTTATAAATTCCTAAATTATATTTCAGCACATGGCTCCTAACCCTAACCCTAGCCAATATTTTATTTATGATGGATTTCTCCATTTTGAATTTAATATTCATTTCAATATTTTATTCATAGTGGATTCCTCCATTTTGAATTTAATATTCATTTGAATCTTTTATTCATAGTGGATTTCTCCACTTAGAATTTCATAATCAAAATCTAATCTTATATTCTTAGTAAATTTGTCCACTTAGAATTTGATATATCCATTTCAATCTTATATTCAGAGTGGATTTCTTCACTATTGAATTTAATAATCAAGAATTTCTATAAATAGAGCCTCTTTCTCTTCACAAAAATAATGATCATCTTCTATGCAAAGCTATGATGCTAGTTTGAGAGCCTAAAAAGCTACCAAATTACCATTATAATGCTATCATCTTCATTCTCAATCTCCAATATTTAGTGGTGTCTTTAGAAAAGGATCTTCAAAGAGGAGATTTGAGAGCTCAACCATAACATTTTCACATTTTTAACATTGTTATTAGATAATTAGCTTAATTCTCATTTTTAGATTAGTTTGCTTCTTGTGTTATTAGATTAAGTGTCATTTCTATTTCAAGTTTCTAGATCAAATCTTGCATTGTTCTTATTGTATATTTAGTATGTTTTCATTTAGTTTAATTTGCAATTTCATTTTAATTAGTTTGCTTACTTGTTATTAGCTTAATTCTCATTTTCTTCCCAGCTTCTTAGATTACTTTGCATCTCATTCTAGCTTAATTGTAATTACTTTCTTAGTATTTAAAATCCTCCATTTAAGAGTTTGGTCTATGGTTGTGATTCAAAACCCCACCTAAATAGGAGGCAACAAGTTGATTTAATCGATATTGTAAAATAAACAATTCATGTTCATTATTGCAATTCAATGATTGAAAAATGACCATGTTGAGTATATAGTTGGATTAGAGGTCCACATTCAGCTATAAAAAAGTCCTATTAGGTCTTAAGTCTAGTCTTATTAAGTCTTAAGGGGTCTTATTATGTCTTAAGTGGTCATATTCTATGTCTTAAGGATCCTAAGGGTTCTTAAAGAGCTTTATGTCACAATAGGGGTCCTAAAGGAACCTAGAGTGTGCTAATAGTCCTAAAGGGTCCTTGGATGTACTAATTGGTATTAATAGGTCCTATTAGATCAAGTAAGTGGTCTTATTAGGTCTTAAGAGTCTTAGGATGTACTAATTGATTTTAATAGGTCATATTAGTGCTATTAGGTCTTAAGTCCAGTCTTATTAAGTCTTAAGGGGTCCTATTACATCTTAAGTGGTCATATTCTAGGTCTTAAGGATCCTAAGGGTTCTTAAAGAGATTTATATCACAATAAGGGTCCTAAAGGAACCTAGAGTGTACTAATAGTCCTAAAGGGTCCTTGGATGTACTAATTGGTATTAATAGGTCCTATTAGGTCAAGTAAGTGGTCTTATTAGGTCTTAAGAGTCCTAGAATGTACTAATTGATTTTAATAGGTCATAATAGTCCTATTATGTCTTAAGTCCAATCTTATTAAGTCTTAAGGGGTCCTATTATGTCTCAAGTGGTCCTATTCTAAGTCTTAAGGATCCTAAGGGTTCTTAAAGAGCTTTATCTCACAATAGGGGTCCTAAAGGAGCCTAGATTGTACTAATTGTTGAGTACACAACTGATTTACAAGAGAATGGAGAGATTGTTGAAACAGTGATTGAAGATCATATGAAGATGAAGATGTATAGATAATGCAACATGTTAAATCAGTATTATGTTGTCATTGATGTCAACTAGTTTCTTATTAGTTTGACAATACTTATCTTGCAAGTTATCATTATCGAGACATCGGAAGAATGGTGAAAGAAGGTCACAACAGATGAGGTTAAGGAATGCATTGGATAACTTATTGACGAGTCTCTAATTTCATTATATTGATTATAGTATGGTGTATTCATCTATTATGGATAAAGGAACTAAAAGACACAAAGCAGTGTTGGTCAGTAAAAGAGAACGGTTTAGTGTTTATCGAGAATCTCAGTGTAAATGCCAACGATAGTATACACTGACGCAGTGTTGTATACCGAGCAATAGTTTAATTGATGAATGTTTATTGATGCATTTCTTTGTTAACCGAGGAAAATTGAAAAGCATTAAATGATTTGTTTAGCTGACAAATTGATGAGCTAGATTCACATGATTTCGAGCTGAATGAATAAAGTTAGTTACAAAGATCTATGGCTAGAAAAATTCAAAGGAGATATGATGAAGCAAATTGAAACATGTCAATGACACATTAGCTGAGAAAGTTCAAAGTAGTAAAATCAATGAACATGATTAAGTAGAAAAATCTAATGGATGGAAATCAAACGACTTACATGTTTATTTAAGGGGAAAGAAAATACATTGTTATTATCGATCGGAGAAAAATAAGAAGATACTATAGAAGTTGAGCATGGACTAGCATTCATGCATTTATGATCAAACAGGTTACTGAATCAAGCTACAAAAACTAAGCTACACAGTGAACAAACCAAGCTACACAGAGCACATAACTGATTGTTTGTAAGTGGTATTGATATTAGATCTAAAGTGACATATTGGTCAAAAAATATT
This sequence comes from Chamaecyparis obtusa, assembly GCA_027943335.1. Classification (NCBI taxonomy): domain Eukaryota; kingdom Viridiplantae; phylum Streptophyta; class Pinopsida; order Cupressales; family Cupressaceae; genus Chamaecyparis; species Chamaecyparis obtusa. The sequence continues at coordinate 366,110 of BSBK01001782.1, forward strand.
ATTGAGAAAAATAGTGATCTATATCAGCAATTTTTTGTATTTAAGGCAGATCAACATACTATTACTTTCTTACCATTGTAAATAGTGAAAATCTCTTAACCGAGTAGACTTTTAAGTCTTATTTGTGTTTCATTCTAACAAGTGAAACATTGTTATCCTGTAAATCCGCATAGTGAGTGACAATGAGATAGAAAGATAACTTCTAGTGTAAAATCCTCTAACAAGGTCACACCTAACAGTGTGTATTGTAACCTTTAACAGGGTTGGGTCTTCACTGACCTCACTTCTAAAGAGTGAAATTTTTGGGTTGCCGGCTCCCAGGTGGTTTTTCCCTTAATAGGGTTTCCACATTAAATTAGTGTGTTAAGTGTTCATTGTGATGATTTTTTGTTATCATACTTTACATTTTAACCATTTGGTTTAATTGGTAAATTACTATGAGCTTTAACTAATGAAGGGTAAATACAGTAACAGAGAGTAAGATATTTGTTTACCAACTGACAGTATTTTGAGATATAGTATTTTGGGTTACTTATTTTGTTTTGGGACCTAGATAACTAATTCACCCCCCCCTCTCAGTTATTCCAACAATTGGTATCTGAGCTTATTGGTTTCTTGAAATAGAGTTTTAAGGACTTGAGCATAAAAATCTCAAAATGAGTAAGAGGGAAGTGCCTAAATTGAACAAAGACAACTTCTTAGTATGGCAACAGAGAATGAAACTGCACATAGCTAGAATTAGTGGAGATGTACTACATTTTATGACAACTAGCTACAGTGAACCGACTGGTCCTCTGACTGTGGAACAATTGAATGATAAGCATGATCATAACATAGAAATGATGGAATTTGCTACTGCTTGTACCAATGCAAAATTTGAAGAAATCAAAAAATTGACTACTGCTAAGGCAATGTGGGATAGACTAGCACAAGTATACAGTGGTAACACATCTGTCAAGAGAGCTAGAGTAGAAAGCTTAAGAGGTAAATTCGATGAAATGAGAATGAAAGGAGAAAAAATTGTTGAATATTCAAACAGAGTTAAAGAGGTTTTTTATGCTATAAGAGCATCTGATGGAGTAATTGAAGAAGAAACAATAATCAACAAAATACTCAGAACCTTGCTACCTGTCTATGCAATGAGAGTGTCTGCTATTCATGAGAATCGAGATTCATCCAATCTCACACTTGATACTTTCATTAGTAGGCTTACTACCTTTGAGTTGAACAATTTTGATAATAGTGTTGTGCCTTCTATTGAGTTTGCTTTCATATCTTCTCTGAAGATTGGGAAATCTAGCAAGAAAAATAGAAATAATAATGAAAGTGATCTGATGATGAACTTGGTGAGCTTGAAGCATCAATGGCTAGAAGATTACCGTAAGGTAAAGGGAGATATAGAGGTCAGTTACCCTTGGCATGCTTTAATTGTAAGGAAGTGGGTCATATTGTTGCTAGATGTCCTCAGAAAAGAAATGATGATGATGATGAATGAAGAGATAGATCCGAAGGGAGTTATGGAAGGAGAGTTCAAAAAAAGTTACCAACACAAAAATAGAGATGATCGAAAGGACAAAGGTAAAAAGGCTTATTTTGCAGCTGAAGATACTAACTCTGAATCTAAAACTGATGTAGAAATAGTGTTTGTGGCAATGAAGGAAGATTCAGAAGAAGAAGAGAAACAAGAGGAATTTTCCCTGATCTCACAGATAAGCAAGAATGACACATGGATCATTGATAGTGGCTGCACATATCACATGACAGGTGATGTAGATAAATTTGATGAATTAGTTGAATACAATGGTGGGTTTGTCAAAATGGGTAATGATGCTCCATGCATTGTGAAAGGTAAAGGTACTCTAGTAACAAATGATAGAATAAGATGTGAAAATGCTTATTGGGTATATGGATTGAACTACAATCTATTGAGTGTGGCACAGTTGAATAATTTAGGTCACAGACTGGCATTTGAGAACAAGAAGGTAAAGATCTATGAAAGTGATGGAAGACTTGTTGGAACTGTACTCAAACTAGAGGTAATCTATTTCATCTTGATATTGATAAGTCCTCCTGTTTACTTATGAAAGATCAAGATGCTTGGCTATGGCACAAGAGATTATGTCATGTAAACTTTGATAATATGATCAAAATCAGTAGAAAGAAAAGAGTTAGAGGTTTTCCTAACTTATATAAGCCTGATCATACTTTGTGTCATGAATGTCAAAAGGGAAAAATGACTAAATCTAGTTTTAAGATTAAAGACTTCTCAAAAAAGAAGATTCTTGAGTTGGTTCATATTGACTTATGTGGTCCTATGAGAACTTAAAGCTATTATGGTGATAGATACTTTATTCTTTTTGTTGATGATTATACTAGATTGATGACTATGATATTTCTGAAAGAAAAGTTTGAAGCTTTTAAAATGTTTAAATGGTATAAGGCTAAAGTAGAAAAGGAAATTGGAAAAGAAATCAAATGTTTAAGGTTAGATAAAGGTGGTGAATGTGTTTCTGATGAATTTACTAACTTCTATAATGAGCATGGAATCCAAAGGCAGGTGTCAGCACCAAGAAGCCCACTGCAAAATGGTATTGCTAAAAGAAGGAACAGATCAATAATTGATTGTGCAAGGACACTAATGATACAAAAGTATGTTGCTCAGAAATTCTGGAGAGAAGCTGTAAGCATTGCAGTTTATGTGCTTAACCAAGTACAGTTGAAGAAAGATACCAACCGAACACCATATGAACTTTGGTTTGGACATAAACCCAATGTAAGTTACTTTAGAATATTCTAAAAGATGAAAGTAAGTGTTTTATTCTGAAAGATGATAGGAATAGTAAATTTGACTCTAAAGGTGATGAAGGAATATTCTTAGGATATTCTACCCAAAGCAAAGCTTACAAATGTTTGAACAAGGTGACTAATAAAATTTTTGAAAGTGTGAATGTTCGAGTTGATGAATATGATGATAAGGTTATAGATAAAGAAAAGCCTAAAAAATCGGAGGACTACTGACAATTCACTTATTATGAGTTCCCTGAGTTTCAACCAAGGATATCACAGACTGCTGCAACTGGTGGACAGACAAATACTGCACAGGAACCGATAGAAGCTAATGATGGTCAAGGAGAACCTACCAAGAAAGCTAATGAACTAGAATAGAATATATAGCAAAATACACAGCAAGATTCACAAGATAGAAGATCAAGGATACTAGCAAGATTTGTCAGAAGACATCATCCTAAAAATAAGATCATTGGAGATAAAGTTGTTGGAATGCAAACATGAAGCAAAACAAGACAAGGTACTTGCTTAGTTTGTGAATTTGAACCTAGGAATGTACAAGTTGCTTGGGATAATGAAGAATGGCTTAAAGCAATCATTGATAAAATTGAGCAGATCGAGAAGAACAAGACATGGACTTTAGTACCTAGACCTAAAGATAAGAATGTAATTGGTACTCAATAGATTTTCAGGAATAAGCTGAATGAAAGTGGAGAAGTGACAAGAAACAAAGCCAGACTTGTATGTAAAGGATATGCACAAGAAGAAGGAATTGACTATGGTGAGACATTTGCACCTTTTGCAAGACTTAAGGGTGTTAGAATGTTGCTGGAATATGTTGCATATAAGAAGTTTAAAGTTGATTAAATGGATGTTAAGTCTACTTTCTTGAATGGAATACTTGAAGAAGAGGTCTACATTGAACAGCTTGAAGGATTTGAAGATCTAGATAACTGAGATATGGTTTGTAGACTACACAAAGCACTTTATGGACTAAAACAAGCACCGAGAGCATGGTATTCAAAAGGTTACATACCTATCTATTAAGTATTGGATTTACTAGAACAAGTGATAATAGTAATTTATATATGAAAGGAAACACTGATGACACTATTATCATAGCTAAAATTTTTGTAAATGATATATGTTGGCAATTTGGCTAATGCGGATACATAGCTGTTGTCATTATGGAAAAATATGATCAATGTTAAGAGCACATAATTTGGAAAGCTATAGTTGGAGATCGTAGAAACAAATTGTCTAAGTATGGATACAGACATCCTGACATAGCACCAGAGAAAGATCTAGTTGGTGATGTTCACTGGAGTAATATTTTTGTTTGTGTAGTTAACTGAAGCACCTACAGAGTATGAGGATACCACATCTCAGAGAGGATAAAGTTTGGAGTCGTACAGATAAAGTCATTCAAAGATTACCGATGATAGTTTGCAAGCCAATAGAGCAGAAACAAGGTTAGAATTGGTAAAATGAATAAGGGATTATTTTGCCTTGCAAAATAATATCTTAATGATATAAAGGGACAACATAAGATGTAATTATGATGTACAGGCCGACAAGAAGAAGATTTATGTTTGTAACTTGTATAAAGGCAAAGTAGTAGTAGTTGAAATGTACCTTGTGAACTAGTAAGAAAGTTGTAAATGTTGTGATAGAGAATGTTGTAATATTGTTGTATATTGTGATAGTGATAAAGGATATTATTGTGAAGTTTTAATAAGATCATATTATAATCAGACAACAAGTTTGTATTACCTATTTGGGTAGTGAGCTCATCTAGTGATCAGGTTTTGTGATTTAACTCCTAACAGGGTTAAGGTTTCTAACAAGGACTAAAGTCATTTAACCAGGATAGATCTACTATAAGATTTTAATTGACTCCTAACAGGGTCACAACATCCCTAACAGGATATTTTTGATTAGTGATCATTTTTGGGTACCATCCCAACTGAGGTTTTCCCTTGGCCAGGGTTTCCTCGAGAACAAAAGATGTGTTATGAGTTATTTTCATGTACTGCTATGTTTGTTTATTAGCTTGATTATCTTCATATGCACTAAAGTAATTTTTAATATCCATAAGTGGGAAAATTTTTCTAAAATAATGATTCACCCCCCGCCCCCTCTTAGTATTTCCTATTTCTAACAATTGGTATCAGAGCACAGTTACTCAGAGGAAAGGAAAGCTTAATAGCTTGAGTAAGATCTCTATGGATATGGATTAGTTGCAAAAGAATCTTGAAGAAGCACTTGAGCATATTTATTTACTTACTGAAGAAAGAAATACCTTGAAAGTAAAGTATGAAGATGCAAAGAGTATTATTGATAGATTGAAAGGTAAGATCAAAGATCTGAAATCTAAGAAAGAATCTGGAGTCCTTATTGAAGATTGTGATGACCTAGAAAAAGAAAATGTGATTCTTAAACATGAATTGAAAATAGAAAATTTGAAGCTTAGCATGAGAGATGGAAATGAAAATCTGAGATTTGAAAATAAAAAATTGAAAAATGAGAATGAAGATCTGAAATCTAAACTTGGAAAGATGACATCTAAATTTGACAAAGTCAAACTACAGTATGATGAACTTGAGAAATACAATAAGATAGTGAAAGGTGAATTGAATTAGTCTAAACACAACTTGAGAAATTGTATTCTAACAGTGCAAAGATCAATGAGCAAATATCTTATGTGAAACCATTCTATGATAAAATTGGTCTTGGATACAATATATTTTCTAGAAACAAGAAGTCAAATCCAGTAGCACCTAAAAGTGTAGAAACAATGTCAAATGAGAACAAATCTAAAGATCCACCTAAAGAAGAAGAAGAATCATAAAAAAAAGAAGAACCAATGAAGTAAGAAGAATCATCAAAAGGTATGCAAAGAGAATTCAAAGATAGATGTTTTTCTTGTAATACTATTGGGCACATGAAGAAAGATTGTACAGGTAAGAAATTTAAACCTCTTAATGGATATTGTTATAATTGTCACAGATTTGGACATAGAGCTATTGAATGTAAGAATACTAAAGTTATTGAAAATAATTATAGTAGAATGTCTAGGAATACTAACAATGCATATCAAAGAACATCTGAAGGCATGAAAAGAGGAAATGGAATAGTTTGTTACAGATGTAACAAAGTTGGACACATTGCTAGAAATTGTAGAACTCAAATGAATCAGCAAGCACCTAGATATGTATCAAATGGAATCATTTGTTAGATATTCAATAATAATTGACATACAACAACATTTTACAAAATGAATAATGGAAGTTATCATCAAAACCATAACCTTAGAAACTATGGAAGAAGGAATGGCAATGCAGGAAACACAAAGAAAGGATGTTGCAGCAATGAAAATGAAGTGAAATTTGTTGAGGCTAATGATCAAGCAAGTCTATTCAGTGTTGAAGGTAGTTAGAAAGGTAATGTATGTGATGGTAAGGTTGAACCTTTACCTAACTTATCTTTGAGCACTTAAACTCTGTTATTTTCATTATTTTAGGAACTTAGATTTAGTGTAGATTTAGAATTTGGAAGAGTTAAGTTTTGCGTAGTTAGATGTAGATTTGTTGTGATGTACTAATGCTCTGGTTAAGTGCGTAAAAAGAAATATGAAGTTTTGTGAGGTCGCAAAAAGATTTACTATTGCAAGTTTGAAGAATCAACTTTTTGTCATTTTAGCGGCAAAATGAATGAATGTGATGTTAGATCGAGTTAATGTGGAGTGTTATAAGGTTGAAATCGAATTAATTTTGATCACAAAGTGATTGAAAGAGATTTGAAAAGCAATAAAAGTGATTTGGAGCTATTTGTAGAAGTTTGAAGTTAGTTTGCAGCGTCGTTCAGACCGAAGCCCTAAATTTGTGAAGTTGAGGTATTTATCATAACAGAGACTTGATTCAGAATATGTAATCAGTTGTTAAGATGGATGTTTCAATGGTTCATAATGTTAAAGACAAGAATAGACCTAAAAATAAGAAAGAACCTGTAGAACCGACAGAAATGGATGATAGTTTAGCATTGTTTTTTGTACTAGACAAAGTATTGCATCTAGAGAATGTTAAAGGTTATTTAGGTTGTAAATTTGAAACCTTGAGAGATGTAGAATATAATGGAGATTATAAGAAGTTATACAATGATGACATGACAGTTAAACTTGGATATGAACACCTAGAAAATAATGAGATTGTCAACTATTCTATGAAGTATGAGTTTAATGATGATGAATGCATTAAAATCATTCCGAGTAGAATTCATAATGGGAAATTCTGGATGGAGGATAGAGTTATTGATATTACAGAAGACCTTATTCATGATGTAAGTGGTTTATCTAAAGTTGGAGAGATTCCTTTGAATGATAAAAACATGAAGAAGATTGTCATTGAGAATACATGATCTAGCTATAATGGAAGAAGAATTGTAATCAATAAAATCAAACAAGATGATGTCAGATATTTATGCAAAATTCTAACAGCAAAGTTCTGTGGAAGTTGAAGAGAAGATGACATGGCTGCAGGAATGGTTCATGTAGCTATCTTATATGTGTTGAGAAGAAACAAGTTGATTTATGTGAGATGTTGAGAATTCAATTGTTTGAAAACTTAGAGAAGATCAAGAAGGCTAAGTACACTTAGTTTAGGTTTTCATCTTTGATAACCTATATGTTCTTTCATATTTTGAGGAGATTTCCTTACACAACAAATTGGAATTTTTAGAAAGTAAAGATCCCCAAGATAACTAAGAGTGGGGGGGGGGGGGGGGGGTGAATCAGTTATCTAATATTTAAACCATTCAACTTCTTTAATAGCTTTAAAAAATATAATCAATGTAGTAATCAACCATAGATAGAAAGATAACCATACACAATTACACAATGACACAAGATATGTTGACTAGGGAACCTCTTGAAAAGAGTAAACCCCGGTGGGAATGATGCCCACAAAATAATGTACTAATATGAAAGTTCCTTGTTAGAGGATGGACCCTGTTAGGAGTCTTATGAAATACATTCAGTACATATAAATCCATGTTAGGAGATTTTGAATCCTTGGTAAAAGATTCTAACTTGGTTAAGAGTTATGGAAGACAGAAGGACCCACTGCCCAAATAGCTTCAAGGCAAGATCTCTGAACCCATTGTCTAAAAGACCTTGAGATTATTCAATAGAATAATATAAAATATATTACCTCCTACCCGCTGTGCCAAAATTTCACTCTCTACTACACAAGATCATAATCTCGGATCTCTATACTCACAAGTCTTCCTTCATTACTGAATTAGCTCCCCTCATGCATAAATCCACATCAAAAGTTTCATAATCTTAAAATTACCATCAAAATCCACATTACAACCACACAATACTATTAAAAACATTCCTTCTTATATGCCACACTCAAATAATTGCAAATGATTTAGCATATAATTACAAAATAATAATTTCCACATGTTACACCAAAAATTCTTATAAAACTGTCAGCTTCCAAATATTGTAACTTTTTCCAAATGTATCCTCAAAGTTTGCACTATGAACCACATCATCATTAATGAGTCTCCAACATTCCTATAATTGCACAAAATTAGATTCCATCCCAGCTAAGAGATATCCTCTGATTTCCACAAACTGCTACTTAGGAACTCTGTCAGAAAACTATTTTCACCAAAATTCTTATAAATTTTACAAATGATAAATATATTTTTGCATTGTTAACCATAGGTTAATAACACAAAAAGGAATATACTACCAACTGCGCAAAAGCTAATCTACAATACAACATGTGCGCCAAACAAAACTGTGCCTGCTTTCCTACTAATTTCTAGTATATCACTATGTTGACATCAATGACAATCTAAGTCATGAATGCAACAACCACTGCTACAGAATGACTACTAAAAAATACCAAACAATATCTCAATGTCTTAGCATTCATTCCTAACAATCTCCCCCATTGGCATTGATGGAAATATAGATGAAAAACATCCACTGTTTCAAAAATCCAATCACTGCTAGTCTGTTACAATACATTTCTCTACCATTAAAATTTCTCTCCCCCATTTTGATACATTTCTTTACCATTACAATTATACAATTTCTCAACCAAATGATTCTCTCCCAAAATGCAATATCTCTTCCTCATTACTATATCATAATGTTTTTCATGATTCTCTCCCCCATTGACATCAATCACAGAAAATCTATCACTATGCCAAACAATAGCTCAATGTCAATAGACACTTATTTGAAAATACATACAGTGGAGTCCTTAATGACTCAACTCTGAAACAAAAATACTCCCCCATACAGGAAGTACCAACATCCAGTCCAGAAAAGATAGGTGCATAAACCACTGGACGGATGCAACTATCTACATCATTACTCAAGAGAAGGTTAGGGCATAACCCTAAGCATACCTCTCAAATATTCAAATCTATCCTTTGGTAAAGGCTTAGTAAATATGTCTTCTATCTATTCTTTTGTGCTGATGTACTCCAATCTGACTTCTTTGTCTACAACATTCTCTCTTACAACATGATACTTGATCTCTATATGCTTTGTCTTTGAATGTAAAACTAGATTATTTGACATACTGACTGTACTTGTATTATCACAATGTATGACAATAGGCTCATCAAACTTTATTCCAATGTCATTTAACATATGCCTCATCCAAATTATCTAATTACAATTATTTTTTGCTACAAAATATTTTTCTTCTGTTGTGCTTTGTGAAATACAATTCTACTTTTTACTTAACTAAGAAACCAATCTTCCTGCAAGAAAAAAGGCTCCACCACTGGTGCTTTTCTTGTCATCAACATTGCCTCCCCAATTTGCATCAGTATATGTACATAATGTGAAATCATCAAAATTATCATACCACAATCCATAATCCATTGTTCCTTTCAGATATCTCAGTATCCTCTTTACTGCTGCATAATGTGACTCTTTAGGTTCTGCTTGAAATCTTGCTACAATCCCAACTGAATGTGCTATATCTGGTATTGTATGTGTCAAGTACTGTAATCCCCAATCATAGATCTATACTTCTTCTATTCAACTTTTGGTGTCTCATCTTTGCTAGATAATTTAAGTCTTGTAATCATAGGTGTTTCAACTGGTTTGCAATCTTCCATACCAAATCTTTTCAACAAGTCATTCAGATATTTGGTCTGACTGATAAATATACCATCCTTGCTTTGTGTTATCTATAATCCCAAAAAGTACTTCATTTCTCCAATCATACTCATTTCAAATTCTATTTTCATTTCTTCTACAAATCTGTCACTAGCTTCATCTTCTCCTCCAAAGATAATATCATCAACAAAAATAACTATACCCAACAATCCATTCTCAATTTCTTTTATGTATAAGTTACTATCTGTTGTTCATTTTGTAAATCCCAATATCAGTAGACACTTATCCAATCTTGCATACCAAGTTCTAGGTGCTTGCTTTAATCCATACAATGCTTTCTTGAGTTTACATACCATGTCTCCTTCTTGAGTCAAGGGAAAATCTTCAGGCTACTCAATGTAGACTTCTTCTTCCAATTCACCATTCAAAAATGCTAACTTAACATCCATCTAATATACTTTGAATTTCTTAAATGCTGCATAAGCTAGAAACATTCTTATCGCTTCAAGTCTTTCCATAGGAGAAAAAGTTTCTTCATAGTCAATTCCTTCTTGTTGTGAATATCCTTTACATACCTATCTTTCCTTGTTCCTGATTACCTCTCCTTGCTCATTCATCTTGTTTCTGAAACCCATTTAGTTCCAATTACATTCTTATCTTTAGGTCTATGGACCAATTCCCATGTTTTGTTTTTTTCAATCCGATCTAATTCTTCTCTCATAGCTTTAATCCAATGTTCATCTTCATAGGCTTCATTAGTAGACTTAGGTTCAATTTGCAAAATCAAACATAAGTGTACCTTATTCTAAGTAAGAAATCCTTTGTCTAAACTCCCAATAATCTATTCAACGGGATGATGCCTTGATGTGTACCTATTAGGTGTCATAGTTTCTCCTCTTGTAGTTTCTCCTCTTGTCTCACTTGTAGATCCTTTTTTTCTCTGATCAACACTTTCTTAAATATTGCTTTCATTTACCAATTCACTGTTAGTCTCAAATAATTGTTCAATAGATTGAGTGTTAGGCTGAGGGTTAGTACCTTCATCAGATTCATAATCAAGCATTCTTTCCTAAATTTTAAATTTCTCATCAACTCTAACATTTGCACTTTCAAAAACAGTCTTAGTTCTCTTGTTATAACATCTATAAGCTTTAATTTTCAAAGAGTATCCAAGAAAGATTCCTTCATCACTTCTAGGATCAAACTTTCCTATATCATCTTCTCTCTTAATATAACATTTTCTTCCAAAAATTCTAAAATACTTAACTGAGGGTGTGTTCCCAAACCACAATTCATAAGGTGTCTTGTCTGTATTTTCTTTGATTTGCACTCTATTCATTGTATATACTACTGTATTCACTACTTCTCTCTAGAATATCTTAGCCATATCACTTTCAAATAACATAGCTCTAGATGCTTCAGTTATTGACCCGTTTCTTCTTTCTGCAATACCATTTTGTTTAGGTGTTCTAGGGGCTAAATACTGTCTCTTAATACCATTCATTTCACAAAAGGTGTCAAATTCCTTATATGTAAATTCACTTCCTCTATTAGATCTTAAACACTTAATTCTTATTCCAGATTCATTCTCAAGCTTATTCTTAATGATCTTAAATTTGTCAAATACTTTAGATTTCTCTTTCAAAAATGCAACCCACATCACTCTTGTAAAGTCATCAACAATAATCATAAAGTACCTTTCACCACAAAATCTTCTAGTCTTGGTAGGGCCGCTCAAGTCTGTATGAATGATCTCCAACTTTTCAGTAGATGTGAACTTCTTGCTAGGAAATGAACTCATTTTCTGCTTAGCCATCACACATTCCTTGCATATCATGTTAGTAGGCTTCATAATCTTAGGTAAATCTCTTACTGAAAGTGTAGTACTCACTTTCACAATGTTATCAAAGTTTATATGACAAAATCTTCTATGCCATAACCAACTTTCATCAATCTTAGTCATCAAACATGTCATCTTAGTAGGATTCAATTGAAATACATTACCTCTGGTTCTAGATCATTTTCCAATCAAATTTCCATGTTTATACTTCATCACACAAGAATTTTTAGTAAACCAAACTTGATATCCCTTATCAACTAACTGTCCAAAACTAACTGTCCAACACTCAACAAGTTATGTTTCAATCCATCAACAAAGTAAACATCATCAGTATTAGTCTTTCCATCAAGAGTAATAGATCCTATACCTTTAATCAAACAAGGTGCATTGTTACCAACTCTAAAAACTCCTCCATCATAACTACTAAACTTTATGAACTTTCCTTTGTCTCCTATCATATGATGTGACAACCACTATCTATAATCCAATTTTCTCTCTTCTCAACTTGGAAAACTAGTGCTTTCTCTTCCTTAATATCTGATTCAATAGTTTCTTCCTTAATTACCACAAATCCTATGTCATCATTAATATCATTGTCACTGTCACTCAAATGTTTCTCAATTCCTACTTCAAGCTCTTCGTCATTAGCATAATAGCATTTTTTAGGTCTTCTAGATTTGAAATTGTTTCTATACTTCTTAACTCTCTTAGGAAATTTAGATGCATAATGACCATATTCTTGACAAGTCCAACATTTAAAGATTTCCTTACCATTCGTTTCTCTCTTTACAAGTAATGCAATGCCTTCTTCAATCTTCTTATCTTCCTCAAATCTAGATCTACTACTGCTGGCATAATCTCCATTCACACTAGTACTTCTTGATAATGTAGGTCTGATGCTAAGAGCACTGAATGTTGTCTGCATTCTAGGTAACTCTCCTGATAGTCTCAAATTCATTTTTTCTACTTCTAATCTTCCAAGAAGGGTTTCTCTAGAAAAGTTTGGTGTGCAAGGTATCACTTGCTCAATCATCAGTGTTGCCTTCCTGAATACTAGTGTCAATATTCTCAAGATCTTCCATATCACTTCATTCTTTGTCTTTTCACCTCCACAAGACTTTATCCCTGTAACAATCTCAGACATTCTACCCATATAGCTTCTAATAGATTCATCTTCCATCATTCTTATATCTTCAAATGCACAAATCCAATTATGTAACCTAGCTTTCTTTGCATGTTCATCACCTTCAAAAGTAGCATGTAAATATTTTCAAACATCATAAGCTCTCAGTGAACTTTTTACTTGACTGTATTCATTCTCTAGAAGTGCTAACAAAAATGCCTCTTTTGCAAGTATGTTACACATAAAGATGTCCCTTTCTTCATTAGTACAACTCTCAAGCTTGTCTTCTTCAATGATGTCCTTTTCTTTATTTGTAACCAACCAATAGCCTGGTCCTAGACATAAGAGATGTATCTTCATCTTTTCTTTCCAGTTGTCAAAATTTACTCCATCAAAATTAGGGCTTTCTTTCCTAAAATTTGCCATGGATCTCCTTAAGTTGTTAAACTTTTCTTTCAAGGACCTGCCACTCTGACACCAATTGTTAGAAAGTAAAGATCCCCAAGATAAATAAGAAGGGGGTGAATCAATTATCTAATATTTAAACCATTCAACTTCTTTAACATCTTTAAACAATATAACCAATGCAGTAATCAACCATAGAAAGATAACCATACACAATTGCACAATGACACAAGATATGTTGACTAGGGAACCTCTTGAAAGAGTAAACCCCGATGGGAATGATTCCCACAAAATGATGTACTACTATGAAAGTTCCTTGTTAGAGGATGGACCCTATTAGGAGTCTTATGAAATACATTAAGTACATATAAATCCCTGTTAGGAGATTTTGAATCCCTGTTAAAAGATTCTAACCCGGTTAAGAGTTATGGAAGACAGAAGGACCCACTGCCCAAATAGCTTCAAAGAAAGATCTTTGAACCCAATGTACAAAATACCTTAAGATTATTCAATAGAATAATATGAAATATATTACCTCCTTCCCACTGTGCCAAAACTACACTCTTTGCTACACAAGATTACAATATCAGATCTTTGTACTCACAAGTCTTCCTTCATTACTAAATTAGCTCTCCTCGTGCATAAATTTGCATCACAACTTTCATAATCTTAAAATTACCATCAAAATCCACATTACAACCACACAATACTATTACAAACATTCCTTCTTATATACCACACTCAAATAATTGCAAATGAGTTGGCATATAATTACAAAATAATAATTTCCACATGTTACACCAAAAATTCCCATAAAACTGTCAGCTGCCAAATACTGTAACTTTCAACAAACGTATCCTCAAAGTTTTCACTATGAACCATGTCATCGTAAATGAGTCTCCAACATCCCTGTAATTGTGCAAAATTAGATTCCATCCCAGCTAAGAGATATCCTCCGATTTCCACAAACCACTACTCAGGAACTCTGTCAGAAAACTATTTTCACCAAAATGCTTATAACTTTTACAAATGAATAAAAATGTTTTTTGCATTGTTAACCATAGGTTAGTAACACAACAAAGAACATAATACCAATTGCATAAAAGCTAATCTGCAATACAACATGTGCACCAAAAACAATTGTGCCTGCTTTCCTGCTAATTTCTAGAATATCACTGTGTTGACATCAATGACAATCTAAGTCATGAATGCAACAACCACTGCTACAGAATGACTACTAAAATACACCAAACAATATCTCAATGTCTTGTCATTCATTCCTAATAGGAATGATGATGATTATACAATGGAAAGAATTAATAATGTATACATGAAACATTTAGTTGAGAAAGTAAATGACAATGTGAAGCTAGTTTTGAAAACTTTTCCAAATTTGGTTAAGAATAGGACAAGGGTACCTCAATCCTTAGTTTCAAAGTAAAAGGATGACATTTGTTTCATGGTTGACACAGACTTTACCTATGTTGAATTAGTTGAACCTAGATTGGAGTTCATAGACCCTCTTGGCTATGAAATTTCAGAAGCAAAGATTGAAGGATATGTAAGTAGACTTTTGAAATTGAACTAGATGTACATGCTAATAGGTTTGGAACCTATGCAAAAAATTTAAATTCAGCATTGAGTATGATGGAAGAGAAGCAATCAAAAAGAAGAGTTGAGACAAAAATTAAGAAGATATTGAAGGAAACTGGTATGACCAGTCAAGAATTTGATGTAGCATGGAATACAACAGAAGCTATAAAGCAGAGTGAGACACTTGTTGTCCCACCCTTAGCATCTAGTGCAGTTCCTAATCCTATTGTAGTAAAAGTGAAAGTAGAAGAACTTGAGAGAGACATAGGAGAGAAGCTCTCTTCTCCTACTCCTAGCAAAAGAGTAAAAGTTAGTACAACAGGTTTGGGAAAAAGATAGAAGACTATTGTTCCACCAGCACCAAGGCAAGTTGCAAAAATTAAAGATGATGAGACCACTGTGAAGAAGAAAACTTGGAAACCAAGGATAGAGAGAGTGAATGAATATATTTGGAAGTGTGGTGACTTTACCAAGATGAAAAAATATTATGACTTGTATAACTCATCAAACAGGATGAACTTAGAGAACGCTATGGTAACCCACATAATTCTTGCCGACAAGAAATTTGATTCTATTAATGGTCAAATTCCTAATGATTTGTATAATAGACTATTTAGAAGAAAATAGAGAGCACAGGATGAGGACACTAAGATGAGAGAACATGTGATAAGGCAGTTTTGTGATGTGAAAGATGATGAACATTTGAAGAGGATCCTTAAACCTCTTGGAACCTTACTTAGAACTAAGAAAAGAACAATTATGATTATGGGAGGAAAATATGAAGAAGTGAAGAAAGAAATAGAACAAGCAGCAGTACAAGTTCTTGCAGATATTATGGCAGGAAAGTATGTTGACATTGAACCTGAGTAGAAAGAATCAGAACCAGAAAAGCAAGCACAAGCAGAAGAAATTTGTATTGAAGAAGTTCCATCTTCTTCACATATCAATATTGGTGAAGAAGCTATGGATATAGAAGGCACACAAGTGACACTTGAATCAGATGATGCATTTTTTAGTGAGTTGGGAAACATTGTTGACAATTTGGCTTTAGAAGAGCAAGAAAAGACCATTGAGACAGTTACAGAGACAGTAAAGGATGAGAACCAGAATCAGTTGAGACTAAACAAGTAGAGAAGAAGAAAGCAAAAAAAGGTAAGCAAGTTTTGATAGAGGTCACCACCCCTAGTACACCTATTATTCCAGAAGTTGTACCAACCATTGCCAAGAACATAGACATTGTCACACCAAAGAAGAGGCAGATTGGATCAATCTTTGAGGATCTTGGAAAGGAGGTTGATAATTTTGATCAGCTTGAGCTCATCACATCACTTAACAAAATCATTGGAAAGAACATAAAGGTAAAGAACCTTGAAGGTAGAGTCATAGAATTAACTGAGAAACTTGAAAGTGTTATTAGAAGTAAGGTTTTTGACTCTAACCCTAATGAGAAAGCTAAAATGGTAATGAGTACTTTTGACTTAGAATTTTCTAATTTGAAGGAGATAGAAAAAGTAAGAGGCACAGGCAGCTTATGAAGCTGAAGTATTACAAAATATCAATGTAAATATAAGGAATGATATTAGTAATTTGGATGTTTGTATAAAGAATTTAAGGAAACACTTGGAGACCAAAAAGAGTTTGTATATATAGTGTACAAAAGTAGAGAGTTTTGTAGTAAATGAGGATAAGAAAATCAGAGAGAAGATAGATGAGATCACAGCAGAGACAAACTCCTTGTCTAGTCCAAATGTAAAGATAAGTACTATTGAGAAGAAGATAAGGAAGATAAAAGATAAAATTAGAACTTTACCAGAAGAGAAGGATAGGAAAATCAACTAGATTAACATCTTGAGAGAGCATGTCTCAATCAAGATTACTATTGTTGAAGAGAAAATAGAGGAATGTCTTTCAGCAAAGGCATCATATCAAAAATTCAATTTTGATTCCCTACAAACATGTCAAATAGCTGCATATGGATTGAGTACCTTACTCAATGTTGCAGAATCAATTAAGAAGATATGGGAAAAAGATTTTGAGGCATGGAAATTAGATTTTGGTGATTGTGTTGCAAGCCTACCAACTTTGCAATAGTTGATTGCAAGGTAACAAGTTTTTTGAAATTTTGTATACCCTATCTTTGTCGTTGTTGTCAAAGGGGGAGAGATAGCAGAAAATTGTCTTTGTATATAAATTTTGAGGAATGATACTCATGGGGGGAGCTATGGAGTATGATGATATAGTATGATATATATATGTTGATTGGCCACCAACAATTTTTGATACACAATTTTCACATACAATTTTTTAGATAGTTTTTGAAGTTTTGTTTGCACACTTTCTCATATGTTGCCACCAATGAAAAAGGGGGAGATTGTTGGAAATTTGGCTAATGTGGATGCATAGATTCTGTCATTATGGAAACATATGATCACTATTAAGAGCGCATAATATGGAAAGCTATAGTTGGAGATCGCAGAAAGAAATTGTCTAAGTATGGATATAGAGATCCTGACAGAGCACCTGAGAAAGATCTAGTTGGCGATGTTCATTGAAGTAATATTTTTGTTTGCATAGTTAACTCAAGCACCTATAGAGTATGAGGATACCCCACCTCAGAGCGCATAAATTTTGTAGCCATATAGATAAAGTCATTCAAAGATTACTGATGACAGTTTGCAAGCTGACAAAGTAGAAACAAGGTCAGAATTGGGAAAATGATTAAGGGATTATTTTACCTTGAAACATAATATCTTAATAATATAAAGGGAGGACATAAGATGTAATTATGATGTGCAAGCCGACAAGAAGAAGATTTATGTTTGTAACTTGTATAAATGCAAAGTAGTAGTAGTTGAAATGTAGCTTGTGAACTAGTAAGAAAGTTGTAAATGTTGTAATATTGTTGTATATTGTGATAGTGATAAAGGCTATTTTTGTGAAGTTGTAATCAGATCATATTGTAATCAGACATCAAGTTTGCATTACCTGTTTGTGTTAGAAATAGGAAATACTGAGAGGGGGAGTGAATCATTATTTCAAAAACTTTTGCCCACTTATGGCTATTACAAATTACTTTATTGCATATGAAGATAATCAAACTAATAAAAAAACATAGCAGTACATGAAAAGAACTCATAACACATGTTTTATTCTCGAGGAAACCCTGGCCAACGGAAAACCCCGATGGGGATGGTACCCACAAATGATCACTAATCAAAAGTATCATGTTAGGGATGTTGTGACCCTATTAGGAGTCAATTTACAATCATATAGTAGATCTTTCCTTGTTAAAGAACTTTAGGCCTTCTTAGAAGCCTTAACCCTTTTAGGAGTTATATTACAAAACCTGATCACCAGATGAGCTCACTGCCCAAATAGGTAATACAAACTTCCTGTCAGATTACAATATGATCTGATTACAACTTTACATTAATAGCCTTTTTTTCTATCACAATATACAACAATATTACAACATTCTCTATCACCACATTTACAAGTTCACAAGATATCACAAGGTACATTTCAACTACTACAACTTTTCCTTTATACAAGTTACAAACATAAATCTTCTTCCTGTCAGCTTGAACATCATAATTACATCTTATGTCATCCCTTTATATCATTAAGACATTATTTTTCAAGACAAAATAATCCCTTAATCATTTTACCAATTCTAACCTTGTTTCTGCTCTGTCGGCTTACACACTGTCATCAGTAAACTTTGAATAACTTTATCTGTAAAGCTCCAAAATTTATGCGCACTAAGATGGGGTATCCTCATATTTTGTATATGCTTTAGTAAATTGCACAAACAAAAATATTACTCTAGTGAATGTCACCAACTAAATCTTTATCGGGTGCTCTGTCAGGATCTCTGTATCCATACTTAGACAATTTCTTTTTGCGATCTCAAACTATAGCTTTCTAGATTATGCACTCTTAGTAGTGATCATATGTTTCCATAATGACAACATCTATGCATCCACATTAGCCAAATTTCCAACAATCTCCCCCTTTGTCATTGGTGGCGACATATGAGAAAATTGGCTAAGTGTGCAACCAAAACTTCAAAACTTCAAAAATTATCTCAAAAATGTTATGTGAAAATTGTGTATCAAAATTTTTGGTGGCCAATCAATACACACACACACACACACACACACACACACACACACACACACACACACACATATCATATCATATCATATCATCATACTACACAGCCCCCCCTATGAGTATCCTTCCTCAAAATTTATATACAAAGACAATTTTCTGCTACTATCTCTCCCCCTTTGACAACAATGACAAAGATGGAGTATACAAAATGTCCAAAAACTTATTACCTTGCTATCATCTATTTCAAAGCTAGTAGGCTTTCAACACAATCACCAAAGTTTGATCTCTAGGCTTCAAAATCTTTCTCCCACATCTTCTTAATTGATTTTGCAACACTGAGTAAGGTACTCAGTCCATATGTAGCTATTTGACAAGCTTGTAAGGAGTCAAAACTAAATTTCTGATATGATGCCTTTTCTGAAAGACATTCCTCTATCTGTTCTTCAATAATAGAAATCTTGATTGAGACATGCTCTCTCAAAATGTTAATCCTCTTGATTTTCCTCTCTTTTTCTTCAGATAAGGTTCTGATTTCATCTTTTATCTTTCTAACCTTCTTCTCAACAATGCTCACTTTCACATTCAGACTAGATAAAGAGTTTGTCTCTGTTGTGATATAATCATTCTTCTCTCTAATTTTCTTGTCCTCTGCCAAACTCTCTACTTTTGTACATATATACAAAATTTTTCCTATCTCCAAGTGTTTTCTTAAGTTCTTTATACAAATATCAAAGTTATTAATATCATTCCTTATATTTACACTAATACTCTGCAAAACTTCAGCTTCATAAGCTGCCTATGCCTTTACTTTTTCTATCTCTTTCAAATTTGAAAATTATAAATCAAAGGTACTCATTACCATTTTTTCTTTCTCATTAGGATCAGATTCAAAAACTTTAGTGCTAATCACACTTTCAAGTTTCTCAGTTAGCTCGGTGACTCTGCCTTCAAGATTCTTTACCTTTTTATTCTTACCAATGATTTTGTTCAGTGATGTGATGAGTTCAAGTTGATCATCATCATCAAATTCCTTTCCAAGATCTTCAAAGATTGAACCAAATTGCCTCTTCTTTGGTGTGACAGTGTCTATGTTCTCGACAATGGTTGGTATAACCTCTGGGATAATAGGTGCACTAGGGGTAGTGACCTCTGTCAAGACTTGTTTACCTTTATTTATTTTCTTCTTCTCTGTTTGTTTAGCTTCAACTAATTGTGGCTTTTCATCCTTTACTATTTCTGTCTCAGTAGTCTTTACTTGTTCTTCAAATGCCAAATTGTCAACAATGTTTCCCAACTCACTAAAAACTGCATCATCAGATTCAAGTGTCACTTTTGTACCTTCTATATCCATAGATTCTTCACCAATGTTGATATGTGAAGAAGATGGAACTTCTTCAATACCAATTTCCTATGCTTGTGCTTGAATTTCTAGTTCAGATTTCTTTTGACACTCAATATTAGTATATTTCCCTGCCACTATATATGCCAAAACTTGTACAAATGCTTGTTCTGTCTCTTTCTTTACTTCTTCATACTTTCCTCCCATGATCATGATAGTTCTTTTCTTGGTTCTAAGAAGGGTTCCAAGAGGTTTAAGGATTCTCTTCAAATTTTCATCATCTTTAACTTCACAAAATTGTCTAATCACATGTTCCCTCATCTTGGTGTCCTCTTCTTGTGCTCTCTGATTTCTTCTGAATAGTCTATTATATAAATCATCAGGAATTTTTCCCTTAATAGAGTCAAACTTCTTATCTACAAGGATTAGGTGAGTTACCAGAGCATTTTCTAGGTTCATCCTGTCTGATGAATTATACAAGTCATAATACTTGTTCATTTTAGTAAAGTCACCATGTTTCCAAATGTCTTCATTAACTCTTTCTATCCTTGGTTTCCATGTTTTCTTTTTCACAACAGTCTCATCATCCTTTATCTCTGCAACTTGTCTTGGTGCTAGTGGAACAATTGTTTTCTGTCTCTTTCCCAGACCTACTGCACTGACTTTCATTCTTTTGCGAGGAGTAGGAGAAGATGGCTTCTCTCATATGTCCTTCTCAGGTACTTCCACTTTAACTTTCACTGCAATAGGGTCAGGAACTGCACTAGATGCCAAGGGTGGGACAACAAGTGTCTCACTCTGCCTTATAACTTCTGCTATCTTCTTTTCTATATCAAATTCTTCACTAGTCATACCAATTTCTTTCAATATCTTCTTCATTGTTGCCTCAAATCTTCTTTTTGATTATTTTTCTTCCTTCATACTTATTGCTTAATCAAAGTTTTCTTCATAGGTTCCAAACCTATTAGCGTGTACATCTAATTCACACTTCAAAAGTTTTCTTACATATCCTTTAGTTTCTACTTCTGATATTTCATAGCCAAGAGGGTCTATGAACTCCAATCTAGGCTCAACTACTTCAATATATGTAAGGTCTGTGTCAACCATGAAACAAATGTCATTCTTGTACTTTGCAACTAAGGATTGAGGAATCCTTGTTCCATTCTTACACAAATTTTGAAAAGTCTTCAAAATCAACTTCACACTATCATTTATTTTCTCAACTAGGTATATACATTATTGATTCTTTCCATAGTATAATCACCATCATTCCAATCTATTGTGTAGGGAAATCTTCTCAAAATATGAAAGAACATGTAGGTTATCAAAGATGAAAACCTAAACTGAGTGTACTTAGCCTTCTTGATCTTTTCTAAGTTTTCAAATAATTGAATCCTTAGTATCTCACACAAATCAACTTGTTTCTTCTCAACACAAATAAGATATGATAAATGAACCATTCCTACAGCCATATCATCTTCTCTTGAAATTCCACAATTTTGTTGTTAGGATTTTACACAAATATCTGACATCATCTTATTTGATTTTACTAATTACAGTACCTCTACCATTGTAGCTAGATCCTGTATTGTCAATGACAATCTTCCTCACATTTTTCTCATTTAGAGGAATTTCTCCAAGTTTAGACAAACCAATTACATCATGAATAAGATTAGCAGTTATATCAATAACTATATCCTACATCCAAAATTTTCCATTGTGAATTATACTTAGAATGATCTTAGTGCATCCATCATCATTAAATTCATACTTCATAGAATAGTTGACAATTTCATTGTTTTCTAGGTGTTCATATCCAGGTTTCACTGTCATGTCATCATTGTATAACCTTTTGTAATCTCCATTATATTCTACTTCTCTCAAGGTTTCAAATTTGCAACCTAAATACCCTTTAGCATTCTCTAAATGCAATACTTCATCTGGTACGGAAGACAATGCTAAACTATCATCCAATTCAGCTGATTCTGCTGGTTCTTTCTTAGTTTTAGGTCTGTTCTTGTCTCTAACATTATGAACCATTGAAACATCCATCTTAACAACTAATAACGAATTTTGAATCAAATCTTTGATGTGATAAATACCTTAACTTTGCAAATTTAGGGCTCCAGACTGAATAACATTACAAACTGATTTCAAGCTTCTGCAAATAGCTCCAAATCAATTTTTCTGCTCTCCAAATCTCTTTCAATCACTTTTTGATCATAATTTCTTCGATTTCAACCTTATAACACTTTGCATTAACTTGATCTGACATCGCATTCATTCATTTTTCCACTAAAATGCCAAAAAGCTGATTCTTCAAACCTACAATAGTAAATCTTCTTGTGACCTTGCAAAACATCATATTTCTTTTTGCGCACTTAACCAGAGCATTAGTACATCATAACAAATCTACATCTAACTACGCAAAACCTAACTCTTCCAAAATTTAAATCTACACTAAATCTAAGTTCTTAAAATACTGAAAATAATAGAGTTTAAGTGCTCAAAGATAAGTTAGGTAAAGATTCAACCTTACCATCACATACATTACCTTTCTGACTACCTTCAACACTGAATAGACTTGCTTGATCATTAGTCTCAACAAATTTCACTTCATTCTCATTGTTGCATGATCTTTTCTTTGTGTTTCCTACATTTCCATTCCTTCTTATATAGTTTCTAGGGCTAGGGTTTTGATGATTACTACCATTATTCATTCTGCAAAACCTTTCTATATGTCCAATCTTACTACATATCTGACAAATGATTCCATTTGGTACATATCTAGGTGCTTGTTAATTCATTTGAGCTCTACAATTTCTAGCGATGTGTCCAACTTTGTTGCATTTGTAACAAACTATTCCATTTCATCTTTTCATGCATTCAAATTTTCTTTGATCTGCATTGTTAGTATTCCTAGACATTCTACTATAATGATTTTCAATAACTTTAGTATTCTTACATTCAATAGCTCTATGTCCAAATCCATGATAATTATAATAGTATCCATTAAGAGGTTTAAATTGCTTACCTATACAATCTTTCTTCATGTGCCCAATAGTATTACAAGAAAAACATCTACCTTTGAATTCCCTTTGCATACCTTTTGATGTTTCTTCTTTCTTTGATGATTCTCCTTCTTCTTTAGGTGCAACTTCTTCTTCTTTAGGTCAATCTTTGGATTTGTTCTCATCTGACTTTGCTTCTACATTTTTAGGTGCTACTAGATCTGACTTCTTGCTTTCAGAAAATATATTGTATCCAAGACCAGTTTTGCCATAGAATGGTTTCCCATAAGAAATTTGCTCATTGATCTTCTCATTGTTAGAATATAATTTCTCAAGTTTTTGTTTAGACTAAGTCAATTCACCTTTTACTATCTTATTGTATTTCTCAAGTTCATCATACTGTAGTTTGACATTTTCAAATTCAGATGTCATCTTTCTAGGTTTAGATTTCAGATCTTCATTCTCATTTTTCAAGTTTTCATTTTCAGATCTCAGATTTTCATTTCCATCTCTCATGCTAAGCTTCAAATTTTCTATTTTCAATTCATGCTTAAGAATCACATTCTCCTTTTCTAGGTCCTCATAGTCTTCAATAAGGTCTTCAGATTCTTTTTTAGATTTTAGATCTTTGATTTTACCTTTCAATCTATCAATAATATTCTTTGCATCTTCATATTTTCCTTTCAAGGAGTTTCTTTCTTTAGTAAGTAAATCAATCTACTCAAGTGCTTCTTCAAGATTCTTTTGCAACTGATCCATATCCATAGAGATCTTACTCAAGTTGTTAAGCTTTCCTTTCCTGCAAGTAACTATGCTCTGATACCAATTGTTAGAAATAGGAAATACTAAGAGGGGGGGTGAATCATTATTTCAGAAACTTTTGCCCACTTATGGATATTACAAATTACTTTATTTCATATGAAGATAATCAAACTAATAAACAAACATAGTAGTACATGAAGAGAACTCATAACACATGTTTTGTTCTCGAGGAAACCCTAGCCAAGGGAAAACCCCGGTGGGGATGGTACCCACAAATGATCACTACTCAAAAGTATCTTGTTAGGGATGTTGTGACCCTGTTAGGAGTCAATTTACAATCATATAGTAAATCTATCCTAGTTAAATGACTTTAGGCCTTGTTAGAAGCCTTAACCCTGTTAGGAGTCATATTACAAAACCTGATCACCAGATGAGCTCACTACCCAAAGAGGTAATACAAATTTTCTATCAGATTACAATATGATCTAATTACAACTTTGCATCAATATATACAACAATATTACAAGATTCTCTATCACCACATTTAAAATTTCACAAGATATCATAAGGTACATTTCAACTACTACAACTTTGTGTTAGGATTAACAAGGTAGAAATAACAATTATGTGCAAATATATCAAATATCAGAAATGCAATAAACCACATAGAAGAGAACACAAGACACAAAGATTTAATGTGGTTCACCCAATCCCTGGGCTACATCCACCAACAGTGAGTCCAATATTATTATCCAGTGATTACAACCTGATTACAATCCGTAATCCCTTATAGCTCAATTCTACCGCAAGTACTAAAATCTTACATCATAATAAAATCCCTAACCCTAAGCCATATTATACAATAATTTTTTCCACTTTAGGGTTCGAATGAATTATAACATGTTGGCTCAAATAACTGAAAATTAGTCAGGCTCAAAATTTTTTTCCTCGGGGGCTGCACCCCCGAACCCCTACTCGAGGCCCGGCCTGGCCCCAAACCCCAGCGAGGTCAGGGGAAAAGTGTATAGTACTTTCCTGAATAGTACTTTCTTGATCAATCACCACAAACTAAAAATCTCCCACTTGGTGACTGATCAGTATCCACACTAACAACCTCCCACTTGGAGACTGATCCTGTAGCAAAACCGCTACCATCTGAGGCACCCACTGGATCAAACCACCCTGGACTCAACTGTCCCTTTATTTTGTTCAGTCTATTAGACCAATCGAAGTTGAACAAGAGTCCAACTTCTCCTTTATTACTACCTTTGTAAACATATCTACTGGATTATCATCTGTATGTATCTTTTCCAGCTTTAACTAGCCATCATCCAAAACTGACCGAATGAAATGATACCGCAACTGTATGTGTTTTGTCTTTGAGTGCAAAGAAGAATTCTTCGCAAGATGAATGGCACTTTGGCTATCTGTATGTAGAAAATTATCCTTTTGTGGATGTCCCAATTTTTCCAAGAAGAATTGAAGCCATATTATCTCCTTAGTTGCCTCTGTAGCAGCAACATACTCTGTCTCTATAGTGGATAAAGCAACCACCTTTTGTAGTCAAGAAATCCAACTCACTGCTGCCCCACCAATAGTAAATACATAACCTGTAGTACTCCACCTGCTATCTATATCTCCTGCCAAATCTGAGTCAACATAGCCTTGTATAGTAGTAGTAGAACCCCCAAACTGTAAACACTTACTGGATGTACCTCTCAGATATCTGAGAATCCATTTGACTGCATTCCAATGCTCAATACCAGGGTTACTCATATAGTGGCTAACGACTCCCACTGCGTGTGCAATATCTGGCCTAGTACATACCATAGCATACATTAAGCTCCCTACAGTAGAAGCATAAGGTACCTTAGACATTTTAGTCTCTTCCTCTGGTGTCTTGGGACACATATCCTTAGTCAATTTCAAATGACCAGGCAAAGGTGTGCTGACAGCTTTGGCATCCTGCATGTAGAATCTCTGCAACACCTTTTCAACATAATCAGCCTGAGATAGTGTTAATTTTCTATTTTTCCTATCTCCACAAATTTTCATGCCAAGGATTTGTTTTGCTGCCCCCAAATCCTTCATAGCAAAAGATTTTGCTAACTGTTGTTTTAACCCCTTAATGTGATCCATGTTAGACCCAACTACAAGCATATCATCAACATATAAACATAGAATAAGGTAGATGTCATCATCCAACCTCTTAAAATAAACACAATGGTCAGAATGACACCGAGTGTATCCATGCTTATTCATAAAAGTGTCAAATTTAATGTACCATTGCAGAGGTGCTTGCTTCAAGCCATATAAACTTTTCTGTAATCTACACACCAGATTCTCCTTACACTTGACCTCAAATCCTTGTGGCTGGACCATATATATTTCTTCATCCAAATCACCATGAAGAAAAGCTATTTTAACATCAAGCTGCTCTAAATGCAAATCTTCAGTAGCCATAATACTTAAAACAGTACGGATAGAAGTCATTTTAACAACTGGAGAAAATATCTCATCAAAATCAATACCATGTTTCTGTGCAAATCCTTTTACGAATAACTTGGCTTTAAATCTTTTCTTGCCTCCATCGTCTTCTTTTATCCTGTAAACCAATTTATTCTGTAAATCCCTTTTACTTGCAGGTAACTTACATAAATTCTATGTTTGATTTTTCAGCAAAGAGTCCATTTCATCTGTCATTGTAGACTCCCACTTAAGCTTTGTATCCACCTGCATAGCTTCATTATAACATTCAGGTTCACCAGCATCTGTTAACAAAATAGAATACAAAGATGGAGAAAATCTTTCTGGAGGTCTACTTAGCCTTGTTGACCATCTAACATTCACTGGGGTCTGTGGTATTTGTTGTTACTGTTGTTGCAGAGCATAAGGAACTATTGGATCATGAACTTGTGGAGTATCATCCAGTACTATAGAGTCATTTTCTTTCTTCTCATGCTACAGCAACAGATCTTTGTACAATACTTTCTCATTGAATATGACATCCCTGCTTCTTAAAATTTTATGATTTTCAAAATTCCAAAGCCTATATCCAAATTCATCAATGCCATATCCAACAAATACACATTTCTTTGACTTAGCTTCCAGCTTGGTTCTATTTTCAAAATCTATAAGTGCAAAAGCTTCACAACCAAAGGTTTTGAGAAAAGAATAACTCACCTTCTTACCACTCCATGCTTCCTCTGGAATACCATAGTCCAAAGGAGTAGAGGGGCCTCTATTGATTAAATAAAAAGTAGTGTTCACAGCCTCTGCCCACATATTTTTGGGTAGCCTAGCATGCAACCTCATACTCCTTGCACGCTCCATTATTTCCTGTTCATGCGTTCAGCCACTCCATTTTCTTGTGGAGTCCTTGGTACAGTTTTCTACCTATGAATACCATTAGAGGAACAATATTCTTCAAATTCTTTGCTGCAATACTCACCACCATTATCAGATCTAAGACATTTTAACTTTTTACTAGTCTCATTCTCAACCAAGCATTTCTATTTCTTAAAAGTTTGAAATACATCAGATTTCTGTCTAAGGAAATAAATCCACACTTTTCTAGTTGCATCATCTATAAATGTAACATAATATTGAGAGCCACCTAGGGAAGATACCTGAGCTGGTCCCCATACATCTGTATGCACAAGCTCTAATCTCTCATTTTTCTTTTCCTTCCCACTCTTCACAAAACTAACTCTCTTTTGTTTTCCATAAACACAACTTTCACAGAAATCCATATTGACACATTTTAGACCAGGTAAAACTTTCTTTGAATGAAGTAATTTCATACCTTTTTCACTCATGTGACCGAGTTTGTGGTGCCACAGTGCTGTGTCAAAATCTACAGCAATAGTCTGTTGTTCTTCTTGCTCAATTGCAGCCACTGTTCCTGAACATTCATGATCTTTTGAAACAATTAAAGTAGAAGGAACAGTATGACCTGTACAAAGATATAAGGTGCCTACTTTCACACTTTTTTCTACTACTAAGGAACCTTTTGAAACCTTCCAATTTCTATCATTAAAAGTAACTGTGCAACCCTCATCACCCAGTTGCCCTGCTGAAATTAAATTCCTACTCAGCCTTGGAACATGTCTTACCTCGTGTAGTATCCAATGATTCCCATTGTACAACTTAATCTTAATTTTTCCTTTTCCAACAATTTGACAGGGTTCATTATCACCCAAATAAACTAGCCCAAAATCCCCTTGGACATAATCAACAAAATAAATTCTATGGGATGTAGCATGAAATGAAGCCCCAGAATCTAACACCCATGAATCATCAACATTTTCTAAAGACAGAAGCAAAACATCCTCTTCAGATTTGTTACTTACCACATTTGCCTCCTTGTTTCCATCATTTTTGTCTCCTTGATCTTTCTTTCAAGACCAACAATCTTTCTTCTTATGACCTAGTTTTCCACAGTACCAGCAATCATTTGGCCCTTTGGATTTGGACCTCTTTCCCTTTGATTTTCCTCTTGATTTTCCATGATTTCCAGAGTTGTTTCCTCTCTCATTGGTTTTACCTCTGCTTTGTGCATTTAAGGCACTTCCTGATGTGGATACACCTGAGCTTTTCCTATGAATTTCCTCACTCAGAATAACACCAACAACATCATCAAATTTTAGGGTATTAGAACTAGAAACATAATTACTGACAGCCATTACCAAGCCATTCCAGCTTTTAGGCAAAGAACATAAAATCAAGAGAGCCCTAACTTCTTCATCAAAAATAATATTGACAGAAGTTAATTGACTAGTAATTGTATTAAACTCATTTAAATGGTCAGCAAATGACCCACCTTCCACCATTTTCATATTAAACAAACGCTTCATGAGAAATACCTTATTTGAAGCAGAGGGTTTTTCATACAACTTTGCTAGGGTTTTCATCAAATCTTTAGTCGTTGTTGCTTGAGTAATATTGAATGCCACTGATTGTGCCAGGCATAATCGAATACTACCAAGAGCCTTTCTATCAAGAATTATCCAGTCCTCATCAGAAACACTTGCCAGTTTCTTAGCTTTTCCTTCCAATGGCCGCCATAGATCCTTCTGATAGAGATAGTCCTCCATTTGCATTTTCCATAACTGAAAGTTCTACCCATTAAACTTATCAACCTTCAACCTACCCTCATCTACCATTACTCCCACTCAACTGTGAGACTCCCACTAAACTGTGAGATCCCTGCAGAGGATAACTAAAAAACAACCTCGCTTTGATACCACTTGTTAGGATTAACAAGGCAGAAATAACAATTATGTGCAAATATATCAAATATCAGAAATGCAATAAACCACATAGAAGAGAACACAAGACACAAAGATTTAACGTGGTTCACCCAATCCCTGGGCTACGTCCACCAACAACGAGTCCAATATTATTATCCAGTGATTACAACCTGATTACAATCTGTAATCCCTTATAGCTCAATTCTGCCGCAAGTACTAAAATATTACATCATAATAAAATCCCTAACCCTAAGCCATATTATACAATAATTTTTGCCGCTTTAGGGTTCGAATGAATTATAACATGTCAGCTCAAATAACCGAAAAGTAGTCGGCCTCAAAAAAAATTTCCTCGGGGGTTGCACCCCCGAACCCCTGCTCTTGGGGGTTGCCACCCCCAAACCCCCGCTCGGGGCCCGGCCTGGCCCCGAACCCCGGTGAGGTTGGGGGGAAAAGTGTACAGTACTTTCCTGAATAGTACTTTCCTGATGAATCACCACAAACTAACACTTTGCCTTTATACAAGTTACAAACATAATTCTTCTTCTTGTCATCTTGCACATCATAATTACATCTTACATCATCCCTTTATATCATTAAGACATTATTTTGCAAGACAAAATAATCCCTTAATCATTTTACCAATTCTGACCTTGTTTCTGCTCTATCAGCTTGCAAACTGACATCGGTAAAATTTGAATAACTTTATCTGTATGGCTCCAAACTTTATGTGCACTGAGATGGGGTGTCCTCATACTCTGTGATGCTTCAATAAACTGTGCAAACAAAAATATTACTCCAGTGAACGTCACCAACTAAATCTTTCTTGGGTGCTCTGTCAGGATCTTTGTATCCATAATTAGACAATTTCTTTCTACGATCTCAAACTATACCTTTCTAGATTATGCACTCTTAACAATGATCATATGTTGCCATAATGACAACATCTATGCATCCACATTAGACAAATTGCCAATAGTTTTGGTAGTGAGCTCATCTAGTGATCAAGTTTTCTGATTTAACTCCTAACATGGTTAATTCTTCTAACAAGGCCTAAGTCCTTTAACTAGGATAGATCTACTATATGATTGTAATTGACTCCTAATAGGGTAACAACATCCCTAATAGGATATTTTTTATTAGTGATCATTTGTGTGTACCATCCCCACTGGGCTTTTCCCTTGGCCAGGGTTTCCTCAAGAACAAAACATGTGTTATGAGTTCTTTTCATATACTGTTATTTTTGTTTATTAGCTTGATTATCTTCATATGCACTAAAGTAATTTGTAATATCAATAAGTGGGAAAATGTTTTTTAAATACTAATTCACCCCCCCTCTCAATATTTCCTATTTCTAACAATATAATTTTTGGAGGAAGAGATATTGTGTGTAAATCATTTACTGATGAAATGCAAAATGATTTTGAGATGTCAATGTTTGGAGAGATTAAATTCTTTCTAGGACTACAAGTGATTTAGCATAGTGATGGAATTTTCATCACTCAGTCAAAATACATAAAAGAGGTCTTAAAGACTTTTGGCATAGAAGATGCAAAACCAGTAGGAACATCGATGGTTACTAGATGTAAGTTGACTAAGGAAGATGATACTACCAAGGTTAATCAGAATCTTTACCGATACATGATTGGTAAGTTGATGTATGTAGTACATAGTAGACCGGATATAGCTCATGTTGTTGGAATAGTTGCAAGATTTTCTGCAAATTCCAGATAATCTCATATGATAGCTACAAAAAGGATACTGCGATATCTTAAGAAGACTGAAGATTATGGCTTATGGTATTCTAGAGATGGAAAATTTGAACTGAAAGTGTATACCAACGTTGACTGGGCTGGTAATGTGGATGATAGAAAAAGTACAACTGGAGGTGCATTTTTCTTTGGAGATTGACTTGTAACTTGGATAAGTAAGAAGCAAAGTTGTATATCTCAGTTAACAGCTGAAGCTGAATATGTTGTTGCTGCAACAAACTGCTCCAATATAGCCAATATCAAGCAAGTGTTGGAAGGTATGAATGAGGTGATCACTGATCCAGTGACTATCTATTGTGACAACACTAGTGCTATTAACATATCAAAGAATCCTGTAACGCATTAAAAAATAAAGCATATTTCAATTAAGTATCATTACTTAAGGGAGAAAGTATAGGACAAGCAAGTAAAATTGGAGTTTGTAACATCAAAAGAATAACTTGCTGATATTTTTACAAAGCCCCTACTGAAAGATACTCTTGAATATTTGAGGAATAGACTTGGGGTCTGTACCCTATCTATAGGTCACTAAGGTGATCTGGCATGTTGCATCAGCCTATTTTATCAGAAGATCATTCATGTTGATGCTAGCACGGATCACACTTTGATTAAGTTCAAGGTTGTGATTATGTTTGTACATATGGAGATATCAGTATACCGAGATACAATGAAGTGGTTTAGATGAGACTGATGTTTGGTTATTTTATTCATTTGGCATTGTTGTCAAAGGGAGAGAATAAACAATATGAATGAAAGATGGAAGTATGAATGTGGAGAGAATAGACATGTGGAGAGAATATGAATAGAAAGAACTAAACAGAGATAACTATCTAAGGAAGATTTAAGTTGAGGGAGAGCTTAAAGCAAGATAGAGTTGTACAACATATGTTGGTATGTGTATGGTACATTCATATTATTTGAGTTGCCATCAGTGCCAAAGGGAGAGATTGTTGAGTCTACAACTGATTTACAACAGAATGGAGAGATTGCTAGAACAGTGATTGAAGATCACATAAAGATGAAGATGTATAGATAATGCAACATGTTAAATCAATATATGTTGTCATTGATGTCAACTAGTTTCTTATTAGTTTGATAGTACTTATCTTGCAAGTTATCATTACCGAGACATCTGAAGAATGGTGAAAGAAGGTCACAGTAGATGAGGTTAAGGAATGCATTGGATAACTTATTGATGAGTCTCTAATCTCATTATATTGATTCTAGTATGGTGTATTCATCTATTATGGATAAAGGAACTAAAAGACACAAAGCAGTGTTGGTCAGTAAAATAGAACATTTTAGTGTTTACCGAGAATCTCAGTGTAAATGCTGATGACAGTATACACTGGCGCAGTGTTATATACCAAGCACAGGTTTAACCAATGAAGGTTACTAACACATTTCTTTGTAAAAAAAGGAAAATAGAAAAGTATTAAATGATTTGTTTAGCCGACAAATTGATGAGCAGGATTCGCATGCTTTTGAGGTGAAGGAATAAAGTTAGTTACAAAGATTTATGACTAGAAAAATTCAAAGGAGATCTGATGAAGCAAATTGAAATGTGTCAATGACATATCAGCTGAGAAAGTTCAAAGTGGTAAAATCAATGAACATGATTAAGCGGAAAAATCTGATGGATGGAAATCAAATGGCTTACATGTTTATTTAAGGGGAAAGAAAATATATTGTTATTATCGATTAGAGAAAAAGAAGAAGATACTACAGAAGCTGAGCGTTGACTAGCATTCATGCATTTCTGATCAAATAGGTTACTGAATTGAGCTACAGAAACTAAGCTACATAGTGAACAAACTGAGCTACACAGAGCACAGAACTGATTGTTCGTAAGTGGTATTGATATTAGATCTAAAGTGATATATTGGTCAAAAAATATTGTTGAGAAAAATAGGGATCTGTATCTACAATTTTTTGTATTTAAGGTAGATCAACATACAGTTACTTTCTTACCATTGTAAACAGTGAAAATCTCTTAATCGAGTAGACTTTTAAGTCTTATTTGTGTTTCATTCTGACAAGTGAAACATTGTTATCCTATAAATCTGCATAGTGAGTGACAAAGAGATTGAAAGATAACTTCTCGTGTAAAATCCTCTAATAAGGTCACACCTAATAATGTGTATTGTAACCTTTAACAGGGTTGGGTCTTCACCGACCTCACTTCAAAAGAGTGAAATTTTTGGGTTGCCGGTTCCCAGGTGGTTTTTCCCTTAACAACGTTTCCACGTTAAATCAATGTGTTAAGTGTTCATTGTGATGATTGTTTGTTATCATACTTTACATTTTAACTATTTGGTTTAATCAGTAAATTACTATGAGCTTTAACTAATTATCAGTAAATACAGTAACAGAGAGTAAGATATTTGTTTACTGACTGATAGTACTTTGAGATATAGTATTTTGGGTTACTTATTTTGTTTTGGGACTTGGATAACTGATTCACCCCCCCTCTTAGTTATTCTAACACTAATAGTCCTAAAGGGTCCTTGGATGTACTAATTGGTATTAATAGGTCCTATTAGGTCAATTTGTAATACCCCAAAAATGGGCTATATGCTCATTAACCTCCTACATCTTCAAATTGAATGAAATTGACATCGAAGTCCTAACCTAAGGCACATATTCACATCATCGAATCTAATTGATTATCTTAAATTCTACATAGGGGAATATTCCTAGTAATATTCCTAATTATCTTAAGTATCTTTAATTTAAATGGTTACTTGGCAATAAATTCAATTTATCCTAAAGTTTGATTAATTGAATATTTTCATATTTAATTAATTAGATTTAATTCAGTCACTTAATTATTTAACTGAATTTAATTATATTTATTCCTAAATTGTATTATTTAAATTTGACAATTAAATCAAAATTTCTATCATTAATTAATTAAATTCTTATTTAATTGATTAATAGCACATGTCATTATTTAATAATATAGTTTTTGAATAAAAGTTTGATTACATAGTTAATTAACCCATAAATTAATTAATTATTTTCAAAAATTAGTTGAGTTGAGGATAAATCAAATTATTTATCTATTTAATTCTTAATTAATATGCATTTTCAAAAGAAATAGTTAAACTCCACACCATAAAATCAATGCAAAGTGTTGACGTTTTGGAACTCAACATCCTTTTGGAGTTCAAAAAGCTGATCTAAACTCTAATTTGAGTTAAAAAGCTATTTTTCATGTTTTTGCATGATTTTTATGAATTAACTATCTTTCATGGCTAGATAACTCAAAAATCAACTTGAGTTAATCTGCATGATTTATGGCTTTTGCCATTAACCTCCAAAGCCCTAGATTTCTATAAATTAAGGCTTTAGCTCCTCATAATTCATCCACAAATTCATATGCCTACGCTGTCAAATTTGATTCAAGAGTTGTACAATCACGCTGGAGAATTGGAATTGAAGAATCAAAGCTTATTGCGAATCAAGGCTATTGTGAGATCAATCTTTGTTTTTGCATATCATTGTTAGATAGATTCCATATCAAGTTTTTCATATAGATCAGTTTCATATAAGTTTTCATTCATAATTGCATAGGAAAAACCAAAAATATAGATTAATTGCATTCATTCCATATCTAGATCAATTGTATTTAAATCCTTGATTTATGTGTCGTCAAGGTCACTAATCTCGATTTCAATCTGAGAGCATCATACTCGCACCTATTAGAAGGCAGTAAATCGCCTAGTTAGTTTAGATTCAATTCTTTGCAAGATTTCAATTTTCACTAACTTCTAATGTTTTAATGAAGTGTTGTGTCCACAAATCAAGTACAAAATTCACACACACACAATTAAGTGGTCTTATTAAGTCTTAAGGGTCCTAGGATATACTTATTGATTTTAATAGGTCATATTAGTCCTGTTAGGTCTTAAGTCCAGTCTTATTAATTCGTAAGGGGTCCTATTAGGTCTTAAGGGATCCTATTATAGGTCCTAAGGATCCTAAGGGTTCTTATAGAGTTTTATGTCACAATAGGGGTCCTAAAGCAACCTGGAGTGTACTAATAGTCCTAAAGGGTCCTTGAATGTACTAATTGGCATTGATATGTCCTATTAGGTCTAGTAAGTGGTCTTATTAGGTCTCAAGGGTCCTAGGATGTACTAATTTATTTTAATAGGTCATATTAGTCCTATTAGGTCTTAAGTCCAGACTTATTAAGTCTTAAGGGGTCCTATTAGGTCTTAAGGGGTCCCATTATAGGTCTTAAGGATCTTAAGGGTTCATAAAGAGTTTTATGTCTACGTGAATAACATTTATATATGTAACTCTAAAACATATGTATATAATTTAGAGAGAGATAAAGATTCATAATATTTACTAACTTTAAAAGCAATTTAAAAACAAATATTTTAATTAATAATTTCTATAATATCAGTGGAACCTAAAATACATGAATGGGTCCTATGACATACTAAGATACATTAATGGATCTTTGGGGTCTTATGTGTCTTAAGACATCGTAAGGGATGGATGAGTTTCCTAGAATGTATTAAGGGGTCACATGTATTGTAAGTGGTCCTAAGGGATCCAAGGTTATATTAATTGATTCTAGTATGTATTAATGGTTGTTCAGGGTGACAATGGGTCCTCATATTAATTAATATAACCTAAGATACATGAATGGGTCGTAGGGAATCCAAAGATACATTAATTGGTCTTGGAGGTTTGAAGGGGTCATATGTGTCTTTAGATGTCATAAGGTTTGGATAAGGTTCCTAGAATGTCTTAAGGATTCATAGGTTTCATTAATGCTTCTAAGGGATTATAGGTTAAATTAATTGATCCTAATATATCTTAAGGGTCCTGGAAGCAAAAAAATGGGTCCTCTTATGTATTAATGGAATGTAAGATACATGAATGGATCCTAGGACATCCTAAAATACATTAATGTGTCTTGGGGGTCCTAATGGGTCCTAGGTATCTTAAGATTTTGTAAGGGATAGATAACGGTCCTAGAATGTCTTAAGGGGTCGTATGTGTCATAAGAGGTCCTTAGGGATCCTAGTATTTCTTAAGGGGAATTCAGGGTGAAAATGGGTCCTTGTATGTATTAATGGAACATAAGATACATTAATGGGTCTTAGGACATCCTAAGATTCTTTAATGGGTCTTGGGGGTCCTAAGGTTTCATATTTATTTTAAGATTTCATAATTGATCTAGATAAGGGTCCTAGAATGTTAATGGGTCGTAGGTGCAATAAGTGGTCCTAAGGGATCCTACATTACATTAATTGATTCTAGTATTTCTTAAGGTTTCTTAGGGGAAACAATGGGTCCTATGTGTCTTAAGATAGTGTAAGGTATGGATAAGAGTCCTAGAGTATCTTAAGGGGTCGTGGGTAACATAAGAGATCCTAAGGGATCCTAGGTTACATTAGTGGATCCTCATATGTATTAATTGAATCTAAGATACATAAATATGTCCTAGGACAACCTAAGATATGTTAATGGCTCTTGAGGATCTGAAGGGGTCGTATGTGTCCTAAAATGTCGTAAGGGATGTATAATGGAACAATAATGTTAATGGGTCATAGGTGTGATAAGTGGTCTAAGGGATCTAAGGTTACATTAATTGATACTATTATGTCTTAATGGTTCTTATGGGAAACGATGGGTTCACATATGTATTAACAGAAGATAAGATAGATGAATGGGTCCTAGGATATTTTAAGATATAATAATGGGTCGTATGGGTCCTAAGGGGTCCTATGTGTCTTAAGATGTCATAAGCAATGCGTAAGGGTCCTAGAATGTCTTAAGGGGTTGTAGGTGTCATAAAAGGTCCTAAGGGATCATAGGTTACATTAATTCATCCTAATATGTCTTAAGGAGCCTTGAGGGAAATAATGAGTCCTTGTATGTATTAATGGAACCTAACATACATAAATGGGTCCTAGGACATCCTAATATGTATTATAAGGTCTTCAAATTCCTAACAGATCCTGTTGGCACTTCAATTTTGAAAACATAAAATCTTGATATTTTCTTGAAAAATTGAAGTATCTATATGTCATCATAAAATGAGAAAATCTTTTTGATAATTTTGCTACAAAAAACCTAGAAAAAGTCTTGCAAAATTATCAAGTTTTCATTAGTATCTAGCAAGCCCTAATTTTGAATTGGAGACTTGAAAAACCCTATGTTCTAGGTCAAATGCCTTCAAAAGATCAAAAAACCCTAGCAAACCCTAGTCGGGTTCTATTTCTCTATTACTTTTTCAAGTCACTTAGAAGCTTTTAAAGCATGAGCACTTTATAGATTGCCTTTAGTCGCTAGATCTCTTGATAAAATCATAATATTCCTTACAGTCTCGTGACTTCCCAAAATCCTTTTGTTGTGCAATTTATCCAGGCTATAGGAATATTCTTTCTCCTTTATGAGACTCAGTGATTAGCCTATGGTTGCTAGATCTCTAGATTAAATTCTGAGATTCTATGACCACAATGTAATATCTTTAAAGATGGCCTCAGTCACTTGATCTCATAAGAAAAGTTAAAATCTATAGAAGACTCAGAGATCCATCAACTACCGTCAGGGATTGTATGGTTGAGATTTAGTCGTGAGAAGGAGAGAAAAGCTTCAGCGATTTAGAGACTTCTATAGGTCACTGAATCTCAAGATAAATGGAATCATGTAGTCACTAGATAAATTTGGCAAGTGAATAATGTTTTTGTGACTAACTGATGGAGTTTGGTCGCTAGGTTGCGAGAGAAGAATTTGAAGAAAATTAGAAAGACTATAGTTGCTTAATCATGAGACATAATAAAATCATACAGTGACTAATGGTAGTCTCTCAGTCTCTAGATCTAACCCAGAGTTAAGAATTGTTTCCATGACTTTGAGAATGGTCTCAATCGCGTAATTTTAGGGTTTAACCCTGGTTAGTAAAAATATTGTGAGACTTAGTGAATTCCATTATCGCTGAATCTCTCGATAATACTAGGGTTAAAGTAAAGGTAACATTAAGGTTTAGCCCGATGGTTAAGATTTAATTTCAGTGACTCAACGACTGTATAGTCTCAAAGTCTCAGGCTCCTGAAAGTTAAATTCTTAACTTTGAGTGATTTAGTGACACGATTATCTCTCGGTCACTGAATCAAATAGCTAAGTTAGAAAACATGTAGCAACTAAGAAATGGTCTTAGTCGCATAGTCTCAAAGGGAAAAATTTCTTTTGCAACTAAGAGACTATAGTTGTTGGGTCACCAGATGAAGAAATATTGAAAGGTCTCATATAGTCGCCAGATCAGGGAATTGAAAAGTTTTGTCCCTATGACTAAGAGAAAGAGATTTAGTTGATAGATAAGAATAGTTGGGTGATCTCTGAAAGAAATTTGAAAAGTCAAAAGGTTACAGTGATTAGAAGACTCCAATTAGTCATTAGATCTCTGAATAGAAAATTAGAAGGACTATAGTCACCAAGTCTCTAAATAAATTAAGTTCATTTAGTGATTAAAGTTTTCCTTTAGTTGTGTGTTCTCTGGACTTAACCCCAGTTAAGAAGATGATTTAGAGATTTGGTGAAGTCTTTTGTTGTGTAATCTCTAGATGGGTGCAGGTTAAGTCAAGGTCAGAATGCAGTTAAAACCTGGTGGTTACATTTTACATTAAGAGATTACGTGACTATGTGTCTCCTAATCTCTTGATCCCGGAGGTTATCTTCTAAACTTTCAGAGATTTGGCGACAAGGTTATCTCTTGGTCACATGATATAACAATTAAAGTATGAAACATCTAGTGACTCAAGAATGACCATAAGATGAAAGAAAGATCAATGATTATCACCTAATCTCTAGATAAAACTCAAGGTTAAGAATTCATTCAGTGACTAAGAGAAAAGCTAGTTGTCGTGAGATCTCAAGACTTAACTCAGGGTTAAGATTTTCTTCAGCGACTGAGGAAAGCTTCAGTCACGTTGTCACCAAATGACTAAAGGTTAAAGAGCTTACTGAGGAAAGTGGGTCAAGACTGAGAGATGTGCTGATGTGTTCAATTCTCATTGGATGCCGAGATGAGTTATCTGGCTGAGTTTTTTCAAAGGCCTAATTTACTATTGTCAATCAAGCAAATCCATCCAACATGTCAGGAAAAGTGTAGGATCGAGGGCTATGTTTTAAACTTGATAGAATAACCATTATCTTCCAAGTTTAAATCTTCTGTTAGGGTTTTACCAGGATTTAAGTCAGTAAAGCAGAAGTGACATGAATGAATAAATTTGTTTTTCAAGGACAATTACAGGCATCAAAGTAGAAGACAAATTAATAGGTAGTTGCATGGATCAGAGTTTCCCCTAAAATGCCATACCAGTCTAAAAATTAAGGACTGTTATTTTGAGAAGGGCGGTTGAGGGTTTTTGTTTGTTGAGGAGAAAAAAGCTAATTGAGACCTTTTAAACAATACCTATCAGAATTAGAGTCTTTTCTAGAAATTTGTATCAAGTACTTCGCACCCAATTTTACCCTCCATTTTTAAAATGCAAATGTGATAGCATTTGAGAGTATTAGGTCTTTGCTCAAATTTAAATGACCTAATTGTTTTGACCTAAAAGATCTGAAGCTTGTATGCAATCCTTATTCTATAAAAGGATTACCAGGATCATAGAAAAATGA
Source organism: Chamaecyparis obtusa (assembly GCA_027943335.1). NCBI lineage: Eukaryota > Viridiplantae > Streptophyta > Pinopsida > Cupressales > Cupressaceae > Chamaecyparis > Chamaecyparis obtusa. The sequence continues at coordinate 405,912 of BSBK01001782.1, forward strand.
CTAGATACTTGATCAATTTGTCTAATAAGTTTTTTGAGTCATAGATATCATAGACTGTATTTAGGCATATTTCTATAGAAGAACAATATGTTGGTTTAAGTTAAATTTAGAGAGTTGCATTTAAATCATTTTGTAAGCATGGTACTGATATAGTATTTGAAATAAAATCCAAGGTTTACATCTCTCCTTGAGTATTTGTAGTTGATTTATGAATTGTTCCAATTCATTGCATGGATAATCTCTAAGTGTATGTTTATATTTCTCATCTCTGATCAAGGATTAGATTAAATAAGCTTTGAATAAGACATAAATTCTTTGACATTTTTCTTAAGGATACACTAGTAAGTAGTTTGGATCTAGGAGTCCTTTGATAAAATCCACCATAGGGTGATTAGTATTTTCAAGGGATAAAATATTTCAAATCTCAATATTTGTTCATATATTATAATCTTGTAGTGGAGGTGCCAACCAATGGATAAGACACTGGCTAGCAGTGGATTTTTTCTTACAGAGATCAATGTCTAAAAAGATTCTTTTGGTATTCTCATCTTTAAGTATAAAATTGTCAAAATTCCTTGAAATACAGTGATTTGCACAATAGTTTACTACCTTAGTGATAGTGAAAAATCTATGAATGAAAGGTTATCATTTAGCTTTTTCTTATCATTTATCTATTACATTTAAATCCAGTCAGTGATTAGTGGAATACGTTTTGTTTTACTAGATTAGGAGCACCCTCCTTGGTTTTGTAGAGCCAGAAGTGCGGAGGGCGGTCTTGTCCCTATAGTTGGTCCAATCATCTTTAGAGCCAAATATTTGGATCTAACCCATCCTTAAAACTTGTAGATGTATTGGTTTCTTGTCAAAGCATAAAGTCCATTTTGGAAACCAACAAAATGACGACTCTGCTAGGGAATAGAGATTGAATAACTATGATAAATCTAAATTTTAGATCTTTGGTGTTATAAATTTGAATATCAAATAACACAGGTACAAGTTGAGCTAGACTCCTGGCCTTCCTATTTTTCAAAACCAATAAAGTACCATTGAAGAATAGAGGATTGTTTGCAGGCTTTGGATTTTGTTTAAAATTTGAAAATCTCATTAAGCTTTGCATCTATTTTGTGATAGATTCTATTTTGATTGTTTACCAAGTATTGAATACTTTGATTTACTAAGTTTGTTAGTAAATTTCCAAACTTGTGTTGGTGGTGACTTTGAGAATCTTTACAGGAGTGCTAAGTAAAGATAATAAAGAAAAAGAAATTGTTTCACATATTTTCAAGTATGAGTAAAAGAAATACAAGGGCTTGGAAGAAGGATCATCTAGAAATTATGTTAGAAGGTGAACTTCCAAGAAATTTTAGGACTTATCAACCTAGAAAAAATCAAAATATTAGTGATAGGTCTCAAGCATGGAGATAGAAGAAAAATATGAAAAAGAATAACCAATATACTCATGACCAAGAAGAAAATGCCTCAGAGTATGAAGAGGCAGTTGATCTAGGTCTAGGAGCATATGAGGATTTTTATTCTGATGAAAATGATGAAGTACACCATAGGAAAAAGGTGTACCCAAATACAAAGAATAAAAAAGAAATCAAGAGGTCAAGAAGCAAGAGCAGGGGCCTGGAAGGAAGAGATAATCCCCCAACCTAGGGGCCTTCTCCTTTTGAAAGCCCTAACAATCCTAGAGACCAGCAAAGAGATTTTAGGTTTGAAAATTCAGAATCTGATACCACTCTCCCAGACTCAGAAGATATTTTTGAAGAAGTCTATAATTTAGGGAAAATTATTCAAGAACAAATTACAATTAGGAAGGAGAGGGAAATGGAAAAGGAAACTGAAATAAGATAGGCCCAAATTAGGAAAGATGAATTAAAAAGACAGTTGATGACCTTAAAGGCTATAAATTTTGTAAGAGCTCCCAAAGTGGTTGATGAACAACCTATTATCCAACCCATTATTGAAGTTAGGAAGCCTAAGGATAAAGGAAAACAAATATCAACATGGATCACAATAAATGAGCCTACAAGTAACCAAATCTCAATAGATCCATTATCCAAGTTAGATAATGATCGAGAAAGAGCTAGAAGAGAACAAGAGGTTATTGCCAAAGAATTAGAAAAGGCAAAAATTAAGGCTACTACTTTAGAAATGAAAAAGAAAGTTGATTTTCTTAAATAGTCTTTTGGTTTTTCAATTCCAACTAACCCTATGATGACATCTAATGCTAATGTTGGAAATTATGCTACTTAGGCTGCCATTGTTACACTAGTGATTACTTCAAATGTTGCTAATACAAAAAATAATAAAGCTTCCACTTCTCTATTGAATGCTTCATTACAAAGAGCGTCGGTTCACATTGAAAGGTACATACAACTTCTCTTTAACAATATTGTTGGTTATCCTAATTTGATTCCTCCAAAGATTAGAGAAAAGTTGCCTAAATTTACTGGAAATAATGTTGTTACCTGTCAAGAGCATCTAAAGAAATTCATTGATATGATTGATGATTATGAAATAGAATATGAAGATGTGATCATGAAATTATTTGTTCAATCTTTAATAGGAAAATGAAAGAGACTGGTTCAAAGGGCTTCCTTATGATTGTATTGGTTCTTGGGATGATTTTATAAATTGTTTTAAGGATCAGTATGGTGATAAAACTAGTCAAGGTTTTATGTTGAATGAATTCAATAATATAAAGAAAAACCAAAATGAAGAAGTCCTAGAAATCAATGTAAGGTTTCAAAAAGAAATGCACAAGATTTTTCAAGTCATGAGATTAGATGAGAAGGTGTGTTTAGCAACATATCTAAATGCTTTTGATGCTAAGATGGGATACTTACTTAGGGAAAAAATCCCTAGGACTATGAGGGAGGCTCAAAGATTTTCTATAAATATTGAAAGCAATAGGAGAGTATCTAGAAAATTAGGAAGAAGAGAAGATCCTAAACCCCCTAGATTTGGAAAGAAAGAGGTTGATAAAAATACTAATGTAAAACCTAGGGAGAATGATAACCTCAAGAAAATCCTAAATTCCTTAAAGGATCTAAAACCAGGAGAAAGTAAAAATATGTTTCAGAAAAATGATAGGCCTCCTCAAAATAATTTCAATAGGTAGCCTAGATTGCAGAACTTTCCTTACCACACACAATGGAAGGATGGAAAGCCTATTGTCTCAGAGAAGAAGGATATGAAGCCAAATGATAAAACCTCTGATCCTTTGCAAAAACATTTAGTCAATATGACTGATGAAATTCCATGGTGCATAGTATGCCAATCCCCTCATGATCCAAATTATTGTGTAATCTCTCAGAATGTGTCTGAAAATAATGAACAAGAAGGGGAGGAAGATGAATCATATGATGACAGATGTTGTGGAATGAATTTTACCAAGTTATTTGAAGAAGTTGATTTTGAGGAGGAAAATGAAAATAAAGATGTAAATGACTCTTAGAGAAGAGGTGAAACTTACCATTAGCAAGTTTTTCCTGATGAAGAAGAGGAAGAATTTGAAGACATTAACAACAACTCTCAACAAATTGAGGAGCATGTTATCTTAAGAAGACCCTCTAATGAAGAGATAGCCCAGATCACTATTGATATGGTGACACAGGTAAAAAGTAATTATGTCCTTAGAAATAGGACTATTGGCAATACTGTTGGTAAGCCAGCAGGTCTATTTATTAAGAAAAATAAAGAGGACACAAAACAATTTGTTAGAAAAAATAAGGCTATTACTAATGCCAAAAATTCAAAGGGCATAGAAAAGCCAGCTGAAACATTTAAGGTGCTCAAAATCAAGGCCAAAAATCCAATGCCTATCACTTCAAATTCCCAACCTCAAGATAAACCAAAGGATGAAAAATAGTTGGGAGCAGCCACACAACTTGAAGTCAAAGATACCCCAAAGGGAAAGGTAGATTTATCTTTTCTAAATTATGCACCTATTGATATGAATTAGTTATTGTCCCAGATCACTATAAAAGTACCTTTATTAGAAATGATGAGGATAAGTGAACACAAAGAGAAGGCCCTTACATGGATAAATGGTGTTCAAGCTACAGATATCCAAGAACCAGAAAATACTAAGATAAAGGGTTAGGTTCTAGTTAAAAGGAAGGACGTAGAGGAAATTATTTCAAAAGTACCTTAGATTTATTTAGACACTTATGTTGTGAAAAATTCATGATACAGAGTCCTATAGCAAATACCTTTTATCCTTCCAATGGCTTTAACAATCCAACTTTGGATTCTAGGACCTCTATCTAGTCCTTTTACCCACACTGGGTACACTATCCAATGAGCCCAATGAAGCAACCTCCTTCAAAGGATTCACAAACTAACTCAAAACTATGGAGACAATCTATGGACACCTTATCCAACCAAAATCCATAATTTTTTTGGATCTACCAAACCCACAACACCAAATTTTACTTCTAGGCCTACAATCCTTGTAGCCTTTTCAACCCTAATTTTTGGACTTTTCTCCAAAATTTCCTTAACACAAAAGGGACTTCTTTACATTTATAAGTACCCTTTTGGACACTTTAAAGGATCCCAAAATCTTTTGGATGATCTTGGTCCAGCACCCCCAAACCCCTATTTGGTACCTAGGCCTAATTAGCCAGATTAGTCTAGGGCTTCAAAGAGGAATGGTATAGAAGGGTTCCCAAGACCCCAAAACCTTATGGAAATCCTAAAAACACTTCTTACACTCCAAATCAACACTTCAAAAATTTAAAAGTGCCCTCCATTAAGACTGTCTCCAATTTGGATTCCTAACCTAGTCAAGCACATGGTCTTCCTTGACCTAGGGCCTGCTTGAAAAATCACCTACCCTGCTCACAATGCCTCCAACCTCTAGAATCATTAAGGTAGGCCTACTGACTTTCATATCCCTTGGTTTTAGAGGATTCCATTAGTGGATGTGTAAGTTAGGGAAACATTTGTACAAGACACTAGAAATCAAGGTTATTCAGGACCCCTGACACACAATTGATGATAACTCCTACAATATAACTCCAAATCAATTCAAACAAAAGTAGATAGTCTTTGTATACACTCCTCTAAAAAAATCAATGTAAGGTTTCAAAAAGAAATGCAGAAGATTTTTCAAGTCGTGAGATTAGATGAGAAGGTGTGTTTAGCAACATATCTAAATGCTTTTGATGCTAAGATGGGATACTTACTTAGGGACAAAATCCATAGGACTATTAGGGAGGCTAAAAGATTTTTTGTAAATATTGAAAGAAATAGGAGAGTATCTGGAAAATTTGGAAGAAGAGAAGATCCTAAACCCCCTAGGTTTGGAAAGAAAGAGGTTGATAAAAATACTAATGTAAAACATAAGGAGGATGATAACCTCAAGAAAATCCTAAATGCCTTAAAGGATCTGAAACCAGGAGAAAGTAAAAATGTGTTTCAGGAAAATGATAGGCCTCCTCAAAATAATTTCAATAGGCAGCCTAGATTGCAGAACTTTCCTTACCACACACAATGGAAGGATGGAAAGCCTATTGTCCCAGAGAGGAAGGATATAAAGCCAAATGATAAAACCCCTGATCCTTTGCAAAAATATTTAGTCAATATGACTGATGAAATTCCATGGTGCACAGTATGCCAATCCCCTCATGATCCAAATTATTGTGTAATCTCTCAGAATGTGTTTGAAAATAATGAACAAGAAGGGGAGGAAGATGAATCATATGATGACAGAGATTGTGGAATGACTTTTGCCAAGCTATTTGAAGAAGTTGATTTTGAGGGGCAAATGAAAATGAAGATGTAAATGACTCTTAGAGCAGAGGTGAAACTTACCATTAGCAAGTTTTTTCTGATGAAGAAGAGGAAGAATTTGAAGACATTAACAACAACTCTCAACAAATTGAGGAGCCTGTTATCTTAAGAAGACCCTCTAATGAAGATATAGCCTAGATCACTATTGATATGGTGAAACAAGCCAAAATTAATTATGTCCTTAGAAACAGGACTATTGGCAATACTGTTGGTAAGCCAGCAGGTCTATTTATTAAGAAAAATAAAGAGGACACAAAATAATTTGTTACAAAAAATAAGGCTGTTACTGATGCCACAAATTCAAAGGGCATAGAAAAGCTAGCTGAAACATTTAAGGTGCTCAAAATTAAGGCCAAAAATCCAATTTCTATCACTTCAAATTCCCAACCTCAAGATAAACCAAAGGATGAAAAATAGTTGGGAGTAGCCACACAACTTGAAGTCAAAGATACCCCAAAGGGAAAGGTAGATTTATCTTTTCTAAATTATGCACCTATTGATATGAATTAGTTATTGTCCTAGATCACTATAAAATTACCTTTATTAGAAATTATGAGGATAAGTGAACACAAAGAGAAGGCCCTTACATGGATAAATGGTGTTCAAGCTACAAATATCCAAGAACCAGCAAATACTAAAATAAAGGGTTAGATTCTAGTTAAAAGGAAGGACATAGAGGAAATTATTTCAAAAGTACCTCAGATTTATTTAGAAACTTATGTTGTGAACACTTATTGATAGAAAGTCCTATAGCAAACACCTTTTAGCCTTCCAATGGCTTTAACAATCCAACTTTGGATTCTAGGACCTATATCTAGTCCTTTTACCCACACTAGGTACACTATCCAATGAGCCCAATGAAGAAACCTCCTTCAAAGGATTCACCAACTAACTCAAAACTATGGAGACAATCTATGGAAACCTTATCCAACCAAAATTCACAATTATTTTGGATCTACCAAACCCACAACACCAAATTCTACTTCTAGGCCTACAATCCTTGTAGCCTTTTCAACCCTAATTTTTGGACTTTTCTCCAAAATTTCCTTAACACAAAAGGGACTTATTTAAATTTCTAAGTACCCTTTTTGACACTTTAAAAGATCCCAAAATATTTTGGATGATCTTGATCCAGCACCCCCAAACCCCTATTTGGTACCTAGGCCTAATTAGCCAGATTAGTCTAGGACTTCAAAGAGGAATGGTATAGAAGGGTTCCCAAGACCCCAAAACCTTATGGAAATCATAAAAACACTTCTTAAACTCCAAATAAACACTTCAACAAGTTAAAAGTTCCCTCCATTAAGACTATCTCCAATTTGGATTCCTAACCTAGTCAAGCACATGGTCTTCCTTGACCTAGGGCCTGCTTGAAAAATCACCTACCCTACTCACAATGCCTCCAACCTCTAGAATCATTAAGGTAGGCCTCCTAACTTTCATATCCCTTGGTTTTAGAGGATTCCACTAGTGGATGTGCAATTTAGGGAAACATTTGTGCAATACCCTAGAAATCAAGGTTATTTAGGACCCCTAACACACAATTGATGATAACTCCTAAAATATAACTCCAAATCACTTCAAACAAAGCAGAGAGTCTTTGCATACACTCCTCTAAAAAATTAAATCACTTAGAAATCATAATGAGATTGTACAAAATCGTACAATTCTCTGGAACACAGAAATTACCAAAAATTAAAGGGTTTTCATTCATTTTTCTTCAAGCCTCCGTTACAATATGATATCCTCTACCTCTCTGATCAATTTTGAAAGGTATATGACCTTTTATGACCGTTGGAACCACCAAGTGGTCATTTCCAACCAATTAACAACTTTTTAAATCTACTGAGCAACTTTTCAAAAAGTTGTCAAGCAACTTTTAAATGTTGTTATGCAACTTTTACAACTTTTGCATTCAAGCTTATCCACTAAACCTAATGAGTTCTAAATGACTCAAAACCTTTCACCTAGGCTTAAAATAACCCAAAACACCCTTATAACACTAAAACACATCATTTATGACTCCTTGGTATCATTAAGCCACTTGGTTTATAACAACACCATAGTGTTAATGGACCTTACATTGAGCCTTTATTACAAAGTATGGACCAAACCTCTATACCAACCTTCCTAATAGCTAGAAACATCTAGAAACATTTCTTAGAGTACTAGGTGCCCTACACCATACTCCCTAGGCCAATTAAACTCAAGCCTCTTGAGTTGGCAGGTTGGACACCTCATAGCCCAACTTCTTAATAGTTGATTCAGTCAGCCAACTTGCATCTTCACTAGGTTTTTCCCTCCATTTGATGAGATACTCCATGTATACCTACCTTTTGGTCCTCTTGCCTTCTATCTTGTCCAAGATACATTTAATTTCATGTGTCACTACCTTAGGAAGAGACTTGATGGTTTCATTATCCACCATAGGTACTTCATTGCCACCATTTTCTTTCTCAGGGTCCCTGTATGGATATAAGTCAGAGATGTTGAAGGTATTAGAGAGCCCAATGTCTAGAGGCAACTCTACCTTATAGGAATTCTGACCACACTTTTGAAAGATCCTAAAAGGGCCTATCTTCCTCATCATCAATTTACTAAACTTTCCTTTAGAAAGTCTTTCTTTCTTCAGATGCACCATGACCAAGTCCCCTACTAGAAGTTGATGGTCTCTCCTTTTTGTGTCTACAACTTCCTTGTGATCTTCTCCAATCTATCCTTAACTTCCTTATGAATCTCCTTCATTACCTCTACAAAATCACTTACTTGTGCACTACTTCTCTCCATGGATTTGACATCTCTTAATTCCATGACCCCTCTAGGATGAGTGCCATATATAATTTGAAATGGGCTCAATCCAGTGGTTCTATTCACTAAATCATTATAAGAAAATTTGGCTTGTGCTATGACTGAGTCCCATGATGAACCATGTTCCTTGGTAAGGCACCTTAATAGGTTTCCCAATGACCTATTGACCACCTTTGTTTGACCATTTGATTATGGATGGTATGCTGATGAAAAGGCTAGGTCTGTCCCAAGCTTCTTCCACAAGGTCCTCCAAAAATGACCAAGAAACTTAGTATCCTTGTTAGAGACAATGGATAATGGAAAACCATATATTATAATGATCTCCTTAAAGAAGATACCTACAATGTGGGAAGCATCATGATTGGTTTTGCATGGCAAGAAGTGTTCCATCTTAGAAAACCTATCCACCACTACACAAACACGGTCATATCCCTGCTTTGTCTTTAAGAAGCCAAGTACAAAGTCCAAACTAACTGCATCCCAAGGTCTATTTGGTATAGGTAATGGAGTATATAGTCCTGAATTAGAAGTCCTTCCCTTTTCCTTTTGGAAAACCATACAAGTTTCTACAAATCTTCTTACATCTTTTGGCATCCTTGGCCAATAGTAGAATCTTCTTACTAACTCAAGGGTATTGTCTAACCCAAAATGACTTGCTAGGCCCCCATAATGCTTTTCTTTTATGATGTTCTCACTTAGTGATCCCCTAGGGATACACAACTGACTCCCCTTGAAGAGTAATCCTTCTTACAACATGTAATCTGCATATGTACTATGGTACTACCCTATCATCTCCTTGCAAACTTGATAAACCTCCTTGAAGTCTTCATCTTCAACATACATGTCCTTTATGGAGTGAAACCCCACATTCTCCAACCTTACCTCTTGAATGGTTAGATTCCTTCTACTAAGGGTGTCAACAAATTTATTTGCCACCCCTTTCTTATGCTTTATAGTGAAGGTATAGGATTGGAGATACTCCATCCACTTCACATGCCTATGGTTCAACTTTTCTTGCCTGTTTAAGAAACTCAATGCATGGTTATCAGTGTAAACAATAAAATCCTTGTGCAATAAATAATGTATCCACTTTCTTAAGGACTGAACCATGGCATACATTTCTAAATCATAAGTTGAATACCTTTCTTGGCCTCATTCAACTTTTCACTGAAAAAGGCAACTGGCCTGTGCTCTTGACTTAGGACTCCTCCTATAACCCTATTGCTTGCATCACATTCAATTGTAAAGACCTTATTAAAAATAGGCAACACTAGGACTAGTTCTTCTGCAACCTTCTTCTTCAAGGCTTCAAAAGGTTGGTTAGCCTCTTGGGTCCATACAAATTGACATTTTCTTCCACCCTTAATGGTGTCTATCATAGGAGCACTTATGTTACTAAAGCCTCTAATAAACTTCCTATAGAAGCTTGCTAGGCCATGAAAATTTTTGACCTCACTTGTTGTCTTTGGTGTGGGCCAACTCAATATGGCATCTACCTTACTAGGATCCATCTTAAGGTTCCCCTTGGAGATAACAAATCCCAAGAAAACCAACTCTTCCTACAAAAAGACACACTTCTCTAGATTGATCCTTAACTTTTCTTCTAACAACCTTTTCAACACTTGTTTAATATGATCTAAGTGCTCTCCCTTACTCTTACTGAAGATTAGAATATCATCTAAATATACTACAACAAAGTGATTAAAAAAGGGTATGAGTACCTCATTCATGAGTCTCATAAAGGTGCTTGGTGCATTTGAGAGACCAAAGGGCATTACCATCCACTCAAAGAGCCCTTCATTGGTCTTGAATGTTGTCTTCCATTCATCCCCCTCTCTCACCCTGATCTAGTGATAACCACTTTTCAAGTCCATCTTGGTGTAGTATCTAGCCCCTCCTAGGCAATCCATCAAATCTCCCATCATTGGCATTGGGACTCAATATCTAATGGCAATCTTGTTGATAGCCCTAGAGTCAGTACATAACCTCCATGTACCCTCTTTTGTAGGAGCTAACAATGTAGGTACTGCACAAGGACTAATACTTCTCCTTATGAACCCCTTGCTTAAGAGTTCTTCTATCTGTCTTGCCAACTCTTCATTTTGGATTGGTGTGAGTTTGTAAGAAACCTTGTTTGGGAGTGTGGAGCCTAGTATGAAGTCAATGCAATGACTCACATCCATCACAGGTGGAAGAGCCTTTGTCTTCCCATCAGTAATCACCCCTTTGTACTTGCTCAACAAATCTTGAACCTCCTTAGGCCCCACTGTCCTCCATGGTTCTTCAAGTTTGCACACCCTCTTCTCTTCTTGTGGCCTGACCACAATGGCATAACAGGGAGTGTCCTTCCCTTTGATGGTCTTCAAAAAATCCTTCTCTCCAACCACTAGCATGCTACTAGCTTGAGGAGTCTCCTATCCTTCCTCCGGTAGAGGTCTCATAGTATATGTCCTTCCATTTTTGGCAATCTCATACACATTGGTTTTGCCTTGATGGTGTGATTCCACATCATATTGCCAGGGCCTTCCCAAAAATAAGTGGCAAGCATCCATATTAGTCACGTCACACAAGATCTTTTCATGGTAGTCCCCAATCCTAAACTCCACATACACCTGCTCATTTACCAAAGCTTGTTTCTCTTTGTTCAACCAAGACACTTTATATGGGTTAGGATGAGGCATCTTTTTCAATCCATGTTTATCTACCATAGTAATGGAAGCTAGGTTATTAGTAGAACCAGAATCAACTATAACCTTACACACTTTACCTTTGATCTTGCAAGTAGTCTTGACCAAGGTCTTCCTTTGTGCCTATTCTTTGGCTTGAGGCTTCTTCAATAGGGTCCTATTAAACATTAGGAACTCTCCATGCTCTAGATCTACAACACCTTTTCCGTCATGGTTACTTTGAGCATTATCTTCATGTGCCAAACAAACTCTCCTATCCCCTCCTTGCTAACTGTTCCCTTTTTTAGGGCATCTAGAGGTCTAGTGTCCCACTTGGTTGCAGTTGAAACATCTACCAATGAACACTCTTGGAGTTCTACCTCCTGATCTACCTCTTCCATTGCCTCTTCTTCCTTTGAAACCTCCTCTTGAACTTGTCTCACCTTCCTAATTTTCTTTGTTTCTTGACTCCTCTTGGGGTGTGAAGGATCCTCTACCATTGAACTTTCCTCTACCTCTATTATTATTGGCTCCCCTTGACTTGTTTTGAGAGTCACCTTTCCTTCTCTATTTTCCCTCAATCTTCAATGCCATTTGAAAACATGAATGCACTGACCTTGGGTTAAACAAAGTGAGTTCATCTTGGATGGAGTACTTGAGGCCATTGAAGTACCTTGCCAAATTTTTCTTCTTTGTCTCAATCACCTTGGCCCTCAAAGTGAGTTTATGAAACTCCTTAGTATAAGTACCCACATACATATCCTTTTGTCTTAGACCTTGCAATTTTTGATGTACTAGGAATTCATAGTCCTCAGGGATGAATTGTCTCTTCACTTCTAACTTCATCCTTTTCCTTGTTGAGATGGCATCTTTTCCCTCATCAAGCCTCTCTATCTGAAGAAAGTTCCACCAACTCAAGGCAGACCTTTTCATCTTAGCCTTTGCAATCTTCAACCTTTGAGATTTAGGGACATTATCACATTCAAAGTGATTGTTCAATGCTTCAATCCAATCCATTCAATCCTCTGGATTAAGCTTTCACAAAACATAGGGATCTCTATCTTGATGTCCCTTCTTCCTACCCTTTCAAGAACTTCCAACATGACTCTTTGGTCCTCTGGTAGGGCTTTTCTATAACTATCTAGTTCTGGTCCATTTTCATCTTCTTCTTCCTCAGAGTCTTCTTGTGACCCTCTGTTCCTCTTGCCTCTCAACTTCTCTATTTCTCTTCTCATCATCCTATTCTCCTCCCTTATAGCCCTACTCTTTGCCATTTTTCTTTGACCAACTTGGTCAATTCAGCATTAGTTACTCTTAGAGGGATCTCCCTCTCTTCTTCATTTTCAGACATCTTGTCTTCTTCTTGACTTCTTGATCAAGACCTTGGTGGCTCTGATACCTACTGATGTAGAGTCCTACAACAACCACCTACTTTTATCCTTCCAATGGCTTTAACAAATCCAACTTTGGATTCTAGGACCTATATCTAGTCTTTTTACCCACATCGGGTACACTATCTAATGAGCCCAATGAAGCAACCTCCTTCAAAGACTTCACCCACTAACTAAAAACTATGGAGACAATCTATGGATACCTTATCCAACCAAAATCCACAATTTGTTTGGATCTACCAAACCCACAACACCAAATTCTACTTCTAGGCCTTTTCAACCCTGATTTTTGGACTTTTCTCCTAAATCTCCTTAACACCAAATGGACTTCTTTACATTTCTAAGTACCCTTTTGGATATCTAGGATTGAGATTCAAACTAGGCCATCTATACTAGATAATTTTGAAAATTGGCAATTTTTTGATGATGACATTGACATTCTAAGATTCTTACATTATGATGCAAGTTTTGGTGACAAAGAGTTAGATTTTGGTGAGAATATAAAGATATCAAATGATAAGGATTCTCTTCTTGGTAAAGAGATCTTATAGCTTAAAACAAATAAAGTCCCAAAGAGTTTGGTAGTGCTAGAAAGGGCATTTGACAATCATGATGTTTCTTCTCAAGAAAAACATTTAAGCAATCCTGAGGATGTGGAGGAGATAAACTTAGGAACAAAGGAAGCCCCAAAAAATGTATATGTAGGGGGAAGTCTAACTCCTGAAATAAAAAAGTCTCTGATAAACCTTCTTAGAAAATATAGACATGTCTTTGCTTGGTCTTATGATGACTTAAAGGCATATAGAGAAGACTTATTCCAGCATGAAATTCCTTTGAAGGAAAACACTAAGCCTTTTAGGCAAAAGTTGAGACCTGTAAACCCTACTCTGGCACCAAAAATGTAGGATGAATTAAAAAAGATGAGTGATGCTGGAATCATTCAACCTATGAGACATTCAAAATGGGTATCTAATCTTGTCCTAGTAAGAAAGAAGAATGAGGACATCAGATTATGTGTAGACTTTAGAAATCTAAACACAAATTCTTTGAAGGATAATTATGGTCTACCAAACATGGAAGCCATGTTGCAGAGGGTTACTAGATCTTAATTAATGTCCATGATGGATGGTTTTTAAGGTTATAATCAAGTAGTTGTCAAAGAAGTAGAACAGTTCAAAACTGTATTCACTACTCCATGGGGTACTTATGTAAATGTTATGATGCCTTTTGGTTTAACCAATGCTGGGGCTACCATTCAAAGAGCCATGGATGTAGAATTTGCTAATTTCATAAGAAAATTTCTTGTTGTTTATCAAGATGATTTGGCAGCTTATTCAGAGAAGAAGGACTAGCATTGTGGTCATTTGGAAAAAAATATTTGTAAGAGCTTTGGATTATGGTGTTTCCCTTAACCAATGTGCACTAGAGGAAGGACAGGAGACTCCTCAAGCTAGTAGTATGCTAGTGGTTGGGGAGGAGTTTTTGAAGACCATCAAAGGGAAGGAAACTACCTATTATGCCATTGTGGTCAAGCCACAAGAAGAGAAGAAGGTGTGAAAATTTGAAGAACCATGGAGGATAGTGGGGCCCAAGGAGGTTTAGGATTTGTTGAGCAAGTACAGAGGGGTGATTGCTGATGGGAAGATAGAGAATCTTCCACATGTGATGGATGTGAGTCATTGCATTGACTTCATACCAGGCTCCACACTCCCAAACACGGTTGCTTACAAACTCACACCAAGCCAAAATGAAGAGTTGGCAAGGTAGATTGAAGAACTCTTAAGCAAGGGGTTCATAAGGAGAAGTATTAGTCCTTATGCAGTACCCACATTGTTAGCTCCTAAGAAAGAGGTTACAAGGAGCTTATGTACTAACTCTAGGGCTATCAACAAGATTACCATTAGATACTGGTTCCCAATGCCAAGGATGGAAGATTTGATGGATTGCCTAGGAGGGGCTAGATACTACACCAAGATGGACTTGAAAAGTGGTTATCACCAGATCGGGGTGAGAGAGGGGGATGAATGGAAGACAACATTCAAGACCAATGAAGGGCTCTTTGAGTGAATGGTAATGCCCTTTGGTCTCTCAAATGCACCAAGCACCTTTATGAGACTCATGAATGAGATAATAAAACCCTTTATTAGTCACTTTGTTGTAGTATATTTAGATGATATACTCATCTTCAGTAAGAGTAAGGGAGAGCACTTAGATCATATTGAACAAGTGTTGAAAAGGTTGTTAGAAGAAAAGTTAAGGATCAATCTAGAGAAGTGTGTCTTTTTGTAGGAAGAGTTGGTTTTCTTGGGATTTGTTATCTCCAAGGGGAACCTTAAGATGGATCCTAGTAAGGTAGATGCCATATTGAGTTGGCCCACACCAAAGATAGCAAGTGAGGTCAAAAGTTTTTATGGCCTAGGAAGCTTCTATAGGAAGTTTATTAGAGGCTTTAGTAACATAAGTTCTCCTATGATAGACACCATTAAGGGTGGAAGAAAATGTCAATTTGTATGGACCCAAGAGGCTAACCAAGCTTTTGAAGCCTTGAAGAAGAAGGTTGCAGAAGAACTAGTCCTAGTGTTGCCTATTTTTAATAAGGTCTTTACAATTGAATGTGATGCAAGCAATAGGGATATAGGAGGAGTCTAAGTCAAGAGGGCAGGCTAGTTGCCTTTTTTAGTGAAAAGTTGAATGAGGCCAAGAAAAGGTATTAAAATTATGATTTAGAAATGTATGCCATGGTTCAGTCCTTAAGAAAGTGGAGACATTATTTAGGAGTTTATTGTTTACACTAATAACCATGCAATGAGTTTCTTAAACAGGCAGGAAAAGCTAAACCATAGGCATGTGAAGTGGATGGAGTATCTCTAATCATATACCTTCACTATAAAGCATAAGAAAGGGGTGGAAAATAAAGTTGTTGATGCCCTTAGTAGAAGGAATCTAACCATTCAAGAGGTAAGGTTGGAGAATGTGGGGTTTCACTCCATAAAGGACATGTATGTTGAAGATGAAGACTTCAAGGAGGTTTATCAAGTTTGCAAGGAGATGGTAGGGCAGTAAGATAGTTCAGTAAAGAAAGACTTCCTAAAGGCAAGTTCAGTAAATTGATGATGAGGAAGATAGGTCCATTTAGGATCTTGAAAAAGTGTGGTCAGAATGCCTATAAGGTAGAGTTTCCTCTAGACATTGGGCTCTCTAATACCTTCAACATCTCTGACTTATATCCATACAAGGGCCCTGAGAAAGAAAATGGTGGCAATGAAGTACCCATGGTGGATAATGAAACCATCAAGTCTCTTCCTAAGGTAGTGGAACCTAAAATTGAATGTATCTTGGAGAAGAGAGAAGGCAAGAGGACCAGAAGATAGGTATACATGGAGTATCTCATCAAATGGAGGGACAAACCTAGTGAAGATGCAAGTTGGCTGACTGAATCAACTATTAAGAAGTTGGGCCATGAGATTTCCAACCTACCAACTCAAGAGGCTTGAGTTTAATTGGCCTGGGGAGTATGGTTCTGGGAACCTAGTATGTTTCTAGATGTTTCTAGTTGTTAGGAAGGTTGGTATAGAGGTTTGGTCCATACTTTGTAATAAAGGCTAAATAAGGTCCATTAACACTATGGTGTTGTTATAAACCAAGTGGCTTAATGAGACCAAGGAGTCATAAACAATGTGTTTTAGTGTTATAAGGGTGTTTTGGGTTATTTTAAGACTAGGTGAAAGGTTTTGAGTCATTTAGAACTCATTAGGTTTAGTGGATAAGCCTAAATGCAAAAGTTGTAAAAGTTGCTTGACAACTTTTTGAAAAATTGCTCGGTAGGTTTAAAAAGTTGTTAATTGGTTGGAAATGACCACTTGGTGGTTCCACCAGTCATAAAAGGTCATATAAATTTCAAAAATGATCAGAGAGGTAGAGAAGATCATGTTATAACGGAGGCTTGAAGAAAATTGAATGAAAACCCTTTAATTTCTAGTAATTTTCATGTTGCAGAGAATTGTATAGTTCTGTACACTCTCATTATGATTTCTTAGTGATTGAATTTGTTAGAGGAGTGTATGCAGATATTATCTCCTTTTGATTGAAGTGATTTGGAGTTATAGTTTAGGAGTTATCATCAATTTTGTATCAGGGGTCCTGAATAACCCTGATTTCTGGGGTCTTGCACAAATGTTGCCCTAACTTTCATATCCACTAGTGGAATCCTCTAAAAAAAATAAATATGAAATTTAGGAGGCCTACCTTAATGATTCCAAAGGTTGGAGGCATTGTGAGTAGGGTAGGTGATTTTTCAAGCAGGCCCTATGTCAAGCAAGACCATGTGCTTGACTAGGTTAGGAATCCAAATTTGAGACAGTCTTAATGGAGGGAAATTTTAACTTGTTGAAGTGTTTATTTGGAGTTTAAGAAGTTTTCTTAGGATTTCCATAAGGGTTTGGGGTCTTGCGAACCCATCTATACCATTCCTCTTTGAATCCTTAGACTAATCTGGCTAATTAGGCCTAGGTACCAAATAGGGGTTTGGGGGTGCTGTGTCAAGATCATCCAAAAGATTTTGGTATCCTTTAAAGTGTCCAAAAGGGTACTTATAAATGTAAATAAGTCCCTTTTGTGTTAAGGAAATTTTGGAGAAAAGTCCAAAAATTAGGGTTGAAAAGGCTACAAGGATTGTAGGCCTAGAAGTAGAATTTGGTGTTGTGGGTTTGGTAGATCCAAAAAAATTGTGGATTTTGGTTGGATAAGGTGTCCATAGATTGTCTCCATAGTTTTGAGTCAGTTGGTGAAGTCTTTGAAGGAGGTTGCTTCATTGGGCTCATTGGATAGTGTACTCAGTGTGGGTAAAAGGACTAGATATAGATCCTAGAATCGAAAGTTGGATTGTTAAAGCCATTGGAAGGCTAAAAGGTTTTTGCTACAAGAATCTGCATCAAGAAGTGTTCACAACATAAGTGTCTAAATAAATTTGAGGTACATTTGAAATAATTTCCTCTGTGTCCTTCCTTTTAACTGGAATCTAACCCTTTATCTTAGTATTTGCTGGTTCTTGGATATATGTAGCTTGAACACCATTTATCCATGTAAGGGCCTTCTCTTTGTGTTCACTTATCCTCATCATTTCTAATAAAGGTACTTTTAGAGTGATCTGGGACAATAATTGATTCATATCAATAGGTGCATAATTTAGAAAAGATAAATCTACCTTTCCCTTTGGGGTATCTTTGACTTCAAGTTGTGTGGTGAATCCCAACTATTTTTCATCCTTTGGTTTATCTTGAGGTTGGGAATTTGAGGTGATAGCCATTGGAGTTTTGGCCTTGATTTTGAGCACCTTAAATGTTTCAGCTGGCTTTTCTATGCCCTTTGAATTTGTGGCATCAGTAACAACCTTATTTTTTGTAACAAATTATTTTGTGTCCTCTTTATTTTTCTTAATAAATAGACTTGCTAGCTTACCAATAGTATTGCCAATAGTCCTATTTCTAAGGACATAATTAGTTTTGGCCCGTGTCACCATATCAATAGTGATCTGGGCTATCTCTTCATTAGAGGGTCTTCTTAAGATAACATGATCATCAATTTGTTGAGAGTTGCTATTAATGTCTTCAAATTCTTCCTCTTCTTCATCAGAAAAAACTTGCTGATGGTAAGTTGCACCTCTGCTCTAAGAGTCATTTACATCTTCATTTTCATTTTCCTCCTCAAAATCAACTTCTTCAAATAACTTGGCAAAATTCATTCCACAACCTTTGTCATCATATGTTTCATCTTCCTCTCCTTCTTGTTAATTATTTTTAGACACATTCTAAGAGATTACACAATAATTTGGATCGTGAGGGGATTGGCATACTGTGCACCATGGAATTTCATCAGTCATATTGACTAAATGATTTTGCAAAGGATTAGGGGTTTTATCATTTGGCTTCATATCCTTCCTCTTTGGGACAATAGGCTTTCCATCCTTCCATTGTGTGTGGTAAGGAAAGTTCTGCAATCTAGGCTACCTATTGAAATTATTTTGAGGGGGCCTATCATTTTCTTGAAACTTATTTTTACTTTGTCCTGGTTTTAGATCCTTTAAGGTATTTAGGATTTGCTCGAGGTTATCATCCTCCCTAGGTTTTACATTAGTATTTTTATCTACTTCTTTCTTTCCAAACCTATGTGGTTTAGGATCTTCTCTTCTTCCTAATTTTCCAGATACTCTCCTATTGCTTTCAATATTTACAACAAATCTTTGAGCCTCCCTAATAGTCCTAGGGTTTTTGTCCCTAAGTATCCCATCTTAGCATCAAAAGCATTTAGATATGTTGCTAAACACACCTTCTCATCTAATCTCATGACTTGAAAAATCTTGTGCATTTCTTTTGGAAACCTTACATTGAATTCTAAGACTTCTTCATTTTGGTTTTTCTTTATATTATTGAATTCATTCAACATAAAACCTTCATTAGTTTTATCACCATACTGATCCTTAAAAAAATTTATAAAATCATCCCAAGAACCAATACAATCATAAGGAAGCCCTCTGAACCACTCTCTTGCATCTTCAGTTAAAGATTGAACAAACAATTTCATGATCACATCTTCATATTCTATTTCATAATCATCAATCATATCAATGAATTTCTTTAGATGCTCTCCATAGGTAACAACATTATTTCCAGTAAATTTAGGCAACTTTTCTCTAATCTTTAGTGGAATCAAATTAGGATAACCAGCAATATTGTTAAAGAGAATTTGTTTGTACCTTTCAATGTGAACCGGCCCTCTTTTTAATGAAGCATTCAATTGAGAAGTGGAAGCTTTATTATTTGTTGTATTAGCAACATTTGTAGTAATCACTAGTGTAACAATGGCAGCCTGAGCAGAAGAATTTCCAACATTAGCATTAGATGTCAGCACAGGGTTAGTTGGAATTGAAAAACCAGAAGACTATTTAAGAAAATCAACTTTCTTTTTCATTTCCAAAGTAGTAGCCTTAATTTTTGCCTTTTCTAATTCTTTGGCAATAACCTCCTATTCTCTTCTAGCTCTTTCCAAATCATTATCTAACTTGGACAATGGATATATTGGAATTTGGTTACTTGTAGGCTCATTTATTGTGATCTCTGTTGATATCTATTTTCCTTTATCCTCAGGCTTCCTAACTTCAATAATGGGTTGGGTAATAGGTTGTTCATCAACCACTTTGGGAGCTCTTACAAAATTTATAGCCTTTAAGGTCATCAACTGTCTTTTTAATTGATCTTTCCTAATTTGGGCCTGTCTTATTTCAGTTTCCTTTTCCATTTCCCTCTCCTTCCTAATTGAAATTTGCTCTTGAATAATTTTTCCTAAATTATAGACTTCTTCAAAAATATCTTCTGAGTCTGGGAGAGTGGTATCAGATTTTGAATTTTTAAACCTAAAATCTCTTTGTTGGTCTCTAGGATTGTTAGGGCTTTCAAAAGGAGAAGGCCCTTGGGTTGGGGGATCATATCTTCCTTCTAGGCCCTTGCTCTTACTTCTTGACCTCTTGATTTCCTTTTGAGGCTCTATATCTGGGTACACCTTTTTCCTATGGTGTACTTCATCATTTTCATGAGAATAAAAATCCTCATATTCTCCTAGACCTAGATCAACTGCCTCTTCATACTTTGAGGCATTTTCTTCTTTCTCATGAGTAGATTGGTTATTCTTTTTCATATTTTTCTTCTATCTGCATGCTTGAGACATATCACTACTATTTTGATTTTTTCTATGTTTATAAGTCCTAAAAGTGCTTGGAAGTTCAACTTCTAACATACTTTCTGGATGATCCTTCTTCCAAGCCCTAGTATTTCTTTTACTCATACTTGAAAATATGTGAAACAATTTCTTTTTCTTTATTATCTTTACTTAGCACTCCTGTAAAGATTCTCAATGTCACCACCAACACAAGTTGGGAAATGTCTTCACAAACTTAGTAAATCAAAGTATTCAATACTTGGTAAACAATCAAAATAGAATCTATCACAAAATAGATGCAAAGCTTAATGAGATTTTCAAATTTTAAACAAAATGCAAAGCCTGCAAACAATCATCTATTCTTCAATGGTACTTTACTGGTTTTGACAAATAAGAAGGCTAGGAGTCTAGCTCAAGTTGTACCTGTGTTATTTGATATTCAAATTTATAACACCAAAGATCTAAAATTTAGATTTATCATAGTTATTCAATCTCTATTCCCCAGTAGAGTCACAATTTTTTTGGTTTCCAAAATGGACTTTATGCTTTGACAAGAAACCAATACATCTATAAGTTTTAAGGATGGGTTAGATCCAAATATTTGGCTCTAAAGATGATTGTACCAACTATAAGGACAAGACTTCCCTCTACACTTCTGGCTCTACAAAACCAAGGAGGGTGCTCCTAATCTAGTAAAACAAAAATTATTCCACTAATCACTAACTGAATTTAAATGTGATAGATAAATGATAAGAAAAAGCTAAATGATAACCATTCATTCATAGATTTTTCACTATCACTAAGGTAGTAAACTATTGTGCAAATCACTGTATTTCAAAGAATTTTGACAATTTTATACTTAAAGATGAGAATACCAAAAGAACCTTTTCAGGCATTGATCTCTATAAGAAAAAATTCATTGATGGCCAATGTCTTATCCATTGGGTGGCACCTCCACTGCAAGATTATAATTGTTAGAAATGAAAAAGAAATATGTAAAAATAAGCAATACCAGGAAAGAATCTAAGTGAGTGAATGCATGAAAAAATATTACCATAAGAAAAGAGAGAAAAAGATTCATGATCCAACACAATGAGGCAAGATATTTGAAAGGGGAAAGAAAAGAAAACCCCTTGTGACATTATGAATGAGGCCATAGCCTAAAATGAGAGAGAGAAGAGAGAAGAGAGAAAGAGAGCAACATGCTAAATACAATGACTTCATCATCCTGTATGAGAAATGAGAGAAAGGAGCATCTGTTAAGTAGAGATGAGAGAGAGGAGTTAGAATGTAACTCCCAAGTCTATGAATGCCACCATTCATAAGTGTGTGTGGGCCAAGTATGAGATTCCTCTTAAGGAGGAATAAACTAATTTACAAATTACAATAAATATTTGTCCTCACATATTCCACTAGAGGATGAAATAGAATGTAGTGGAAAGAAGACAAAAAAGAAGTATATTAGGATACCTTGGCTTATATCTTAATATATTACAACAAAGATTAATAGTCTAACCTTGGTTTATAAATACACCAAGGAAAGATTACAAATTCTAACAGCCCCCTTTAATCTTTACTTGGGGTAATTACAACAAGAGGTATTAAACCCATAATTTACAACAATCTACAACTTGATCTTCAAGATGAAGTAATTTGATTGTCTTCAAGTGTGCAAGAAGCCATATGGTACATTAGTCTTTGATAGGAGTATAAGGGTCCTTTGGATGTGCCTTGATGAATCACCTAAAAAAGGGACATAGAAACAAGAACAAGACAACTATCCACAAGTAGAATTTCATCTTATATACAAGTTAGAAAATCTTTCAAGTTGAGTGATTATAATAAAATCTCATAGAGGAATAAAGATAAATGTATTTGTTTACCCACATGCAATGGAGTTAACATGATATCTAAAATAAATAATAAGCTCAAAAGATTGGAACAATAATGCTCTCATAAAAGATATATACTAATACACAAATGACCACAGACAAGGCCAACTAATGAAACCTGCATCAACATTGCGTCAATCACATGGATATAGATAGTCCACTAATGAGTCATCCCACTGCAAGTGAATGGGTTGCGACTCCATCACCTACATGACCCACGATATAGGCAATAAAGTATGCAGAACATTATCACATTAGTATATTTATCAAAGAAATGTAAGAGAGACAATGATAGCACATGAGCCTTAAGTAATAGATCAATTCAAGATTTAGATGCAGATCAATGAATGGTTTATGAGGAGAAACAACATATTGCCATCAAATAAGAAATCCATCATGGACAAGAAACTTCATTGCCACAAGGAAAAACAACTATCTCAAACAAGAGTCTCCTATATTGGAGTGCCCCAAGATATGGTACTCGTGTCACCTTATATACTCAAAGTGAAACTCATATCATGAATTAAGAAATTCTAAGAGCATACACCAGGAAGACAAAGAATTTTGACTGGGAAATCCCCATAAAATATCATCCTCGCATTGAGGAACAAAGTGGAACAAATGGAGGGAAACTCCATTGAGTAAGTGCACACCAATTAGAGGTTGGAGGGATACTCCACGGGCCATATAAGGCAACTATGGGTCAGTTAAAACTGTTAGGTCCACCATAGTTAACCTTGAAAAATTGGCTCTCGATGCAACTTACAAGATAAAAGAATGGCATCAAACCATAAAATGCTACCATGAGCATAAAGAGATGCTATAAAAGCATAAAATTGCAACCATGTGTAGACAAATCATTAGAACATAGTAAAAAAGAATCAAAATCATTGAATAATGAAGGCAATAGTGTAAGATAACTCATAAGTCTGAATAATTTGAGATAAATAAGAAATCTTTGCAAGAGCAATAAGCATAAATTAATTGATATCAGTTAAAATCTCCATGCAAGGTGAACACAAGTGTAAAAAAAATTGAAAGGATGGGCCCACTATGGAAATATTTGAAAGAACAAAATCATGAATTCGGAAAAAAAATGAATAAATGAAGAAAGAGGGTTGAGAGATTTGAACAAGACAAGGATTGAGCAATCAATTAGCAATAGTGAAGTCAATTTAAAGTGTGAATCAGTTTAACAAGCAAGTCAGTTTAATAGAATGTTAAACAAGGATTAAGCAAGAAGCTTATAAAAAGTTTGAAACACCATAGTTCAAGAATACATATGACCTCGGGTGACACGGGACCAACCTAATGCATATAATCACAAATCATAGCATCAATGTCACATAATATATTTTGCATATCCATGAAATCATATTGAGTTTTGAATCAATAAACACTATTCATTTATAACTTATATAGGGTTTTAACCACATTGAAATACATTCATAAAATTGATTACCTACTTGTTAGATTAATATAATCTCCTTCCATACGAATAATAATCAAAATAATAATAAAAAATTTCATACACATAATTAGAATTATTTAATTTAGTTTTTTTTTAATATTTAAAGTAGACGTGGTAACAAAAATTAGAATACCGAAAAAAAATCCCCTTTTACGTAAAGAGATGCAAATCTATAAAACAAGAAATATGTTGTAAAATAGATTTAAAAATGAACTTTTACAATTTGAAAAATTAATAATAACTAAAACTTTAATTTAAAAATGTTAATTAAAAAAGCATATATTATAG
Source organism: Chamaecyparis obtusa (assembly GCA_027943335.1). Lineage (NCBI taxonomy): Eukaryota > Viridiplantae > Streptophyta > Pinopsida > Cupressales > Cupressaceae > Chamaecyparis > Chamaecyparis obtusa. Next base: position 429,943 of record BSBK01001782.1, read on the forward strand.
ATCCTTAATAAAGATTTAAAAGAAGTTTAAAAAATATAAATATATTAAGGTTTTATTAATATTTGATTTAAAACTTAACTAAAAAAAAAATATAAATAAAACTTAATTAAATAGATAAGTTTTGAGGGGAAAAAAAATTATAAAAAACTTTAAAAGAAAGTAAAATTGGAAAGCTCTTTCCTTACGTGGCAAAAAGGAAGACTTTTAAAAAAAAAAACTTAACATTGTTTTTAATAAAAGCTTTAAAAAAAATCATTTCTAACACGAAACTTATATTTAAAAAAGCTTACTAAATATGAAAGACTTTGTAAAGTCACATAACTTTCTTAAAAAAAGTGTTTAGTATATAATTATATATTTATATCATGTAGATAAACATTCAGAAATAGAAGCATATCACCATTGCATATCTTTAGTAAATGATATACTGAAATGAATTTAATAGCTGTCAAAATGAACTAGAACAAATCATTTAAAATAGATTCTTCTTTTGGAAGAATATGTCTGAGTTGAACGCTTATAAGACTAGATGGGCATTCAAGCTTAAAGCTTATGTAACTTTTTAATTTAAGAGATGAAAAGATTTTGCATATAACTTCTACATAAATAATTGAGAGGAAATCCTAGAAAAAGTATGGAAACAAAAACTGAGAGTTCTACAACTGTGATGCCTAAACATAATCACAGAAAAACAAATTCAGATAAATAGATTACAGAATCAGGAATGATGCATACTATTTTTCACAAATATTTTAGGAATTGCAAGGAAGGAAACCAAATATGCAATGGAGAAACCTTAAAAGAAACACCCGTTACAAATATAATGCAGAGAATTATCCTATAATGAAGAGGCTGCACACAAGAGAAAGGTTCAAGCAAAACAAATATGATTATCGAAATAGCAATGAGAATTAGTAAATAGTGATAACAACAAAGGAAATATGATAAGGGAACGGATTAGGAATGAGAATGAGATATGAATTGAAGTGATTCAAAAGTATATAAAAGCCACTGTTTCAAGATAAATACTTTGCGCTGAGCTGAAGCCTACAATAAAAGAAAACCCACTAAACGCGTAGACGTTATCTCAAAAGGGAAACAAAAGGAGAACACAGATGGTGGTCAAACACAAGGAATCAAAAAACATGTTCACGTCCTCGCTGACAAAGAGGATGATCCTTTGGACTTTTTTGTTTGGAATATAACTGCAAATGCAAACGTTAAAAAACAAAAAGATACACTAAACAGTAATGAAATTTAAACTGGGAGTAATATGTAAGAAACCGTGTACTTGAATCAAAACAAAAATGTTGCACTACACATAAAAACTATTAAAAACTTCAGATTTCCAAATCCAGCCAGAAGCCTCTCCAAATCCTCGCAGCTGGAAAGTTCCAAGGTCTCCAGCGAGAAAAAGTTGCTGAAATTTGATGGCAAACGTACTAGATTTTGACAGAATTCGAGACTTAATATTTGCAGCGAAGAGAGATATGCAAATGTCTCGGGCAGAGATGAGAGCGAATCGCAAAAGGAGAGATAATAAGCAGTCAGCACAATATATCCCAATCAAATTTAGAAACAACAAAGAAAATTCAAATATCACTCATACAAATTTTGGGTTATAAATTAGTATCAGTATCACAAATGCCGACATGAATTTGGCTCAAGGCCTTAGCCACTTGTTATCAGAACACAATTGCTTTCTTTCACACAGTCAAAATAGAGTTTTTTTATGTAGTGCATAAAGAATACTTTCTATGATTATTCCACATATACTGACAAGGATTTTGTGTGCTCACTTAGACAAGAATAACATGGTATGAGTTCTTTATATTCATAAATCCCTAAGAGAATAATTTTTTGTTATGTAGATAGCATAAGCAAATGAATTCAGTCATTTAAATTCATCACTAAGGTTAAGATCGAGACGCTGTAGGGAAGTTAGGGTTCCAAAAACCAACTGAAAAAGATAAAATACTACAGATTAAATGAATTTAACAACATGCAATATGAATAACATGCAAATCGATTAGATGAAAATCGAAAGATACCTGAAATGCAAAGCAAACAAACAGGAAAGAAAAAAGAACACCAACAGATCGAAACCAAATATAATTCAACCTGATCTATAAAAAAAATGCAACAGCAAGAACTTATGTTAATAAAAAACATTAAGCAGACGTTAATAAAAAAATGTTAATAACCAAACTCAAAAAATGTTAAAAACAACGTTAAAAAAAACCTACCGAGAATGATAACCCGAATTGCTTCTAAAATAGCAATAACGTTATACAGCTACAAAACAAAAAAAAATGAATATGCAATAAAAAAATATGCACTAACAGCAATGATATAGAAATAGCAACGAAAAAATACCAAGATACCATGCAATGTTATTGGCAATGAATTGATAAGACTGTGTATCGAAAACTACAGATACCAATATTATCAATATTATTGTAGGGTATTAATATTAGATAGCAATGAATCGATAAGATTGGGAAAGGAATGAATCGAAAAACCTTGCTAAAGAAAACAAATAGAAACAACACAATATCAACATAGTGCAGGAAGCGATCAAAGGCAAAAATTGATATTGAAAAAAGAACAGAGAACCAAATAACCTTAGCACATTCAATGCAATAACATTTTTATAAAGCACATGCAATAACAGATTAAAAAAATGTTAATGCAAAACTGTAAAAAAAAAAACGTAGGTAAACTAAACTAATTTTCACAGAATATATTTGCAAACTGAAACATTATAGATATACAAAACAAAACAGTATATATGTTTACAGTATAAATGCAAATCGAACCTTATGAAAACTAAATTAAATACGAGAGATTGAAAATATTTCAATGCAATAATCGATATTTCAATGGAATATCCTTAAAGTATGAAATCCAAGAAATATAGAGAGCTGCAAAAAACAAACTTAGAACAAATAATTGCAAAAAAGAAAAAAATGTTTTATCAACACTGAAGCTATGAAAGAACAGATTTATTTGAATGCTAAAAAAAGTGCAGAACAATGAAGAATTGTGAAGCTCACTATTAGAGAGCGCACGCAGAGAACAAGATAATGATTAAAAAACGTATGTAATGAATGGAGACGCATGCAGATAAAAAGGAGATAATAATAGGAAATATTATATTCTAATTATGCAAGAGACCAAAATAGAAACAATGATGAGTTGCGAGTTAAAGGAATATATCACGATTTCAGAGCAATAAATAGAAACTAAATTAAGAGTTAGTAATCATGAACGAAAATTAAACACAAAAAAAAATAAAAATGGAAAACTATATAAAGAATAATATATTTTTTAATAAGAAAGGATGTAATATTAAAAAAATTAATATGATACTATTATGAAAATAAAATGTTGATTGAATTTTTTTTTGATAAATATTAAATTTATCAATAAAATATTTAAACCTGCACAAAAAAGAGCAAACAAGAGTTAATCAGGTTTGGCGGTAAACCAACCAAACCCAGAAAAAAAAATTAATTTTTTCCAACTTAAGAAGATTAAATTTTTTTTAGTGAAATCTCTCTCAATAGTCTCCTCCGAATCATACCTTCATGCAAACACTCAAAAACAAAGATTAAACCACTCTGATACCATGTTAGAAATGAAAAAGAAATATGTAAAAATAAGCAATATCAAGAAAGAATCTAAGTGAGTGAATGCATGAAAAAATATTACCATAAGAAAGGAGAGAGAAAACTTCATGATCCAACACAATGAGACAAGATATTTGAAAGGGGAAATCAAAGAAAACTCCTTGTAACATTATGAATGAGGCCATAGCCTAAAATGAGAGAGAGAAGAGAGAAGAGAGAAAGAGAGCAACATGCTCAATACAATAACTTCATCATCTTATATGAGAAATGAGAAAGAGGAGCATCTCTTAAATAGAGATGAGAGAGAGGAGTTAGAATGTAACTCCCAAGTCTATGAATGCCACCATTCATAAGTGTGTGTGGGCCAAGTATGAGATTCCTCTTAAGGAGGAATAAAATAATTTACAAATTATAATAAATATTTGTCCTCACATATTTCACTAGAGGATGAAATAGAATGTAGTGGAAAGAAGACAAAAAAGAAGTATATTAGGATACCTTGGCTTATATCCTAATATATTACAACAAAGATTAATAATTTAACTTTGGTTTATAAATACACCAAGGAAAGATTACAAATTCTAACAATAATACACAAACAAATATTGAAATTTAAAATATTTTATCCCTCGAAAATACTAATCACCCTGTGGTGGATTTTATCAAAGGACTCCTAGATCCACACTACTTACTAGTGTATCCTTAAGCAAAACTTCAAAGAATTTATGTCTTATTCAAAGCTTATTTAATTTGATCCTTGATCAGAGATGAGAAATATAAACATACACACAGAGATTATCCATGTAATAAATTGGAACAATTCATAATTCAACTAGAAATACTCACGGAGAGATGTAAACTTTGGATTTTATTTCAAATACTATATCAATACCATGCTTACAAAATGATTTACAATGCAACTCTCTAAATTTAACTTAAACCAACATATTGTTCTTCTATAGAAATATTCCTAAATACAATCTATGATATCCATGACTCAGAAAATTTATCAGACAAATTGATCAAGTATTTGGTCATTTTTCTATGATCCTGGTAATCCTTTTATAGAATAAGGATTGCATACAAGCTTCAGATCTTTTAGGTCAAAACAATTAGGTCATTCAAATTTGAGCAAATACCGAATACTCTCAAATATTGTCACATTTGCATTCTAAAAAGGGAGGGTAAAATTGGGTGCCAAGTACTTGATACAAATTTTCAGAAAAGACTCTAATTCTGACAGGTATTGTTTAAAAGGTCTCAATCAACTTTTTCCTCTTGAACAAACAAAAACCCTCAACCGCCCTTCTCAAAATAACAGTCCTCAATTTTTAGACTGGTATGGCATTTTAGGAAAAACTCTAATCCATGCAACTACTTGTTAATTTGTCTTCTACTTTGATGCCTACAACTATCCTTGAAAATCAAATTTATTCATTCATGTCGCTTCTGCTTTACTGACTTAAATCCTGGTAAAACCCTAACAAAATATTTAAACTTGAAAGATAACGGTTAATCTATCAAGTTTAAAACATAGCCCTCATTCCTACTCTTTTCCCGACATGTCGGATGGATTTGCTTGATTGACAATAGTCAATTAGGCCTTTGAAACAACTTGGCCAGATCACTCATCTCGACATCCAATGAGAATTGAACACATTAGCACATCTCTCAGTCTTGACCCACTTTCCTTGGTAAGCTCTTTAACCTTTAGTCATCTGGCGACTACGTGACTGAAGCTTTCCTTAGTCACTGAATAAAATCTTAACCCTGAGTTAAGTTTGGAGATCTCCTGACAACTAGCTTTTCTCTTAGTCACTGAATGAATTCTTAACCTTGAGTTTTATCTAGAGATTAGGCGATAATCATTGATCTTTCTTTCATCTTACAGTCATTACTGAGTCACTAGATGTTTCATACTTTAACTATTATATCATGTGACCAAGAGATAACCTTGTCGCCAAATCTCTGAAAGTTTAGAAGATAACCTCCAGGATCAAGAGATTAGGAGACACATAGCCGTGTAATCTCTAAATGTAAAATGTAACCACCGGGTTTTAACCACATTCTGACCTTGACATAACCTGTACCCATTTAGAGATTACACAATAAAAAACTTTGCCAAATCTCTAAATCATCTTCTTAATTGGGGTTAAGTCTAGAGAACACACAACTGAAGGAAAACTTTAATCATTGAATGAAATTAATTTATTTAGAGACTTGGCAACTATAGTCCTTCGAATTTTCTATTTGGAGATCCAGCAACTAACTGGAGTCTCCTAATTGCTGCAACCTTTTGACTTTTCAAATTTCTTTCAGAGATCACCTGACTATGATAATAAGGCAACTAAATCTCTTTCTCTTAGTTGTAGGGACAAAACTTTTCCATTCCCTGATCTGGTGACTATATGAGACCTTTCAATATTTCTTCATCTGGCGACCCAACAACTATAGTATCATAGTCGTGGAAGAAAATTTTCCCTTTGGGACTATGCGACTAAGACCATTTATTAGTTGCTAGATGTTTTCTAACTTAGCTATTTGATTCAATGACTGGGAGATAGCTGTGTCACTGAGTCACTCAAAGTTAAGAATTTAACTGTCAAGAGCCCGAGACTTTGAGACTATACAATCGTTGAGTTAGTGAAATGAACTCTTAACCACCGGGCCAAACCTTAATGTTACCTTTACTTTAACCCTAGTATTATCTGGAGATTTAGCGACAAAGGAATTCGCTAAGTCTCACAATATTTTTACTAACTAGGGTTAAACCCTGAAATTAGGTGACTGAGACCATTCTCGAAGTCGTGGAAATGATTCTTAACTCTGGGTTAGATCCAGAGACTGAGAGACTACCATTAGTTGCTGAATGATTTTATTATGTCTTGTGATTAAGCAGCTATAGTCTTTCTAATTTTCTTCAAATTCTTCTCTCGCGACCTGGCAACCAAAGATCATCACTTAGTCACAGAAACATTATTCACTTGCCAAATTTATCTAGTGACTGTGTGTTTCCATTTATCTTGAGATTCAGTGACCTAAAGAAGCCTCTGAATTGCTGAAGCTTTTCTCTCCTTCTCATGACTAAATCTCAACCCTACAATCCCTGACGGTAGTCACTAGATCTCTGAGTCTTCTACAAATTTTAATTTTTCTTATGAGATCAAATGACCGAGGCCATCTTTGAAGATATTACATTGTGGTCATAGAATCTTAGAATTTAATCTAGAGATCTGGCGACCATAGGCTAATCACTAAGTCTCATAAAGGAGAAAGAATATTGCTATAGCCTGGATAAATTGCATAACAAAAGGATTTTGGGAAGTTGCAAGACTGTAAGGAATATTATGATTTTATCAAAAGATCTAGCGACTAAAGGCAATCTGTAAAGCGCTCATGCTTTAAAAGCTTCTAAGTGACATGAAAAAGTAATAGAGAAATAGAACCCGACCAGGGTTTGCTAGGGTTTTTCTAATATTTTGAAGACATTTGACCTAGAACATAAGGTTTTTCAAGTCTCCAATTCAAAATTAGGGCTTGCTGGATACTAATGAAAACTTGATAATTTTGCAAGACTTTTTCTAGGTTTTTTGTAGCAAAATTATCAAAAAGATTTTCTCATTTTATGATGACATATAGATATTTCAATTTTTCAAGAAAATATCGAGATTTTATGTTTTGAAAATTGAAGTGCCAAGAAGATCCGTTAGGAATCTCAAGACCTTATAATACATATTAGGATGTCCTAGGACCCATTGATGTATATTAGGTTCCATTAATACATACAAGGACTCATTGTTTCCCTCAAGGCTCCTTAAGACATATTAGGATGAATTAATGTAAGCTATGATCCCTTAGGACCTTTTATGACACCTACAACCCCTTAAGATAGTCTAGGACCCTTACGCATTGCTTATGACATCTTAAGACACATAGGACCCCTTAGGACCCATACGAACCATTATTATATCTTAAAATATCCTAGGACCCATTCATCTATCTTAGCTTTTGTTAATACATATGTAAACCCATCATTTCCCGTAAGAACCCTTAAGACATACTAGTATCAATTAATGTAACCTAAGATCCCTTAGACCACTTATCACACCTATGACCCATTAACATTATTGTTCTATTACACATCCCTTATGACATTTTAAGACACATACGACCCCTTCGGATCCTCAAGAATCATTAACATATCTTAGGTTGTCCTAGGACATATTTATGTATCTTAGATTCAATTAATACATATGAGGATCCACTAATGTAACCTAGGACCCCTTAGGATCTCTTATGTTACCCACAACCCCTTAAGATACTTTGGGACTCTTATCCATCCCTTACACTATCTTAAGACACATAGGACCCATTGTTTCCCTCAAGAAACCTTAAGAAATACTAGGATCAATTAATGTAATATAGGATCCCTTAGGACCACTTATTGCACCTACGACCCATTAACATTCTAGGACCCTTATCTAGATCACTTATGAAATCTTAAAACAAATATGAAACCTTAGGACCCCCAGGACCCATTAAATAAACTTAGGATGTCCTAGGACCCATTGATGTATCTTATGTTCCATTAATACATACAAGGACCCATTGTCACCTTGAATTCCCCTTAAGAAATACTAGGATCCCTAAGGACCTCTTATGACACATATGGCCCCTTAAGACATTCTAGGATCTTTATCCATTCCTTACAACATCTTAAGATACCTAGGATCCATTAGGACCCCCAAGACACATTAATGTATCTTAGGATGTCCTGGGACCCATTCATGTATCTTACATTCCGTTAATACATAAGAGGACCCATTTTTTGCTTCCAGGACCCTTAAGATATATTAGGATCAATTAATTTAACCTATAATCCCTTAGAAGCATTTATGACACCTATGAATCCTTAAGACATTCTAGGAACCTTATCCATACCTTATGACATCTAAAGACACATATGACCCCTTTAGACCTCCAAGACCAATTAATGTATCTTTGGATTCCCTACGACCCATTCATGTATCTTAGGTTCTATTAATTAATATGAGGACCCATTATCACTCTGAACAACCCTTAATACATACTAGAATCATTTAATATAACCTAGGATCCCTTAGGAACACTTACAATACATGTGACCCCTTAATACATTCTAGGAAACTCATCCATCCCTTACGATGTCTTAAGACACATAAGATCCCAAAGATCCATTAATGTATCTTAGTATGTCATAGGACCCATTCATGTATTTTATGTTCCACTGATATTATAGAAATTATTAATTAAAATATTTGTTTTTGAATTGCTTTTAAAGTTAGTAAATATTATGAATCTCTATCTCTCTCTAAATTTTATACATATGTTTTAGAGTTACATATATAAATGTTATTCATGTAGACATAAAACTCTTTAAGAACACTTGGGATCCTTTAGGACCCCTATTGTGACATAAAACTCTTTAAGAACCCTTAAGATCCTTAAGACCTATAATAGGACCCCTTAAGACCTAATAGGACCCCTTAAGACTTAATAAGTCTGGACTTAAGACCTAATAGGACTAATATGATCTATTAAAATAAATTAGTACATTCTAGGACTCTTGAGACCTAATAAGACAACTTACTAGACCTAATAGGACCTATCAATACCAATTAGTACATCCAAGGACCCTTTAGGACTATTAGTACACTCTAGGTTGCTTTAGGACCCCTATTGTGACATAAAACTCTATAAGAACCCTTAGGATCCTTAAGACCTATAATAGGACCCCTTACTACTTAATAAGATTGGACTTAAGACCTAATAGGACTAATATGACCTATTAAAATCAATTAGTATATCCTAGGACTCTTAAGACTTAATAAGACCACTTAATTGACCTAATAGGACCTATTAATACCAATTAGTACATCTAAGGACCCTTTAGGACTATTAGTGTTGGAATAACTGAGAGGGGGGGTGAATCAGTTATCCAAGTCCCAAAATAAAATAAGTAACCCAAAATACTATATCTCAAAATATTGTGAGTCGATAAACAAATATCTTACTCTCTATTATTGTATTTACTGATAATCAGTTAAAGCTCATAGTAATTTACCAATTAAACCAAATAGTTAAAATGTAAAGTATGATAACAAACAATCATCACAATGAACACTTAACACACTGATTTGACATGGAAACCCTGTTAAGGGAAAAACCACCCAGGAATCGAGAACGCAAAAATTTCACTCTTCTGAAGTGAGGTTGGTGAAGACCCAACCCTGTTAAAGGTTACAATACACTGTTAGGTGTGACCTTGTTAGAGGATTTTACACTAGAAGTTATCTTTCAATCTCTTTGTCACTCACTGTGCGGATTTATAGGATAACAATGTTTCACTTGTCAGAATGAAACACAAATAAGACTTAAAAGTCTACTCAGTTAAGATATTTTCACTGTTTACAATGGTAAGAAAGTAATAGAATGTTGATCTGCCTTAAATACAAAAAATTATAGATATAGATCCCTATTTTTCTCAACAATATTTTCTAAGCAATATATCACTTTAGATCTGATATCAATACCACTTACGAACAATCAGTTCTACGCTCTGTGTAGCTCAGTTTGTTCACTATGTAGCTCACTTTTTGTAGCTCAGTTCAGTAACCTATTTGATAAAAAATGTATGAATGCTAGTTGACACTCAGCTTCTGCAGTATCTTCTTCTTTTTCTCTAATCGATAATAACAATGTATTTTCTTTCCCCTTAAATAAACATGTAAGCCGTTTGATTTCCATCCATCAGATTTTGCCACTTAATCATGTTCATTGATTTTACTACTTTGAACTTTCTTGACTAATGTGTCATTGACACATTTCAATTTTCTTCATCAGATCGCCTTTGACTTTTGCTAGCCGTAGATCTTTGTAACTAAATTTATTCCTTCACCTCAAAATCATGCAAATCTAGCTCATCAATTTGTTAGCTAAACAAATCATTTAATACTTTTCTATTTTCCTTGGTTAACAAAGAAATGTGTTAGTAAACCTTCACCAGTTAAACTTGTGCTTAGTATACAACACTATGTTAGTGTATACTGTCGTCAACGTTTACACTGAGATTCTCGGTAAACAATAAAATGTTCTATTTTACCGACCAACACTGCTTTGTGTCTTTTAGTTCCTTTATCCATAATAGATGAATACACCATACTAGAATCAATATAATGAGATCAGAGACTCATCAATAAGTTATCCAATGCATTCCTTAACCTCATCTACTGTGACCTTCTTTCACCATTCTTCAGATGTCTTTGTAATGATAACTTTCAAGATAAGTACTGTCAAACTAATAAGAAACTAGTTGAGATCAATGACAACATATACTGATTTAACATGTTGCATTATCTATACATCTTCATCTTCATGTGATCTTCAATCACTGTTTCAACAATCTCTCCATTCTGTTGTAAATCAGTTATAGACTCAACAATCTCTCCCTTTGGCATTGATGGCAACTCAAATAATATGAATGTACCATACACATACCAACATATGTTCTACAACTCTATCTTGCTTTAAGCTCTCCCTCAGCTTAAATCTCCCTTAGATAGTTATCTCTATTTAGTTCTTTCTATTCATATTCTCTCCCTATTTAGATATTTAGATTCTTATTCTCTTCACATGTCTATTCTCTCCACATTCATACTTCCATCTTTCATTCATATTGTTTATTCTCTCCCTTTGACAATAATGCCAAATGAATAAAATAAACAAACATCAATCTTGTCTGAACCACTTCATTGTATCTCAATATACTGATATCTCCATATGTACAAACATAATCACAACCTTGAAGTTAATCAAAGTGTGATCCATGCTAGCATCAACATGAATGATCTTATGATAAAATAGGCTGATGCAGCATGCCAGATCACCTTAGTGACCTATAGATAGGGCACATACCCCAAGTCTATTCCTCAAATATTCAAGAGTATCTTTTAGTAGAGGCTTTGTAAAATAATCAGCAAGTTGTTCTTTTGATGTTACAAACTCTAATTTTACTTTCTTGTCCTGTACTTGCTCCATTAGGTAATGATACAATGATGACATGACAGTGAAACTTGGATATGAACACCTAGAAAACAATGAAATTGTCAACTATTCTATGGAGTATGAATTTAATGATGATGAATGCACTAAGATCATTCTAAGTAGAATTCATAATGGGAAATTTTGGATGGACCATATAGTTATTGATATAACTGTTGATCTTATTCATGATGTAACTAGTTTGTCTAAACTTGGAGAAATTCCTTTAAATAAGAAAAATGTGAGGAAGATTGTCATTGACAATATAGGATCTAGCTACAATGGTAAAGGTATTGTAATTAGTAAAATCAAACAAGATGATGTCAGACATTTGTGTAAAATCCTAACAAAAAAATTTTGAGAAAATTTAAGAGAAGATGATATGGCTGAAGGAATGGTTCATGTATCCTATCTTATTTGTGTTGAGAAGAAACAAGTTGATTTGTGTGAGATATTAAGGATTCAATTATTTGAAAACTTAGAAAAGATTAAGAAGGATAAGTACTCCCAGTTTAGGTTTTCATCTTTGATAACCTACGTGTTCTTTCATATTTTGAGAAGATTTCCCTACACAACAGATTGGAATGATGGTGATTATACTACGGAAAAAATCAATAATGTATATATGAAGCACCTAGTTGAGAAAATAAATGATAGTGTGAAGTTGATTTTGAAGACTTTTCAGAATTTGTGTAAGAACAAAACAAGGATTCCTCAATCCTTAGTTGAAAAGTACAAGAATGACACTTGTTTCATGGTTGACATAGACCTTACATATATTGAAGCAGTTGAGCCTAGATTGGAGTTCATAGACCCTCTTGGCTATGAAATATCAGAAGTAGAAACTAAAGGATATGTAAGAAGACTTTTGAATTCTGAATTATATGTACATGCTAATAGGTTTGGAACCTATGAAGAAAACTTTGATGAAGCAATAAGTATGAAGGAAGAAAAACAATCAAAAAGAAGAGTTGAGGCAACAATGAAGAAGATATTGAAAGAAAGTGGTATGACTAGTGAAGAATTTGATATAGCAAAGAAGACAGTAGAAGTTATAAGGCAGAGTGAGACACTTGTTGTCCCACCCTTGGCATCTAGTGCAGTTCCTGACCCTATTGCAATGAAAGTTAAAGTGGAAGTACTTGAGAAGGACATAGGAGAGAAGCCCTCTTCTCCTACTCCTAGCAAAAGAATGAAAGTCAATGCAGTAGGTTTGGGAAAGAGATAGGAAAAAATTGTTCCACCAGCACCAAGACAAGTTGTAGAGATAAAGGATGATGAGACTATTGTGAAAAATAAAACATGGAAACCAAGGATAGAAAGAGTTAATGAAGACATTTGGAAACATGGTGACTTTACTAAAATGAACAAGTATTATGACTTGTATAATTCATCAGACATGATGAACCTAGAAAATTCTCTGATAACTCACCTAATCCTTGTAGATAAGAATTTTGACTCTATTAAAGGAAAAATTCCTGATGATTTATATAATAGACTATTCAAAAGAAATCAGAGAGCACAAGAAGAGGACACCAAGATGAGGGAACATGTGATTAGATAGTTTTGTGAAGTTAAAGATGATGAACATTTGAAGAGAATACTTAAACCTCTTGGAACCCTTCTTAGAACCAAGAAAAGGACTATCATGATCATGGGAGGAAAGTATGAAGAAGTAAAGAAAGAGACAGAACAAGCAGTTGTACAAGTTTTGGCAGATATAGTGGCAGGGAAATATACTAATACTGAGCCTCAGAAGCAATCTGAACTAGAAATTCAAGCACAAGAACATGAAATTGGTATTGAAGAAGTTCCATCTTCTTCACATATAAACATTGGTGAAGAATCTATGGATATAGAAGGTACAAAAGTGACACTTGAATCTAATGATGCAGTTTTTAGTGAGTTGGGAAACATTGTTGACTATTTGGCATTTGAAGAACAAGTAAAGACTACTGAGATAGAAATAGTAAAGGATGGAAAGCCACAATTAGTTGAAGTTGAACAAATAGAGAAGAAGAAAATAGAGAAAGGTAAACAAGTCTTGACAGAGGTCACTACCCCTAGTGCACCTATTATCCCAGAGGTTGTACCAACCATTGCTGAGAACATAGACACTGTCACACCAAAGAAGAGGCAATTTGGTTCAATCTTTAAAGATCTTGGAAAGGAAGTTGATGATGATGATCAACGTGAACTCATCACATCACTGAACAAAATCATTGGTAAGAATAAAAAGGTAAAGAATCTTAAAGGCAGAGTCACTGAGTTGACTGAGAAACTTGAAAGTGTGATTAGCACTAAAGTTTTTGAATTTACTCCTAATGAGAAAGAAAAAATGGTAATGAGTACCTTTGATTTAGAATTTTCAAATTTGAAAGAGATAGAAAAAGTAAAGGCATAGGCAGCTTATGAAGCTGAAGTTTTGTAGAGTATCAATGTAAATATAAGGAATGATATTAATAACTTGGATATTTGTATAAAAAACTTAAGAAAACACTTGGAGATAGGAAAAAGTCTGTATATACAATGTACAAAAGTAGAGAGTTTGGCAAAGGACAAGAAAACTAGAGAGAAGAATGATGAGATCACAGTAGAGACAAACTCTTTATCTATTCTTAATGTGAAAGTAAACATTGTTGAGAAGAAGGTCAAAAAGATAAAAGATAAAATTAGAACCTTATTTGAAGAAAAAGAGAGGAAAATCAATAGGATTAACATCTTGAGAGAGTATGTCTCAATCAAGATTTCTATTATTGAAGAACAGATAGAGGAATGTCTTTCAGAAAAGGCATCATATCAAAAATTTAGTTTTGACTCCTTACAAGCTTGTCAAATAGCTACATATGGACTGAGTACCTTACTTAGTGTTGTAGAATCAATTAAGAAGATGTGGGAGAAAGATTTTGAAGCCTAGAGATCATAATTTGGTGATTGTGTTGAAATCCTACCGGCTTTGCAATAAATATAGCAAGGTAATAATTTTTTGGAAATTTTGTATACTCCATCTTTGTCATTGTTGTCAAAGGGGGAGAGATAGTAGTAGAAAATTGTCTTTGTATATAAATTTTGAGGAAGGATACTCATAGGGGGAGCAGTGGAGTATGATGATATATATATATATATATATATATATATATATATATATATATATATATATATATATATATATATATATATATATGTTGATTGGCCACCAACAATTTTGATACACAATTTTCACATAACGTTTTTGAGATAATTTTTGAAGTTTTGAAGTTTTGGTTGCACACTTAGCCAATTTTCTCATATGTTTCCACCAATGATAAAGGGGGAGATTGTTGGCAATTTGGCTAATGTGGATGCATAGATGTTGTCATTATGGAAACATATGATCAGTGCTAAGAGCGCATAATCTAGAAAGCTATAGTTTGAGATCGCAGAAAGAAATTGTCTAAGTATGGATACAGAGATCTTGACAAAGCACCTGAGAAAGATTTAGTTGGTGACATTCACTAGAGTAATATTTTTGTTTGCATAGTTTACTGAAGCATCTACAGAGTATGAGGATACCCCATCTCAGTGCGCATAAAGTTTGTAGCTGTACCGATAAAGTTATTCAAAGTTTACTGATGATAGTTTGTAAGTTGACAGAGCAGAAACAAGGTTTGAATTGGTAAAATGATTAAGGGATTATTTTGTCTTACAAAATAATTTCTTAGTGATATAAAGGGATGACATAAGATGTAATTATGATGTGCAAGCCAATAGGAAGAAGAATTATGTTTGTAACTTGTATAAAGGCAAAGTTGTAGTAGTTGAAATGTACCTTGTGATATCTTGTGAACTTGTAAATGTGGTGATAGAGAATGTTTTAATATTGTTGTATATTGTGATAGAGACAAAGGCTATTAATGCAAAGTTGTAATCTGATAGCAAGTTTGTATTACCTATTTGGGTAGTGAGCTCATCTGGTGATCAGGTTTTATAATATAACTCCTAACAGGGTTAAGGTTTCTAACAAGGCCTAAAGTCCTTTAACTAGGATAGATCTACTATATGATTTTAAATTGACTCCCAATAGGGTCACAACATCCCTAACATGATACTTTTGATTAGTGATCATTTGTGGGTACCATTTCCACCGGGGTTTTCACT
Source organism: Chamaecyparis obtusa (assembly GCA_027943335.1). Taxonomy (NCBI): domain Eukaryota; kingdom Viridiplantae; phylum Streptophyta; class Pinopsida; order Cupressales; family Cupressaceae; genus Chamaecyparis; species Chamaecyparis obtusa. Next base: position 445,791 of record BSBK01001782.1, read on the forward strand.
TGTCCAGGGTTTCCTCAAGAATAAAACATGTGTTATGAGTTCCTTTCATGTACTACTATTTTTTTTTATTAGTTTGATTATCTTCATATTCAATAAAGTAATTTTTAATATCCATAAGTGGGCAAAACTTTTTGAAATACTGATTCACCCCCCCTCTCACAATATTTCCTATTTCTAACACAAATAGGTAATACAAACTTGCTGTCTGATTACAATATGATCTGATTACAACTTTGCAACAATAACCTTTATCACTATCACAATATACAACAATATTACAACATTCACTATCACAACATTTACAACTTTCTTACTAGTTCACAAGGTACATTTCAACTACTACTACTTTTCCTTTATACAAGTTACAAACATAAATATTCTTCTTGTCAGGTTGCACATCATAATTACATCTTATGTTCTCCCTTTATATCATTAAGATATTATTTTTCAAGGAAAAATAACCCCTTAATCATTTTCCCAATTCTTACCTTGTTTCTGCTTTGTCAGCCTACAAACTGTCATGGGTAATATTTGAATGACTTTATCTGTATAGCTCCAAAATTTATGCACTCTGAGGTGGGGTATTCTCATACTCTTTAGGTGCTTTAGTTAACTACACAAACAAAAATATTACTCCAGTGAACGTAGCCAATTAGATCTTTCTCAAGTGCTCTGTCAGGATCTCTGTACCCACACTTAGACAATTTCTTTTTGCGATCTCCAACTATAAGTTTCCAAATTACACACTCTTAAGAGTGATCATATGTTGCCATAATGACAACATCTATGCATCCACATTAGCCAAATTTCCAACAATCTCCCCCTTTTTCATTGGTGGCAACATATGAGAAAATTGGCAAAGTGTGCAAACAAAACTTTAAAAACTATCTGAAAAACTGTATGTGAAAATTGTGTATCAAAAATTATTGGTTGTCAATCAACATATATATATCATACTATATCATCATACTGCATAGCTCCCCCTATGAGTATCCTTTCTTAAAATTTATATACAAAGAGAATTTTCTACTATCTCTTCCCCTTTGAGAACAATGACAAAGATAGGGTATACAAAATTTCAAAAAACTTGTTACCTTGCTATCAACTATTGCAAAGCTGGTAGGCTTGCAACACAATCACCAAAATCTGATTTCCATGCCTCAAAATCTTTTTCCCATATCTTCTTAACTAATTCTGCAACATTGAGTAAGGTACTCAATCCATATGTAGCTATTTGACATGTTTGTAGGGAATCAAAACTAAATTTCTGATATAATGCCTTTGCTGAAAGACATTCCTCTATCTGCTCTTCAACAATAGTAATCTTGATTGAGACATGCTCTCTCAAGATGTTAATCTTGTTGATTTTCCTATCCTTCTCTTTTGATAAAGTTTTGATTTCATCTTTTATCTTCCTTATCTTCTTCTCAATAGTACTTATCTTTACATTTGGACTAGAAAAGGAGTTTGTCTCTACTGTGATCTCATCTATCTTCTCTCTTATTTTATTATCCTCATTTAATACCAAACTCTCTTCTTTTGTACATTGTATATACAAACTCTTTTTGGTCTCCAAGTGTTTCCTTAAATTCTTTATACAAACATCCAAATTACTAATATCATTCCTTATATTTACACTGATATTTTGCAATACTTCAGCTTCATAAGCTACATGTGCCTTTACTTTTGCTATCTCCTTCAAATTAGAAAATTTTGAGTCAAAAGTACTCATTACCATTTTAGCTTTCTCATTAGGGTTAGAGTAAAAAACCTTAGTGCTAATAACACTTTCAAGTTTCTTAGTTAATTCTATGACTCTACCTTCAAGGTTCTTTACATTTTTGTTCTTTCCAATGATTTTGTTAAGTGATGTGATGAGCTCAAGCTAGTCATCATCATTTACCTCCTTACCAAGATCCTCAAAGATTGATCCAATCTGCCTCTTCTTTGGTGTGACAATGTCTATGTTCTCGGCAACAATTGGTACAACTTTTGGAATAACAGGTGCACTAGGGGTAGTGACCTCTATCAAAAATTTCTTACCTTTTTCTACTTTCTTCTTCTCTACCTATTTAGTCTCAACTAATTCTGGTTCTACATCCTTTACTGTCTCTATAACTATCTCAGTGGTCTTTTCTTGCTCTTCCAAAGCCAAATTGTCAACAATGTTTCCCAACTCACTGAAAACTACATCATCTAATTCAAGTGTCACTTGTGTTCCTTCTATATCCATAGCTTCTTCACCAATATTGATATGTGAAGAAGATGGAGCTTCTTCAATACCAATTTCTTCTACTTGTGCTTGGTTTTCTAGTTCTGATTCTTTCTGCTCAGGTTCAATGTCAACATACTTTCTTGCCACAATATCTTCAAGAACTTGTACTACTGCTTGTTTTATTTCTTTCCTCACTTCTTCATATTTTCCTCCCATAATCATAATTGTTCTTTCTTAGTTCTAAGGTTCCAAGAGGTTTAAGGATCCTCTTCAAATGTTCATCATCTTTCACTTCACAAAACTACCTTATCACATGTTCTCTCATCTTAGTGTCCTCATCTTGTGCTCTATGATTTCTTCTAAATAGTCTATTATACAAATCATCAGGAATTTGACCATGAATAGAATCAAATTTCTTGTCAGAAAGAATTAGGTGGGTTACTAGAGAATTCTCTAAGTTCATCCTGTTTGATGAGTTATACAAGTCATAATATTTGTTCATCTTGGTAAAGTCACCATGCTTCCAAATATCTTCATTCACTCTCTCTATCCTTCGTTTCCAAGTTTTCTTCTTCATAGTGGTCTCATCATCTTTAATTTTTGCAACTTGCCTTGGTGCTGGTGGAATAATAGTCTTCTATATTTTTCCCAGACCTGCTCTACTAACTTTTACTCTTTTTCTAGGAGTAGGAGAAGATGGCTTCTCTCCTATATCTCTCTTAGGTTCTTCTACTTTCACTTTTACTGCAATAGGATCAGGGACTGCACTAGATGCTAAGGGTGGGATAACAAGTGTCTCACTCTACCTTATAGCTTCTTTTGTCTTCCATGCTACATCAAATTCTTGACTGGTCATACCAGTTTCCTTCAATATCTTCTTAATTTTTGTCTCAACTCTTCTTTTTTATTGCTTCCCTTCCTTCATACTCATTACTGAATTGAAATTTTCTTCATAGGTTCCAAACCTATTAGCATGTACATCCAATTCACATTTCAAAAGTCTACTTACATATCCTTCAGTCTCTACTTCTGAAATTTCATAGCCAAGAGGGTCTATGAACTCCAATCTAGGTTCAACTACTTCAACATAGGTAAAGTCTATGTCAACTAGGAAACAAATTTCATCCTTGTACTTTGAAATTAAGGATTGAGGAATCCTTGTCCTGTTCTTAACCAAATTTAGAAAAGTTTTCAAAACTAGCTTCACACTATCATTTAATTTATCAAATAAATGCTTCATGTATTGATTCTTTCCATTGTATAATCACCATCATTCCTATTAGGAATGAATGTTGAGACATTGAGATATTGTTTGGTATGTTTTAGTAGTCATTCTATAGCATTGGTTGTTGCATTCATGACTTAGATTGGCATTGATGTCAACACAATGATATTCTGGAAATTAGCAGGAAAGAAGGTAGAGTTTTGTTTGGCACACATGTTGTATTGTAGATTAGCTTTTGCACAATTGGTAGTATGTTCTTTGTTGTGTTATTAACCTATGGTTAAAAATAGGAAAAGATATTTACTCATTTGTAAAAGTTATAAGCATTTTGGTGAAAACAATTTTCTGACAGAGTTCCTAAGTAGCGGTTTGTGGAAATCAGAGGATATCTTTTTTCTGGGATGGATTCTGATTTTGTGCAATTATAGGGATGTTGGAGACTCATTTATGATGATGTGGTTCATAGTGAAAACTTTGAGGATACATTTGGAGAAAGTTACAGTATTTGGAAGCTGACAGTTTTATGAGGATTTTTGGTGTAACATGTGGAAATTATTATTTTGTAATTATATGCCGACTCATTTGCAATTATTTGAGTGTGGTATATAAGAAGGAATTTTTTTAATAGTATTGTGTGGTTTTAATGTGGATTTTGATGGTAATTGTAAGATTATGAAAGTTGTGATGCAGATTTATGCATGAGGAGAGCTATTTTAGTAATGAAGAAAGACTTGTGAGTACAAAGATCTAATATTGTGATATTGTGTAGCAGAGAGTGTAGTTTTGGCACAATGGGAAGGAGGTAATATATTTCATATTATTTTTTTAAATAATCTTAAGTTCTTTTGGACAGTGGGTTCAGAGATCTTTCCTTGAAGCTGTTTGGGTAGTGGGTCCTTCTGTCTTCCATAACTCTTAACCCGGTTAGAATATTTTAATAGGGATTCAAAATCTCCAATCAAGGATTTATATGTACCAAATATATTTCATAAGACTCCTAATAGGGTCCATCCTCTAACAAGGAATTTTCATATTAGTACATCATTTTATGGGCATCATTCCCACTAGGGTTTACTCTTTTCAAGAGGTTCCCTAGCAACATATCTTGTGTCATTGTGCAATTGTGTATGGTTATCTTTCTATGATTGATTACTTCATTGGATATATTATTTAAAGATGTTAAAGAAGTTGAATGGTTTAAATATCAAATAACTGATTCAGCCCCCCTCTCAGTTATCTTGGAGATGTTTACTTTCTAACAATTGGTATCAGAGTGACATGTCCTTGAAAGAAAAGTTTAACAACTTAAGGAGATCCATGGAAAATTTCAGGAAAGAAAGCCCTAAGTTTGATGAAGTAAATTTTGACAACTGAAAAGAAAAGATGAAGATACATCTCTTATGTCTAGGACTAGGCTATTGGTTGATTACGAATAAAGAAAAGGACATCATTAAAGAAGAAAAGCTTGAGAGTTGTACTAATGAAGAAAGAGACATCTTTATGTGTAACATACTTGCAAAACAAGCACTTTTGTCAGCACTTTTAGAGAATGAATACTGTCAGGTAAAATTTTTACTGAGAGCTTATAATGTTTGGAAATCTTTACATGCTACTTTTGAAGGTGATGAACATGAAAAGAAACCTAGGTTACATAATTGGATTTGTGCATTTGAAGATATAAGAATGATGGAAGATGAATCTATTAGAAGCTATATGGGTAGAATGTCTGAGATTGTTACAAGGATAAAGTCTTATGGAGGTGAAAAAATATAGAATGAAGTGATATGGAAGATCTTGAGAACATTGACACCAGTATTTAGGCAGACAACATAGATGATTGAGCAAGTGATACCTTGCACACCAAACTTTTCAAGAGAAACCCTTCTTGGAAGATTAGAAGTAGTAGAAATGAATTTGAGACTATCAAGAGAGTTACCTAGAATGGAGATAGCATTCAGTGCTCTTAGCATCAAACCTACATTATCAAGAAGTACTAGTGTGAATGGAGATTATGCCAGTAGTAGCAGATCTAGATCTGAGGAAGATAATAAGATTAAAGAAGGCATTGCATTACTTGTAAAGAGAGAAGTGAATGGTAAGAAAATCTTTAAATGTTGGACTTGTCAAGAATATGGTCATTATGCATCTAAATGTCCTAAGAGAGTTAAGAAGTATAGAAACAATTTCAAATCTAGAAGACCTAAAGAATCTTATTATGCTAATGATGAAGAGCTTGAAGTAGGAATTGAGAGACATTTGAGTGACAATGACAATGATATTAATGATGACATAGGATTTGTGGTAATTAAGGAAGAAACTACTGAATCAGATATTAAGAAAGAGAAAGCACTAGTTTTCCAAGTTGAGAAGAGAGTAGATTGGATTATAGACAGTGGTTGTCACATCATATGATAGGAGACAAAGGAAAGTTCATAAAGTTTAGCAGTTATGATGGAGGAATTGTTAGAGTTGGTAACGATCCACCTTGTTTGATTAAAGGTATATGATCTATTACTCTTGATGGAAAGACTAATACTGATGATGTTTACTTTGTTGATGGATTGAAACATAACTTATTGAGTGTTGGACAGTTAGTTGATAAGGGATATCAAGTTTGGTTTACGGAAAATTCTTGTGTGATTAAGGATAAACATGGAAATTTGATTGGAAAATGATCTAGAACTAGAGGTAATGTATTTTAGTTGCATCCTACTAAGATGACATGTTTGATGACTAAGATTGATGATAGTATGTTATGGCATAGAAGATTTTGTCATATAAACTTTGATAACATTGTGAAAGTGAGTACTACACTTGCAGTAAGAGATTTACCTAAGATTATGAAGCCTACTAACATGATTTGTAAGGAATGTGTGATGGCTAAGCAGAAAAAGAGTTCATTTCCTAGCAAGAAGTTCACATCTACTGAAAAGTTGGAGATCATTCATACATACTTGAGCGGTCCTACTAGGACTAGAGGATTTTATGGTGAAAGGTACTTTATGATTATTGTTGATGACTTTACAAGAATGGTGTAGGTTGCATTTTTGAAAGAGAAATCTGAAGCATTTGACAAATTTAAGATCATTAAGAATAAGCTTGAGAATGAATTTGGAATGAGAATTAAGTGTTTAAGATCTGATAGAGGAGGCGAATTTACATCTAAGGAATTTGACACCTTTTGTGAAATGAATGGTATTAAGAGATAGTATTCAGCCCCTAGAATACCTAAACAAAATGGTATTGTAGAAAGAAGAAATAGGTCAGTAACTGAAGAAGCTAGAGCTATGTTATTTGAATGTGATATGGCTAAGATATTCTATAGAGAAGCAGTGAATACAACAGTATATACAATGAATAGAGTGCAAATTAGTGCAAATACAGACAAGACACCTTATGAATTATGGTTTGGGAACACACCCTCAGTTAAGTATTTTAGAATTTTTGGAAGGAAATGTTATATTAAGAGAGAAGATGATATAGGAAAGTTTGATCCTAGAAGTGATGAAGGAATATTTCTTGGATACTCTTTGAAAAGTAAAGCTTATAGATGTTATAACAAGATAAACAAGACTATTGTTGAAAGTGAAAATGTTAGAGTTGATGAGAAATTTAAAATTCAGAAAACAATGCTTGATTATGAATCTGATGAAGGTACTAACCCTCAGCCTAACACTGAATCTACTAAACAATTTGAGACTAATAGTGAATTGGTAAATGAAAGCAATATTGAAGAAAGTGTTGATCAGAGAAAAAAAGGATCTACAAGTGAGACAAGAGGAGAAACTATCAGTGAGACAAGAGGAGACACTACAAGAGGAGAAACTATGACACCTAATAGGTACACATCAAGGCATCATCCTATTGAATAGATTATTGGGAGTTTGGATAGAGGATTTCTTACTCAAAATAAGGTACACTTATGTTTGATTTCCAAAATTGAGCCTAAGTCTACTAATGAAGCCTATGAAGATGAACACTGGATTAAAGCTATGAGAGAAGAATTAGATCAGATTGAAAGAAACAAAACATGGTAATTGGTCCCTAGAACTAAAGATAAGAATGTGATTGGAACTAAATGGGTATTCAAAAATAAGATGAATGAGCAAGGAGAGGTAACCAGGAACAAAGCAAGATTGGTATGTAAAGGATATTCATAGCTAGAAGGAATTAAATATGAAGAAACTTTTGCTCTTGTGGCAAGACTTGAAGCAGTAAGAATATTTCTAGCTTATGCAAAATTTAAGAAATTCAAAGTATATCAGATGGATGTTAAGTCAACATTTTTGAATGGTGAGTTGAAAGAAGTCTACATTGAGTAGCCTAAAGGTTTTCCCTTGACTCAAGAAGGAGACATGGTATGTAAACTCTGTGTGATAGAAAATAGTCACACTTCTGTGAATCCTTGCATTCAAGAAGACTCAATAATGAGCTCTCAAATATTGATTCACAGCTCTCTATCTGTAGAGTGCATGGCTTTCTAGGAGGCCCTCAGATACCTATGCAAGTACACCATAGAATGAGAGATTCAAGGATGAGAAGCAAGAATGCTAATCTCCATTGAATCATCAAGTTCTTGCATGCAAATGAAATTAATCTATATGATTACAATGCAATAAAATAAACTACTTTATTGAAATGGATATTATATGAGTATTAAGCTAAAACAATGAGATAAATTAAACTAAAATATTAAAATGCTATGAATATTAAACTACATGTAAATATGCAATCTAAAATAATGATCTCCAAAGATCCAATGTTGCCAAGAAAACTTGTAGCATAACAATAATATGAAAATTCTGGGATCTAAAATGAGAAGGAGAGGGCTTCTTATATAGGAAAATGTGGAAGAGAATGCATCCTCAAGAGCAATGTGGGATAAATCCAAAAAGAGGAAATAAAGCTCATTTTTTAGAAAGTGTGGAGAGAAAAGGGATTTTATTTATTTATAATTATTTGTTTCCCTTTTTTTAATCACAAAGAGCTTTAAGAAGGTTTTATTTATTTATTTAAAAGAATGATTCTCTATTAATTAAATAAGATAACATTATTTAATTAAAAGAGAGATATTATTCCAAATAAGATAAAATCATTTAATTAAAAAAGATTTTATTTCATTTAAAAGATATTTCTTTCAATTAAATAAGGTTATTTTATTTATTTAAGAGGGAATATTTCTTTTAATTAAATAAAATTATTGAAAGAATTAGGAAAAGGATTTTTATTTTGTTTTTATTTGATTTATTTCCTTTTCCATCACAAAAGATCTTTTGGAGAAGATATTTTATTTATTTAATTGAAAAGAATCATATATCTTTTAATAAAATAAAATAAGATTATATAATTTAGAAATGAATATTAATTAAATCAAATAAATTTATTTAATTAAAAATGGATTTTAATTAAATAACATCATTTCATTTAAGAAATATTAATTTCAATTAAATAACATTAATTTATTTATTTAAAAGGAATTTATTTATTTCAATTAATTAAATAAAATTAATGAAATATTCAAACCTTAGGAAGAATTGAGATAATTGAAATGGTTATGATTTGAACAAAGAAGTTTAATTTGAAAATTGTAACACATTGATTCAGAAAATTGATGAATTAATAAATGGGGCCCAAAGTCTAGGCGACCATTTTAGGGTGCATACATTTGCCCCTCTTTGACTAATGTGTGATCGATCTGGGAACCCATGTAGTCAAAGAATGGAATTGAAGTGTGAGATCGATTTGGGATCACAAAACAATCCAGATGTGTGTTCGATGGATGGGAACACATCAGGACATAAATAAGGAGACTGAAAAAGACAAGGCCAACACCTGTGAATAGGTAATTGTCAAGTCTCAAGTAAGAGATAAGAATCTCAAGCAAGGTTTCCCCAAGAGAAGCAATTGATAAATTTGATAAAGCTGAATCAAGCATTGAAGTTTGGTAGGTACTGCCCCCTCGTGATCGAAATTGAAATGAGAGAGGAGAAACAGTAAATTGATAAATTTTATCAAATCAAACTAAAGATAAGGTTCTTGGTGTAAGATGAAAAATATAAGAATCATAGAACCAAGGTAGATCAAAAAGAAAGATTATGCCCCAAGGTTGAATTAGAAGAAAAGAAGTGGGGTGAAAGCGAATGGAAGATAGAACTTTGGAAGAAATGGAAAGAAATGGAGAGAAGAAAGAGAATTTGCCTCAAGAAAGAGGATGCATCAAAATCAATCAACTATTTAAGATAGGAAATTTTGATTGAGATCACGAAAGAAGATAAGGAAATGAAGATCAAAACGTGATCACAGTTGATTAAAAGTCCACAAGAAAGATGAAGGAAACCCTCTCAAACTCATAATGCAGCCTAAAAGTGCAAATTTAACATGAAGTCTAAATAATGCAAGCTACATGAAAATGCAAAGGTGTACTTGCATGGGTAACATAGGTTTTTTGTGTTCATCATTCATTAGAGAATGTAAAAGAACTTATTTTCATTATAGGGCCATTATTACCGGACATCAGACGATCACACAATCATCACTAATCACAAATGAAACTATGAAGATATGAATATGATTTATATTGGATTGGAATGTGGAAAGATTCTAACATGAGCATCAAAGACATAAAGGTCAAGATGAGTTCAATGTTAGCTTACCCAATTTAATGTAGCAAAACCATGCTCGCATCAAGGCATAAACGTCGGGATGACCATGAGAACACTTGTGCAAAAATAGTCAAGGATGATGCCTTAAATCTCCTAAGTGTGTCAAGTAGACAAAAAGAAACACTAAAGAGGTTCAAGACAACACCCACAAGCAGAAAGCAAATAAAAACATGCCCCATGCCTCAAGTCCTCTAGCTATGCATCATGGAGAGACTTGTTAGATAAGGACACTCAACAAAAATCAATATCAATTAGCACACAAAGAAAAGATCATGACATATCTCAAGCATTAAGTGTTGCATTTAAAAATTTTAAGTGTGTAAACTGATACTGAGTTCTGAGGATAAGGATCGAATGCTTGCTAGTAGGCAAGATCACATGACCAAACTGGATAAGACCAAACTGATAAGTGTTGAAAAACACTCGATGTCGGGGGTTGTGTTGAAAAACACAGTTGGGTAGGTGTTGAAAAACACCATTTTTTAGGTGTCCGAAAGACAAGCATATCCAAGAGACCAAAGCTAACACAGTGATGCCCCCTAGACAAAGACAAAGACCAATTCCAAACCAAGGCAAGAAGGACAAGGCATGATGGAGAAAGGTTAAGTGTCGAGGACACATGCTAAGAAATAGGGGTGCAAAGGTCTCAAGTAGCGCCCGTTTCCAGGTTTTCACCACTTGGAAGAATTTTTTCAGGACTTTTTATATTTTTTTTAATATTTTTGCTACCAAGGTGCCTGTTTCCAGGTTTTCACCAAGGCACTTTTTCTTTTTTCTTTTTTTTGAATTTTTGAATTTTTTGTATTTTTTGAATTTTTGAATTTTTTTGTATTTTTTCAGCATCATATATGATTTTTTTTTTTTGAAATTTTTGACAATATATCATTTTTTTGGATTTTTTTCAGGATCATATATAAATTTTTTTTTGGAATTTTTTTAGGATCAATAAGGTATATACAAAGGATGCCCCCAGATAGAACGGGCATCAAGGATAGAACTTCTTTAGGTGCAAAATATTGATCGGCTTAGGGAGCTGCTCCCCCTCTTCAGTAGATAGTAGATAGGCACCTGTACCAAAAGCTGCTGTGATAATGTAGGGTCCAAGCCAATTAGGTTCAAATTTGCCCTTTTGTTCTCTAGTTTGTTGGTTCTTAGGATTCTTTCGCAGGACAAGATCTCCTACTTGGAATTCTCTAGGGCGAACCTTTTGTTGAATGCCTTGGACATCCGCTTTTGGTAGACCCTCATATGGTCAAAAGATGCTTTATGCTTCTCATTAAGAAGTTCCAATTCTTGTAATCTCATGCCACGATAGTCTTCATCTGTAACTAGACCTTTGAGAGAGACTCGAAGTGATGAAATCTCAACCTCTAAAGGTAACACTGCTTCAGCACCATATGTGAGGGCAAAAGGAGTAGCCCCAGTTGGAGTATGAATACTCGTTCTATAGGCCCACAAGGCCAGATTTATCTGTAGGTGCTAGTAACTACCATTCTTATGAACTATTCTGTGTAAAATCTTGAGAATGGTTTTATTTGAAGCCTCTGCCTGACCATTTCCTTGCGGGAAGTAAATGGAGGACCAATGTTGCTTTATCTTAAATCTTTGGCAGAGTTGTGTAAGGTCCTTGTTTTTGAAATGACCTCCATTATCAGTGATGATCTCAGATGGTACTCCATATCGACAGATGATATGGTTTAAAATGAATAAAGACACAGTCTTTCCTGAGGCAACAGAAAGTGGAACAGCCTCTACCCATTTTGTGAAGTAGTCAGTAGCAGTGATAATGAACTTATACCTACCTGATGAGTTGGGATGAATCTGCCCAACAAGGTCAAAGGCCCATCGCTGAAATGGCTAGTGAGATATAGAAGGAATTAGCTCCCTACCTGGAGCATGTATTAGGTGTCCATGTTTCTGACATTTTTCACAAGACTTGGCAAAAGCTACCGCATCTATCTGCATCGTAGGCCAATAGTACCCCACCCTAAGCAACCTTCTAGCCATGGAAAGACCATTAGAATGTCCCCCACATATGCCCTCGTGGATGTCAACTAGCGCTTGATTAGATTCCTCTTTTTCTAAGCACCTAAGAAGTGTCCCATCTAGACCCCTCCTATACAAATCACCAGAGATGAGGGAATGGTGAGAGGCGTTACGGACAAGGTTTCTTCTTTCAGATCAGTTAAATGTGTTGGGGATGATGCCATCACAGAGATATGAGTAAATAGCACCATAGTGGGAGGATTCATGACTGACAAGGGTACAAATGATGTGGCTTTCTTGAGAGTTATAAATGGGATAATGTAGCTCTTCCACCAGGAATTCATATCTGGACTCGTGTTCCTCTAACTGAAGAAGTGAAGCAAGGGTGGCCATAGCATCAGCTGCTTTATTCTCAACCCTAGGGATTTTTTGAAAGGTGACAAAAGTAAAGTATCATCTTAATGAATCAACCATTTTTTTGTAAGGTATCAACTTGTCATCTTTTGTTTGGTATTGCTCATTCACTTGATTGATGATCAGCTGAGAATCCCCATAGATATGTAGTTCTATGATATTCCACTCTATAGCCATTTTTAGTCCATTTGTTAAAGCCTCATATTCAGCTATGTTGTTTGTGCATGGGAAGAGTAACTTGTAAGATTTGGGAATAGTGTACCCATGTGGAGAGACAAACAACACACCTACTCCAAAACCATTCTGCATGTAGGAACCATCAAAGAACAGTTTCCAGGATCTCTCAGTCATGTACATAAGATGTTCATCTAGGAAATTGACTTGAATGGGCTTATTATCTTGAATTGGGAAATTAGCCAATTGATCTGCAATAGCTTGGCCTTTGATTGCCTTGCGTTCAATATACTCTATGTCAAATTCAGAAAGAATCATCATCCATTTAGCGAGTCTACCTGTGAGAGAAGATTTTCCAAGCAAGTATTTGAGAGGATCAATTTTTGCTATGAGGTGTATGGTGTGCGCAAGCATATAATGTCACAATTTTTGAGAGGCAAATACTACTGCAAGGCAAGCTTGTTCAATACTAGTATAATTGACCTCATAAGAGACAAGAGTGCGGCTAATATAATATATGGCCCTTTCTTTCCCTTGTTCATCTAATTGAGCCAACAATGCCCCCATTGAAGATTCAGTAGCTGAGACATACAAAATGAGGGGTTTTCCTGGAATGGGAGGCATTAAAATGGGAGGACTTGCCAAGTATTCCTTAATTTGATCCATGCTCTTCTGGCAATCCTCATTCCAGACACACTGAACACCTTTATGCAAGTTTTTTGTTAAAGGGTTGTGCTTTATTTGCCAATTGTGAAAGAAACCTCCTTATGGATTGAAGGCGTCCTTGAAGACTCCTCATTTGACTGACATTTTTGGGAGGTGGCATGTCTATAATGGCTTGGACCTTTTCAGGGTCCACTTCTATCCCTTTGGCTGAAATGATGAATCCCAATAATTTGCCAGAAGTAACACCAAATGCACACTTTTTGGGGTTTAATCTTAGTTTAAATTGTTCCATGCGATCTAGAATTACTTCTAAATCAGCTAGATGTGTTCCTCTTTTCTTAGACTTAGCGAGGGTGTCATCCACATAATCTTTCATATTCTTATGCATCATGTCATGGAAGATGGTTGTCATAGCTCTTTGATAAGTAGCTCCTACATTTTTCAATCCAAGGGGCATGACATTCCAACAATAAGTACCCCATACGCATGTGAATGTAGTCTTTTCCTAATCCTTAGGAGCAATCTTGATCTGATTATACCCAGAAAAACCATCCATCAAGGAATAGATCTCATAGCCCGCCATCATGTCCACTATCATGTCTATGTTAGGAAGTGGAAAATCATCCTTTGGGCATGCTCTATTAAGATCTCTAAAATCTATGCAAATCTGGATGGATTTATCATGTTTAGAAACTAGTACAATGTTGGAAATCCAGTCAGCATAGTCTATGGCTCTAATGAATCCTGCACCAAGGAGCTTTTCTAATTCAGCTTTCACTAAAAGAGCTATATGAGGGTGCATTTTTCTCAACTTTTGTTTGACTGATTTCACAACTGGAGATATGGATAAATGATGCATAATGAGATTAGTGTCCAACCCTGGCATGTCTACGTATGTCCATGCAAAATTAATTTTCTTCTTTTGGAGGAACTCAGTGTAGGCTTTCTTTTCTTGAGGTGATAAAGATTTAGCCAAGTGTACAATTTTTGGAGCCTCTTTTGTGCCCAAATTAACAACTTCTGTAGGTTCAACCAATACTGATGATCTGTCCTAAAAATAGCTTGGGAGACTATCAAGTACCTCATCTGCAAGTGCCTCAGAGAGGTTTTCACCTTTGGATACGTCTTTTATTTTTACTTTTTTTGGTTCTGACACCGCCACATAGTGGTTTTTGCCATCATAACTCTTATTCTTTTTTTCTTGTCTTTTTATCTTGTGACTAAGGTACTTGATGTCAGGTTCTGTCATACTGGTAGCTGGTTCACTGGTGGAAGAGACTACAGGTTCAATGGCATTTAGATAGCAAGTGATCTCATAGTCATTATGAAATGTCAAGAGTTGAGGCTCTTAATAACGTTGAGACCAATCAATAAGGTTGGGGTCAATAAGGGGTAGATTAATGGCTGGTTCAAGATTAAGGATATAGATGATGTCATCTCTAGTGACCACAGAATTGGAGTCTGTCAAGTATCCCTCTAAGGTGTCTAAATCAGAATTTACCCTATTGAACGAAGAATCATCTACTAATGTGACACATGGGTTCCAATCTACTAATCTGACACACGACTCATCAGCTACATTAGGATGGGAACTATACGTATGGACAACATCAATGTCCATGTCAACTATGGAACAATCAGAGAGAGAGTCCCATTCATACTCATGTGAGTCTATTTTTGAATCCTAGCTGGGATGTTTACACCAAAAAGGCTTAGGACGCCTTGATGTAGAAGCTTCAATGTCATGAATGGTAACACCTTTTCTTGGGTCAATGTCTGATCCATCTTGTTCTATTCTTGCAACTGTTGCATGAGTGGGTGGATTATTTGAATCTCCCCAAAGAAGACTAGTAGAAGGAATCCAATCATCACACATGTCTTGCTGATTTGTCAAATTTGGTACATATTCTGTGTCATCTTCACTATCTGATTTATCAAGGATAGGAATAGTATTCTTGTTATCATTCAGAAAACCTAGGCCAATCAGCTTCTTAGACTTACGACCAAAAAGAGCATGATTGAGAGGTTTGGCTCTAGTGTCTAATCTGTGACTAAGAGGACCATATCCTGGATAACCCATCTTCTTGACAAAAGTATATCCTCTCCCATAGGAGTTGGGAGAGGGGGAGAAATTTTCATTGTGCTGGTACTTCTCCTCTTTGTATATCCAATCTCGAATAGCTACTTCCTCTTTTTCATCTTGTATTGGTACTGAGGATTCAACAAACTTGTCAAATAGTGTCATTGTTGAAGAAGATGGTTTCATCTCCTGTGAAGGCTTTCCATAGGACCTAGGGGAAACAGGCATCTTTGCAAAAGAGTCAAGTTGATACCCCCCCATGCCAAGGTCTACTGATTTAAACTTGTCTTGACAGTCTATTAAAGTTTCTTGATAATCCTCTGCTTCTCGATTGAGAGGGACATGAACATTAGCTGAGATTGAATTAACTGATAAGGTGCTATCCCCTGGTATGCAAATTTCTACTCCATTATAGGGGAACTTAACACACTGGTGGTAGGTAGATGGCACTACCTGCATGTCATGAATCCATGGTCTACCTAATAAAATGTTGTATGCAAGGGGTCCAGTATCAACAATTTGGAACAAGATATCCTTTTCAACCGGGCCAATCCCGACAGGAAGGATAGTTAACCCCTTAGAACTTCGTTCTGCCTCATCATAGGCCTTTTATAGTGATCTTCTTTTTAGTGGCAATCACTTCCTCTGAATAGCCCAAAGTTTTTAACAAACTTAAAGTACAAATGTTTAGCCCAGCACCCCCATCTATCAACATGCGCTTGACATGGGTTTTATGAATCATTACTTCAATGTGAAGGGCAAGATTGTGTGGATGGCTTAGGGATTTGTCATCATCTTCTGAGAAAGAGAGGTAATGTGGGTTGGTAATGTGATTCACCATGCCTTGAAAGTGGTTAATATCTATGTTGTTGGGGACATTTGTTGTGCGCAAAGCATCCTCAAGGATCTGTTTATGTCTAGGGGACAACTCTAGAAGCTCCAAGATTGATATTTGTGCTGGAGTTTTCTATAACTGATCTACAAGATTGTAGTTTGGTTTGGGAGTAGTGGTAGACTTGGTGACATTCTTGGATGCCACTTTCTTGGGTTTATTGGATGGACCTGAACTAGGACCTCTAAGAATAATAGGGCCTTGACTCCTGGTAACAGCATTAAGGGCTTGAGAAGATAACCTAGAATGAGGAACTCTCAGCACCACAATAGGTTCTTTGTCAAAGACAGGGGGAGAGTTATAACCATGTGGGTCCTTACTCCTCATCATATTAACACTTGGCTCCACAACTTCAAGCATATTTATCACATTTTCTGCTATTGTGTAAGTGTAGTTGATTGCAGCTTTGCCATTCTTTGATTTAGAGGTTTCCCCTTTGTCGTAATTAGGCAAAGGTTCTTTAAAAGCCTTATGATTAGCATTGGTATTTAGGCCATCAACTTGAAGCTTTCCATTTTCTATAAAATCTTGGACAATATGTTTTAATCTCCAATAGTTTTCAACAGTATGGCCAGGGCCATTATGAAATTTACAGAACGCCTTGTCGTCCCACCAATGTGGCTTGGTTTTAGGAATATGAAATTTTGCAGGATCTTGAGGATGTGCCAAGTTGTTAGCAATGAGAGTTTTGAGGATATCCTCATATGAGTCACCCAATTTGGTAAATTGCCACTTCTGGTTATTGGGCCTCTCCTGATATCTTGGTTTACTTTCTTGCTGTGGAGGTACATTGAGCTTCATTGCTTGCACAGTCTTAGTCAAATTAAGAACACTTTGATCTCTTGATTGTGAAGAGTCCACAACTCCATCATTGACAACTTGTTTGTTTTTGTTCCAATTGTTGTTCTTCCCTTTATCCTTATTGTTATGTTGACCATTGTTGGCATTATTATTATGTCTAGTCAAAATGCCTTGTTCTTTTAGTACATCCTCAATGCGGCATGCAGTTTCAACCATGGTATCAAAGGAAGTGAAGACTATCTTTTTAATCTCATATCTCATTTCAGGGACCAAGTTACTAACAAGTATGTCAATCTTTTCATCCTCATGGATTGTCCTAGGATATCAAGAGCACTGTCTCCTCCACCTTTGCAAGAAGGTAACAAAGGGTTCCCCCTGATTTTGTTTCAAGTTGCATAGGTCCAACATAGTAACAGATCTTGACAGATTATATGTGAAGTGTTGAACGAATCTATGGACAAGTTCTCTAAAAGTCTTGACAGGGGGAGTGATATTGGTAAACCATTCCATTGCTTATCCTTTAAGACTCCTAGGTAACAACCTCATCAAATAGGAGTCATCTTGATGGAATTCAAAGCTCATAGTATAGAACTGGCGCACATGGTCATGTGGATCACTATTGCCATCATATTTATTGTATTGAGGGAATTCCACCCTCCTTGGAAAATCCTTCATACTCACACTTTTGTTGAATGGATTAGGATAGATCGAGTCTAGTGAGAATGAGCTCTTAGGTTGCATCATTTTCTCCATCATTTGCTTCATTTGGTGGATTTCTTCCTCTTTAGAGGGATTTTGCTTTTGTATTTTGTTGTCCACATCAAAATTATAAGGGACTCTAGCACCCTTGTTGATTAAAATTTCCAAGAATTTATCTTTGTTTTGTTCCAAATATCTATCCACATACTATTGGAAGATAGGCTCTTGTTGCATTCGCATAAATTCTTGAGTATCAAGGTCATAATGTGAGCTACCACCTCCATGTTGGGAACCATGATGTACATGTTGGGAGTGTGGTCTTGAGTTTCTAGGAGGGGTTTGCCTCCTATAGTGAGCATACTGAGAGGCCCTTCTTCCTCTAGGACTAGGAGATCTAGAAGGGGTTTTTGACCACCTTCTATTTCTTGGTGTTCTGGAAGGGGTGGAGGGAGAAGAATTGTTTCCACTATTGACACCCCTATTGTTGAATTGGGTATTAAGTTGTTGGGCTAAAAGCCTATCTTTCTCTTCTTGAGAGGCTTTCCTTTCCAATTCTAACAAAGCTTGTCTCTCTGCCTCAAGTTGTCTAAACTTTTCTTGCTTCATAGCTTGCTCATCTAAAAAGGCTTTCTTCTCATGCTCAATCCTTTTAAGCCTTTGACTTGTATGCCTTGAGGTTGTTCGAAGTGGAGAGTTTGGTCTTGAATGTTTGTACAAATCATTGGTATACATTGCATTGACATGAGCATCATCAGACTCATTGTCTTGGTCATCGTGTTGTGACCATTGTTCTGGGTGAGCTCGTCTCTCATGCCTTTCAGCTCTTTGATGTGCATCTAGGTACCTAGTGTTGATGAGGGGCGAACTAGGTTGAGCATCATGAGAGGAATTATCAAACAAAATCTTATCTCTGTGTCTTTCATAGATATCATCAATGGTTTGATCCATAGCTTCCCTCTCCCACCGAGTCATGGTATAACTCATATCCATACCTAAGTGGGAAGGTGCTGAGGGGGTACTCAAATCACTAAAATGGCTCTTCGGGTCAAACCAGGTTTCAGACTTACTCCTAGGTGACTAGTCAAATATTGGTTCCTTTTCCTTTCTCTTTTGATGAGTCTGAACTAGGGGTAGTTGGTTGAAGACTATTTGAGGTCGCTTTCCTTGGCTCACTTGATATCTTGTTATTACTGACATGAAAGGGAGAGTTCAGGCAAACAGACAATTCTAGGAAACGCTAATACCAGACTAGGATAGTAAAAGTTTTCTCTTGTCCGAGAGAGATGGTGAAATAGAACTATTGCAAATAGGTGCAAACCAACACTGCCACAGAGGTGCTCAATTCTTGGGTGAATACCCTAGCACGTATGGATCAGGAGGATGACTTACACAAAGTATACTAAGTTTGAATTTTATGAAAATGGTTGGACAACGAGATTACTAGCACTCTCCAAGAGTGTTATCAAAGAGTCTAAAAATTTATCTATTCTATAGGAACAGTTCCTGATTTTCCAATCTCAAGAAAAATCGCTTATGAGATCAAGGATCACTAACTCCAAAAGGTCAAGGACACAAGAACCCTAAATATAGAACAGGTCTCTAGAACTGGGACAAGTCACCTAATCGAAGAACTTAGTATTTCAATTTGTTGTTCATTTTCAAAGATCAAGCAAGTACATCAATAGAGTTGTATCAAGCACATAAGATAGCAATCAGGGAGTTCAAGCAAGCAATTGTCTTCAAACAATGAGCAAGGGGCAAAGCAACTTGCACATGAACAAGAATAGTGACTTAGTATGCTACTCCTTAAAGATTCTACTTGTGTATGTTCTTGAAGATGTTTTAGCAGACACGTAGAACACAAAAACATCCTAGCAACCTGTCTACAAGGATATACATGGCTTTTCTAAAGGGAGTCCTCGATATACACAAGGTACGTGAGGCCCAAATCTGTAGATGAGAAGAATTAGAAATCACACAGCCAGGGGGAGACGGTAACCCAAATCTCCTCCTTCACTTCTCAAAGGTATAAAGTTCTTTGAGGCTTAGCTAAGAGTGAAATCTAACTCATTCCCAAGAGAGGTGTCTTTGGATTCACCTCCCAATATTTATACTCCACCGGAACATGGGAGTTAAGGTCATCTCTTGAGGTGATGAAATCCCCAAGTAGGCCTCCTAAAAATGAAAAAATAAGTAATTCTCTATCAAAAAGTATTGGAAAGTACTAAAGGTGGAACACTTAACGCTTAGAGCGAATATGAGGTGAGTCCATAAGGTGGAACACTTAACACCTCACACAAGCTACAAACAAGTCCAAAACCTAGAAAACAAGTGAGTTCCAGAAAGCACAAAAGGGTTTCCTAGTGGAACAATTAACACTTCTTTCCTGTAGACCCCTCCCCTTTAATGTGGTGCTAAGATTGCAACCATGGGGTGGAACAAGGGGCCGGCGGATGAGCGAGTCCAATAACCCAAGATAGCAATCTAGATCAATCACAAGTAATCTAAGACTGCTAATTAATACTACTCATAAGTGCAAGAGGGTTTGAATCATGGAATATTTAACTTTCCAAGTAAACATGAAGTGAGTCCACAAAGCGGTGCATTTAACTCTTCATGTAAACTAGGAATGAATCCATGCCCTAGATTACTCAATGAGATGTTTTGATATTGGAAACCAAGAATTACTTAATGTTTAAACAAAAGCATTCACTTAAACACAAACTTGTATAAAAGCAAATCTATGTTCATTCAGTTCCCATTAAGAGCATCAAAAATGTGTTCTATGAAAGCATGTAACACTCAAGCCAAACACATGAGAGATTAATATTATGCCCAAACAAAGTGTTATAGAAATTTTAGTAACTCACCTTAGGTCCAAAGATCTGCAATCCAGAATTTAGCACACATCCAAAAAAAAAACCCTAAGATAGTCAGATATGAAAATCAATTGTTAGGAGTTTGATTTAACATTGCTGTCTTCAAGACAGTCTTTAAAGATTGATTTATTTGACCCATAAAATCACAATATTAAAATTTTTAGAAATAATGAAGTTTTTAGCCAACATCAAGAACTACCATTTTCCAAAATTACAAGGTCTTATGATTCCATTTGGTTCCTCAACCAACAACCTTTTCAGACTGCAATTTTTCTGTCATAAATTAGATCTAAAACACTAAACCCTGCCTAGGGAATCACATATCTTTCTCAAAAAGAATACAAATGAAACCAAACCAATTTCACAAAAACTATTAATTAATCTAGTTTCCAAATATATAAGCCATTTATTTTTATCATTCAAAAATTATTTTCTAAGAACAAATCATTGCCTGCAACTCCAATGCAGATTGTTAAAAACTAGTTTTCACAAAAATACCCATAACTTTCACAAATCTACATAAAAATGACTCAAACCAAAAGGAATTAAAGCTAAGTCATTTATCTTTCCAAAAAATATTTTTATAGTTCTTGATTCTTCATAATGTTTCCGTACCAAATGTTTCAATCTGACTGTATTCAGAGAATCTCAAATCTGCAAATACCCACTTTCACCAAAATGATCATAACTTATTAATTTATTTATAAAAATGAACCAAACCAAAAGTATGAAAAATAATATTCATCATTATATCCATCCATTACTATATTATAAAATTTTCAATCCATACATATTCCTACAAATCCTAGAACCAACACTAAAACTAAAAAACCAATCAAGAATGAGGCAATAAATTAATCTTTTCTGCCCCACTGTGGGTGCCAAAAATGTGTGATAGAAAATAGTCACACTTCTGTGAATCCTTGCATTAAAAAAGACTCAATAATGAGCTCTTGAATATCGATTCACAACTCTCTATCTGTAGAGTGCATGGCTTTCTAGGAGGCCCTCAGATACCTATGCAAGTACACCACAGAATGAGAGATTCAAGGATGAGAAGCAAGAATGCTAATCTCCATTGAATCATCAAGTTCTTGCATGCAAATGAAATTAATCTATATGATTACAATGCAATAAAATAAACTACTTTATTGAAATGGATATTATATGAGTATTAAGCTAAAACAATGAGATAAATTAAACTAAAATATTAAAATGCTATGAATATTAAACTACATGTAAATATGCAATCTAAAATAATGATCTCCAAAGCTCCAATGTCGCCAAGAAAACTTGTAGTATAACAATAATATGAAAATTTTGGGATCTGAAATGAGAAGGAGAGGGCTCCTTATATAGGAAAATGTGGAAGAGAATGCATCCTCAAGAGCAATGTGGCATAAATCCAAAAAGAGGAAATAAAGCTCATTTTTTAGAAAGTGTGGAGAGAAAAGGGATTTTATTTATTTTTAATTATTTGTTTCCCTTTTTTTTATCACAAAGAGCTTTAAGAAAGTTTTATTTATTTATTTAAAAGAATGATTCTCTATTAATTAAATAAAATAACATTATTTAATTAAAAGAGAGATATTATTCCAAATAAGATAAAATCATTTAATTAAAAAAGATTTTATTTCATTTAAAAGATATTTCTTTCAATTAAATAAGGTTATTTTATTTATTTAAGAGGGAATATTTCTTTTAATTAAATAAAATTATTGAAAGAATTAGGAAAAGGATTTTTATTTTGTTTTTATTTGATTTATTTCCTTTTCCATCACAAAAGATCTTTTGGAGAAGATATTTTATTTATTTAATTGAAAAGAATCATATATCTTTTAATAAAATAAAATAAGATTATATAATTTAGAAATGAATATTAATTAAATCAAATAAATTTATTTAATTAAAAATGGATTTTAATTAAATAAAATCATTTCATTTAAGAAATATTAATTTCAATTAAATAACATTAATTTATTTATTTAAAAGGAATTTATTTCTTTCATTTAATTAAATAAAATTAATGAAATATTCAAACCTTAGGAAGAATTGAGATAATTGAAATGGTTACGATTTGAACAAAGAAGTTTAATTTGAAAATTGTAACACATTGATTCAGAAAATTGATGAATTAATAAATGGGGCCCAAAGTCTAGGTGACCATTTTAGGGTGCATACAAACTCAAGAAAGTATTATATGGATTAAAGTAAGCACCTAGAACTTGGTATGCAAGATTGGATAAGTATCTACTGATATTGGGATTTACAAAATAAATAATAGATAGTAACTTATACATAAAAGAACTTGAGAATAGATTGTTGGTTATAGTTATTTTTGTTGATGATATTATCTTTGGAGGAGAAGATGAAGCTAGTGACAGATTTGTAGAAGAAATAAAAATAGAATTTGAAATGAGTATGATTGGAGAAATGAAGTACTCTTTGGGATTATATATAACACAAAGCAAGGATGGTATATTTATCAGTCAGACTAAATATTTGAATGACTTGTTGAAAAGATTTGTTATGGAAGATTGCAAACTAGTTGGAACACCTATGATTACAGGACTTAAATTATCTAGCAAAGATGAGACACCATAAGTTGAACAAAAGAAGTATAGATCTATGATTGGAGGATTGCAGTACTTGACACATATACGACTAGATATAACACATTTAGTTGGGATTGTAGCAAGATTTCAAGTAGAACCTAAAGAGTCACATTATGCAGTAGTAAAGAGGATACTGAGAAATCTGAAAGGAACAATGGATTATAGACTGTGGTATGATAATTATGATGATTTCACATTATGTACACATACTGATGTAGGTTGGGGAGGCAATGTTGATGACAAGAAAAGATCCAGTGGTGGAGCCTTTTTTCTTGGAGGAAGATTGGTTTCTTAGTTAAGTAAAAAGTAGAATTGTATTTCACAAAGCACAACAGAAGAAAAATATGTTGCACTAAAAAATAATTGTAATCAAATAATTTGGATGAGGCATATGTTAAAGGACATTGGAATAAAGTTTGATGAGCCTATTGTCATACATTGTGATAATACAAGTACAGTTAGTATATCAAATAATCTAGTTTTACATTCAAAGACAAAGCATATAGAGATCAAGTATCATGTTGTAAGAGAGAAAGTTGCAGACAAAGAAGTTAGATTGGAGTACATCATCACAAAAGAATAGATAGCAGACATATTTACTAAGTCTTTACCAAAGGATACATTTGAATATTTGAGAGGTATGCTTAGGTTATGCCCTAACCTTCTCTTGAGTAATGATGCAGATAGTTGCATCCATCCAATGGTTTATGCACCTATCTTTTCTCGATTAGATGTTAGTACTTCCTGTATGGGGGAGTATTTGTGTTTCAAAGTTGAGTCATTGAGGACTCCAGTGTATGTATTTTCAAATAAGTTGCTATTGACATTGAGCTATTGTTTGGCATAGTGATAGATTTTTTGTCATTGATGTCAATGGGGGAGAGAATCATGAAAAACATTATGATATAGTAATGAGGAAGAGATATTGCATTTTGGGAGAGAATCATTTGGTTGAGAAATTGTATAATTGTAATGGTAAAGAAATGTATCAGAATGGGGGAGATAAATTTTAATGGTAGAGAAATGTATTGTAATAGAGCAATAGTGATTGAATTTTTGGAACATTGGATGTTTTTCATCTATGTTGCCATCAATGCCAATGGGGGAGATTGTTAGAAATGAATGTTGAGACATTGAGATATTTTTTGGTATGTTTTAGTAGTCATTCTGTAGTAGTGGTTGTTGCATTCATGAGTTAGATTGTCATTGATGTCAACACAATGATATTCTGGAAAGTAGCAGGAAAGTAGGCACAATTTTGTTTGGTGCACATGTTGTATTGTAGATTAGATTTTGCACAATTGGTAGTATGCTATTTTTTGTGTTATTAACCTATGGTTAACAATGCAAAAAGATATTTATTCATTTGTAAAAGTTATAAGCATTTTGGTGAAAATAGTTTTCTGACAGAGTTCCTGAGTAGCAGTTTGTGGAAATCAGAGGATATCTCTTAGTTGGATGGAATCTAATTTTGTGTAATTAAAAAGATATTAGAGACTCATTGATGATGACATGGTTCATAGTGAAAACTTTGAGGATACATTTGGAGAAAGTTACAGTATTTGGAAGCCGACAGTTTTATGGAAATTTTTGGTGTAACATGTGGAAATTATTATTTTGTAATTATATGCTGACTCATTTGCAATTATTTGCATGTGGTATATAAAAAGGAATGTTTTTAGTAGTATTGTGTGGTTTTAATGTGGATTGTGATGGTAATTGTAAGATTATGAAAGTTGTGATGTAGATTTATGCATGAGGAGAGCTAATTTAGTAATGAAGGAAGACTTATGAGTACAGAGATTTGAGATTGTGATCTTGTGTAGAAGAGAGTGCAATTTTGGCATAGTGGGAAGGAGGTAATACATTTCATATTATCCTATTAAATAATCTTAAGGTCTTTTGGATAGTGGGTTTAGAGATCTTTCCTTGAAGCTGTTTGGGTAGTGGGCCCTTCTGTCTTCCATAACTCTTCACCGGGATAGAATCTTTTAACAGGGATTCAAAATCTCCTAATAGGAATTTATATGTACTGAATGTATTTCATAAGACTCCTAACAGGGTCCATCCTCTAACAAGGAAATTTCATATTAGTACATCATTTTGTGGGCATCATTCCCACCGGGGTTTATTCTTTTCAAGAGGTTCCCTAGTCAACATATCTTGTGTCATTGTGTAATTGTGTATAGTTATCTTTCTATGGTTGATTACTACATTGGTTATATTGTTTAAATCTATTAAAGAAGTTGAATGGTGTAAATATCAGATAACTGATTCACCCCCCCCCCCCCCCCCTCTTAGTTATCTTGGGGATCTTTACTTTCTAACAATTCCAATCTGTTGTGTAAGGAAATCTCCTCAAAATATGAAAGAACATATAGGTTATCAAAGATGAAAACCTAAACTAAGTGTACTTAGCCTTCTTGATCTTGTCTAAGTTTTCAAACAATTGAATTCTCAACATCTCACATAAATCAACTTGTTTCTTCTCAACACATATTAGATAGCTACATGAACCATTCTTGTAGCCATGCCATCTTCTCTTGAACTTCCATAGAACTTTGTTGTTAGAATTTTGCATAAATATCTGACATTATCTTGTTTGATTTACTGACTACAATTCCTCTTCCATTATAGCTAGATCTTGTATTGTCAATGACAATCTTCCTCATGTTTTTATCATTCAAAGGAATCTCTCCACCTTTAGATAAACTACTTACATCATGAATAAGGTCTTCTGTAATATCAAAAACTCTATCATCCATCTAGAATTTCCCATTATGAATTCTACTCATAATGATTTTAATGCTCTCATCATCATTAAACTCATACTTCATAGAATAGTTGACAATATCATTGTTTTCTAGGTGTTCATATCTAGGTTTAACTACCATGTCATCATTGTATAACTTCTTATAATCTCCATTATATTCTGTATCTCTAAAGGTTTCAAATTTACAACCTAAATAACCTTTAACATTCTCTAGGTGCAATACTCTGTCTAGTACAGAAGACAATGCTAAGCTATAATTCATTTTTGTCAGTTCTATAGGTTCTTTCTTATTTTTAGGTCTATTCTTGTCTTTAACATTATGAACCATTGAAAAATCCATCTTAACAACTGATTATAGATTTTGAATCAAGTCTCTGTTACGATAAATACCTCAACTTCACAAATTTAGGGCTTTGGTCTGAGCGACGCTGCAAACTGATTTCAAACTTCTGCAAATATCTCCAAATCACTTTTGCTACTTTTCAAATCTCTTTCAATCACTTTGTGGTTGAAATTACTTTGATTTCAACCTTATAACACTCTGCATTAACTCAATCTGACATCACATTCATTCATTTTGCTACTAAAATGCCAAAAAGCTGATTCTTCAAACCTGCAATAGTAAATCTTTTTGTGACCTTGCAAAACTTCATATTTATTTTTGCGCACTTAACCAAAGATTTAGTACATCATAAAAAATCTACATCTAACTACGCAAAACTTAACTCTTCCAAATTCTAAATCTACACTATTTCTAAGTTCCTAAAATACTAAAAATAACAAAGTTTAAGTGCTCAAAGATAAGTTAGGTAAAGGTGCAACCTTACTATCACATACATTACCTTTCTAACTATCTTCAACACTGAATAGAATTTCTCGATCATTAGGCTGAACAAATTTCACTTCATTTTCATTGCTGCAACATCCTTTCTCTGTGTTTCCTGCATTTCCATTCCTTCTTCCATAGTTTCTAGGGTTAGGGTTTTGATGATAACTTCCATTATTCATTATGTAAAATGTTGTTGTATGTCGAATCTTATTGCATATCTAACAAATGATTCCATTTGATACATATGTAGGTGCTTGCTGATTCATTTGAGTTCTGTAATTTCTATCAATGTGTCCAACTTTGTTGCATCTGTAACAAACTATTCCATTTCCTCTTTTCATGCTTCAGATGTTCTTTGATATGCATTGTTAGTATTCCTAGACATTCTACTATAATTATTTTCAATAACTTTAGTATTCTTACATTCAATAGCTCTATGTCCAAATCCATGACAATTATAACAATATCAATTAAGATGTTTAAATTGCTTACCTGTAAAATCTTTCTTCATGTGCCTAATAGTATTACAAGAAAAACATCTACCTTTGAATTCTCTTTGCATATCTTTTGATGATTCTTCTTACTTCGTTGGTTCTTCTTGTTTTGATGATTCTCCTTCTTCTTTAGGTGCAACTTCTTCTTTAGCTAGATTTTTAGATTTGTTCTCATCTGACTTTGTTTCTACACTTTTAGGTGCTATTGGATCTGACTTCTTATTTCCAGAAAATATATTGTATCCGAGACCAATTTTATCATAGAATGGTTTCTCATAAGATATTTTCTCATTGATCTTTGCACTGTTAGAATACAATTTCTCAAGTTGTGTTTAGATTGAGTCAGTTCACCTTTCACTATCTTATTGTATTTCTCAAGTTCATCATACTGTAGTTTAACTTTGTCAAATTCAGATGTCATCTTTCTAAGTTTATATTTCATATCTTCATTCTCATTTTTCAAGTTTTCATTTTCAGATCTCAGATTTTCATTTCCATCTCTCATGCTAAGCTTCAAATTTTCTATTTTCAATTCATGCTTAAGAATCACATTTTCTTTTTTTGGGTCATCACAATCTTCAATAAGGACTTCAGATTCTTTCACAGATTTCAGATCTTTGATCTTACCTTTCAATCTATCAATAATACTCTTTGCATCTTCATACTTTCCTTTCAAGGTATTTCTTTCTTCAGTAAGTAAATCAATCTTCTCAAGTGCTTCTTCAAGATTCTTTTGCAACTGATCCATATCCATAGAGATCTTACTCAAGCTGTTAAGCTTTCCTTTCCTCTGAGTAACTGTGCTCTGATACCAATTGTTAGAAATAGGAAATACTAAGAGGGGGGGTGAATTAGTATTTCAGAAACTTTTTCTCACTTATGGATATTACAAATTACTTTAGTGCATATGAAGATAATCAAGCTAATAAACAAACATAGCAGTACATGAAAATAACTCATAACACATGTTTTTTTCTCGAGGAAACCCTAGCCAAGGGAAAACCCTAGTGGGGATGGTACCCACAAATGATCACTAATCAAAAATATCATGTTAGGGATGTGGTGACCCTATTAGGAGTCAATTAAAATCATATAGTAGATCTATCCTAGTTAAAGGACTTTAGGCCTTGTTAGAAGCCTTAACCCTGATAGGAGTTAAATCACAAAACCTGATCACTAGATGAGCTCACTACCCAAACAGGCAATACAAACTTGCTTTCTGATTACAATATGATCTGACTACAACTTCACAATAATAGCCTTTATCTCTATCACAATATACAACAATATTACAACATTCTCTATCACAACATTTATAACTTTCTTACTAGTTCACAAGGTACATTTCAACTACTACTACTTTGCCTTTATACAAGTTACAAACATAAATCTTCTTCCTGTTGGCCTGCACATCATAATTACATCTTATGTCATCCCTTTATATCATTAAGATATTATTTTGCAAGGAAAAATAATTCCTTAATCATTTTACCAATTCTGACCTTGTTTCTGCTCTATCGGCTTACAAACTCTCATCAGTAATCTTTGAATGAATTTATCTGTACGGCTCCAAAATTTATGTGCTTTGAGATGGGGTATCCTCATACTCTATAGGTGCTTTAGTTAACTGTGCAAAAAAAAATATTATCCAGTGAATGTCGCCGACTAGATGTTTCTCGGCTGCTCTGACTAGATATTTAGACAATTTCTTTCTACGATCTCCAACTATAGCTTTCCAAATTATGTGCTCTTAATATTGATCATATGTTTCCATAATGACAACATCTATGCATTCACATTAGCCAAATTGTCAACATATATCATCTATAAAAATTTCAGCTATGATAAGAGTGTCATCAGTGTTTCCTTTCATATATAAATTACTATTATCACTTTTTCTAGTAAATCCAATACTTAATAGATAGGTATGAAAACTTTTGAATACCATGCTCTCAGTGCTTGTTTCAGTCCATACAGTGCTTTGTGTAGTCTAAAAACCATATCTCAATTATCTGGATCTTCAAATCCTTCAGGCTGTTCAATGTAGACCTCTTCTTCAAGTATTCCATTCAAGAAAGAAGACTTAACATCCATTTACTAAACTTTAAACTTCTTATATGGAGCATATGCCAGTAACATTCTGACACCCTCAAGTCTTGCAATAGGTTCAAATGTCTCACCATAGTCAATTCCTTCTTCTTGTGCATATCCTTTACATACAAGTCTGGCTTCATTTCTTGTCACTTCTCTATTTTCATTCAGCTTATTTCTGAAAATCCATTTAGTACCAATTACATTCTTATCTTTAGGTCTGGGTACTAAAGTCCATGTCTTGTTCTTATTGATATGCTCAATTTCACCAGTCATTACTTTGACCCATTCTTCATTATCCAAAGCAACTTGTACATTCTTAGGTTCAAATTCACAAACTAAAAAAGTACCTTGTCTTGTTTTGATTCATGTTTGCATTCTAGCAGCTTTATCTCCAATGATTTGATTTTTAGGATGATGTCTTCTAACAAATCTTGCTAGTATCCTTGATCTTCTATCTTATGCATCCTGCTATTTATTTTTTTGTACATTCTGTTCTTGTTCATTATCTTTCTTAGTAGGTTCTCCTTGACCATCATTAGGTTCTATCAGTTGTTGTGCATTATTTGTCTATCCACCAGTTGCAGCAGTCTGTGATATCCTTGGTTGAAACTCAGGGAACTCATAATAAGTGAATTTTCGGTAGTCCTCGGGTTTTTTAGGCTTTTCTTCATCTATAACCTTATCATCATATTCATCAACTTGAACATTTACACTTTCAAAAAAATTATTAGTCACCTTGTTCAGACATTTGTAATCTTTTCTTTGGGCATAATATCTCAAGAATATTCCTTCATCACCTTTAGAGTCAAATTTACCATTCCTATCATCTTTTAGAATAAAACACTTACTTCCCAAGATTCTAAAGTAACTTACATTAGGCTTGTGTCCAAACCAAAGTTCATATGGTGTTTAGTTGGTATCTTTCTTCAACTATACTTGGTTAAGCACATAAACTACAGTGGTTATAGCTATTATACACTGAGTTTGCACCCTTGTTTCAAGCTCTCTTGGTTTTGATAACTCAGTATAACATGGGAATCATCTCAAGGTTGTGGGACCTTATGCTAACTAAGATGAGACCTCCAAGTTCTAGGCTAGTTTCTCTTGGATAATCACCTTAATTTTCTTCCTGACAGGAAAGTAAATCTTTTGAGGAAAAGGGATAGAAGGAATGCATGAAAGGGAAATGACTTGAAAGAAAACTACCTACTAGGTGATACACCGAAACTAGGGTTTGGATCTTAGTATAGAGGAATGAAATCACTAAAGGAATTAGATCTAATAAGTCACAACTCATTGAATAGGCTTGCATAAGTATTTCATAGGAGGGCCTGAACATATGACACAACCTATGACCTGCAATCAAACATTCTCTTCTGCAACTCGGTGTAGGATTGAGACAAGAATGCTTGGGGCTTAAGTATACCCACAAAACATCTAAATTAGATCAAACATAGTGACACACATAATCACAAAAAATGAAAGGGACTAGGAACTCTAACTTTCACTGATAACATACATAAACTTCAATCCAATAAGAGATAATGCAAACAAGGAAGCATAGGGATATGAAGGATTATCACAAAATACCTCAACAATATTTGTATTATCAATGGGAGACTTATAGAATGTAAAAGCCAAAGGGTAGAACAAATGCCACGGATAGCTCCTAGAAAGAGAACAACTCTTTTTACATAAGGTAAACTCTTAGCTCTAAAAGCTCCAAAATAAACATTATATACATCTCCTGCATGCAGGTAGGAGAAAAACCTAACTAGGGTTATAGATTTTACAATTGAACAATCAACCCTAATTCTATCAAATCTGATCATAAATAACTCTCTACAATAGTAAGGCTGATCAGATATCTTCTCCTTGCATGCCCATCTCTGTACTGCAATCAACCTGCACACAAGCACCCTGGATCATCCACTTTCCTACGCAAAAGGCTTCACCATGAATGCACTAATTGGTACACCTCTGAGACAAGAAATGACCCATGATGGCTGCCCATGCCTTTTGCATCATCTTCTCAACTGAAAATGTCCTAGTGACATCAATTTTCTAAGGTACCATGCCACTGCAAACCATTGAATTTAAGAAATGGCAAAACCCTCTGCAACATTTTTGAATTTAAATGGCAATGGTTAATGGGCCATTTTAAAATGAAACCGTCAATCTTCCTTTATTTCCCAATAGATGAATGGCCCAGATTCGTTAGGAATCCTAGTTTACATTTAAAACAGCTGCAAAAAACCTTTAAAACTTTTGGCCACCTCACCAAACCCTTCGATGAATGAGAACATAGCAAGTCAGCTACGAGAACTACAATTTAGACCCACCTTTTATAAGCCTTTGATCGAATGATCGTCATTATACCATGATGTTAAAAACCTTGCAACTTATCCTAGTGGTATAACAACAATCTCAAGATCCTTCAATACTTTAATTTCTCTGAAGACTTGAGGTCTCACACTGACATGTCATCCATTCTCAACAAATCATATTGCACCATATTGACATGTAAGTGGGTCCACTTGTGAACACTCCTTATTACTTAAAACCTTCGTCGGCTGCCACATCAACCTCACTGTCAACCAATGAAAAATGAGCACATGAACTTGACCTGACATCTTGGACCCATTGGATTATAAACTTTAAATCAATGGTCATCGTTATACTGCGATACTAAAACTCATGCATTTTTCCTTAGCGGTATAACAACGATCATTGGATCTTGCAGAACTTTAACGTGCCTGTAGGCTCAAATCATTTGGTCCCACTGACAACTCTTCAAGTCATCAAAACTTAACCAATCAATGTACTCCAATTGTGAACACTTGGCAGTGGACCCCAACATCTGTCAGCTCTAAAAAAGTAAAATATACAGTCAACGCATAATCGCATAGGTCTGACACATTGCTTGCAATCTCATGCCAACCATCGAATCATCCATGCTATGACCCTACTAAAGAATTTGGATGCACTAATGTGTCTGCATCTCCTTTTAGCTTAGCCAATCAAAAGGCAACATCTCAGCACACATCACCAACAATGGAACCACCGTAGGCAAAGTCTCTAAAAGGGAAGTCGACGGCCATCGTTACACCACGATGATAACTTCCTAGCATCTTTCCTTAGTGGTATAACGATGATTGTTGGATCTATCAGTACTTTAACTCTTTGCAAACTGGTAGCCCCACTAACAACTGCCACCTCGAAACCCTGTGGGCCAACCAAAAATTGCCATATGTGCTTGAATGGCAACTTGGACCCACTATTCAAACTATCTTCATAAAGTAGATCAGATGGCCATTGCTACACTGAGATGTTAAAACTTGATCATCTTGGTCCAACGGTATAGAAAGAGCCATAGATCTCATTCTATCTTTAATCTTTCTGCAAGGCTCAAAAGGACTGGCCCACCTGACAATGAATGAATCATCGCTGCCAATGAATTAGGAGCCTCCAACTAGGATGACATGGAAAAAGGGTCCACCAAAGCTAATGCACTAAACAAAAGGTAGAATCGCTATTTTTCAAAGCTCTGACATAAGCCTTGCGATCTAGCACCAACCGTTGGATCTACAGAGATCGGACCCCACAAATTCAACGCCCAGACTTAGGAAAAATTAAAGTTGGGACTTAGGAAAGATTTATCATGTGAGAAAAAGGAGAACTTAAGCCATTGAAAAAGTAACTCTGAAATAGAATAAAGGCTTAAGGGTTCTGAGGCTTTAAACACCAATGGCTAGTTTTTGAACGTTCAGACCTGTAACCCAAGGAATGAGAAAAATTACAGAGGCCAAGAAACAAAACGTAAGCTCATGAAAATTTTAGGAATGCTTGGCATGGACAAGACAGAGACCAGGGAATATAATTTAGCTGAATTTAAATGAATATGAAAATTTGGATAACATTTTGGCGATTTCTGCTAGATGTCAACCTGCTAGACATGGAAAACCAATGGCCTTGACATATCCATTGGGTATAGGAGTCACTTCAGAACACAAAACTTTGACAGGGACAAAACTTGTGCATGAGAAATTCTTGGAAAATAAGGAAACACTAAGCTAGAAAATAGGAAAAGTGGTGAAGGGTGCTCCCCTTAATACCACAAACACATAACAGAAATAGAGAAACAACAACAATTTGCAAGAATAGAAAATTGGCTTCTTATTATCTCCACAAATGTAGAATTCCAAACTTTCAGAATTACAATATGCAAAGCCACATGGGCATTCCCTTTACAATATTCTGTAGGACAAAGCCTCGAATTGTTACCTAGATCTGTTACCTAGAACTACCCTAGACAACTCTACAGGCCTTCTTTATATAGGCAATTTCCACCACCCGAGAAGGCTCCAGAAATTTATCCCTTAGGGCCGACCAAACTTAAAATTATTTTATTTTTCATTTTATTACATCAAAGTTGGCTCAAAATAACTTTTGAAACCTGAACAAAAATTTTGAAGGAAAATTATTTTTCGCCATTTCAGGTGGTCCGACTTCCGGAGACCATAAGTCATCACCAGTTGACCCGATTGACTATTATAACATCATTTTAAAAATGCCATGAAGTGTTCTAATAGCTTGACCCGCGCAAGCGCTCGTCACACAAATTCTCGACCTCATTCAGGGCCTCTAAAGCCTTCAAAACTGAGTTCAAAGTTTCTGTACCCTACTGCCAATACTGAAAATCTTCAATATCTTCAAGACTAGACTTGATCTAGCCATGAAACTTTACTCGCAGGCTAATATGACTAAGATGAACCTCCTCATGCAAAATCAAAACATTCTGAGATTGTATGACCAACTTACTAAAAATAGCAAGTTTCCACAAATAGCAGTTGTGCAATAGATAACCCTTATTGAATATGAAAAACAAAAATAAATATTTTTGGGTGATGCAAGACTGCTCTAAAACCCTGGATGCACCTGCATCAGACACTCGGGGTAATTTGAGAAGTGACCCTGTCACATCTCAAGTGTGTACAGGAAAACCATGATGGTTAACCTCCTCCTTTGTCAGCCATGATGAACCTTCAACAGGTCATCCTTTCCACTTGACCAGATATTCTTCATATGTCTTGTTCCTTGTGCTTCTGCCAATACGACTATCTAGTATGTCTTCAATCTCCTTGATATCTGAACTGGTTACTGGAATACTCCACTGTGTTGCTGTAACCTCATCTTCAACACCTCCTTCATGATATTCTGTCAAATCTGAAATGTTAAACACTGGTGAAATATTCAGCTCAGTAGGAAATTCTATTTCATATGCATTTCCTAAATCATGCTTCTTCAGTATTTTACATGGCCCAAACTTCTTCATTTTCAGCTTTTTATATGTACCAACTGGAAATTGCTTCTTTCACAAATGAATAATGACTTCATCTCCAACCTAAAATTCTTTATGCCTCCTTTTCTCATCTGCCTTAGCCTTATACTATGCATTCATCTTGGCAATGTGATTCCTCACCTCCTCATGGATGTTCTTCAAATGCTCTTTCAAAATCCTTAGCTTCAGCACTACTTATTTCTCCTTTATCTATCTTTCTCAATTCAGATGCATTTCTTGGACTACTTCCATCTACAATCTGGGATGGTGATTTACCAGTGCTTCTATTGATGGAATTATTGTATGTAAATTTTTCCTGTGGTAAAATCAAATCCCATCCTGTTGGCTTGTCTCCAACCAAACATCTCAGCAAATTTCTCAAACTTCTATTCACCACCTTTGTCTATCCATCAGTCTATGGATGATGTGATGAACTAAAATTCAAATATGTCTTCAACTTTTTTCATAATACACGCCAGAAATATCCAACAAACTTAGTGTCTCGATCTGAAACTATGGTCTTTGGTAAACCATGTAGTCTCACCACTTCTTTGAAAAATAATTCTGCTATATGAACAGCATCACTAGTCTTCTTGTAGGGAATGAAATGTGCCATCTTCAAAAATCTATCAACCACCATAAAGATTGAATCATGTCCCTGCTGAGTCCTTGGTAGACCAAGAGTAAAGTCCATACTGATATCCTCCCAAGGCTTCTCTGGTATAGGTAATGGTTGATACAACCCTATAATCTGCTTCACTCCTTTTGCCATCTGACATAATCTGCAACTTTGTATGAACTTCTTCACATCTTGCTGCAATTGTGGCCAATAATAATTCTCACTAACCAAAGCAAGGGTTTTATCACGACCAAAATGTCTAGCCAATCCTCCACTATGCTTTTCTTTGATGAGATTCTCCCTCATAGAACTTCATGGAATGCACAACTAACTCCCTCTAAATAGCATATCATCCTGGATGATAAAATCCAGTCATTTCATCATGTCTAGAGTAACAGGTTCTGTACAAGCTTTCCATGCTTCACCAAAATCAGGATCCTCCAGATACAAATTCTTGAATTCCTTGAACCCAACCACTTCAATCTACATTTATGTCAGCAATAGTTGCCTTCTGCTAAGAGCATCTGCAACTTTGATAGAGTTTCCACTCCTGTGTTTCAAAATAAATGTATAACTCTGCAAAAACTCAACCCATTTCAAATGCCTCTGATTCAACTTTCCTTGACTATTCAAATATTGCAAAGCTTGATGATCAGTGTACAAAAAAACTCCTTAGGAAGCAGATAGTGTCTCCACTTCTTCAATGCCTGAACTATAGCATAAAATTCCTGATCATAAATAGAATATTTTCTCTTGGCATCATTCAACTTCTCACTGAAATAAGCAATGGGTTTACCTTCTTGGCTCATAACAACTCCTATTGCAATACCACTAGCATCACAATCTACTTGAAACACCTTGTTAAAATCTAGAAGTGCTAAAATAGGTTGTTCTGTAACCTTGTGTTTCAACAATTGAAAACTCTTTTCAGCCCCATTAGTTCACTTAAACTCTTTTCTATCCCCTCTCATTGTTTCAGTCAAGGATCCACAAATACTGCTAAAATTTCTGATAAACTTTCTATAAAAGCTAGCTAAACCATGAAAAGATCTTACCTCAGTAGCACTCCTTGGAGTGGGCCATTCAAGGATAGCCTATACCTTCTTTGGGTCCATTTTTAGACCTTCTTCTAAAACTACAAATCCCAAATACACTAACTCTTTCTTCACAAAACTGCACTTCTTCAAATTAATCAACAATTTCTCTTCTCTCAACTTCTCATATACCAGAGGAATATGCATCATATGCTCCTCTAATGTCTTACTAAAGATCAAAATATCATCTAGGTAAACAATGACAAACTTACCCAAAATTCTTTCAAAACCTCATTCATGAGCCGCATGAAAGTGCTCAGTGCATTGGTTAGCCCAAAAGGCATGACTAACCACTCATACAATCCTTCCTTTTTCTTGAAGGCAGTCTTCCATTCATCTCCTTCTCTGATCTGAATCTGATGATATCCACTCTTCAGATCTATCTTTGAGAAATACACAGCTCCACTCAAACAGTCTATAATATCATCCATTCATGGCAATGGAAACCTATACTTGATTGTGATCTTATTTATTGCTATGGAATCTGTAGACATCCTCCATTCTCCATTCTTCTTTGGTGCTAATACCGTTGGTACAGCACAGGGACTCAGACACTCACGGATCAATCCTTTCTGCAACAACTCATGTACTTGTCTGTTCAATTCCTCACTTTCTATAGGTATCATTCTGTGTGCTACCTTATTCGGTAAACTCACTCTTGGGATCAAGTCCATCTGATGATTGATCTTCCTGACTAGTGGTAATCCATCAGGTACATTATCAGATACAATATCCTGAAACTCATTCAACAAATCTGCAACTTCTACAGGAACTTTTTTACTTCCTCCTTACCAGCTTTTGGAATTAAAGCAAAACACACATGCTCATGCCTCATACCATCTAGGAATTTTCTTCCATCAACAAAAATTATTCTTGCATTACAACATACATTTTCTTTAGTCTCCTTTAATGGCTTTAGCTTATGTCGCACTCCATCCTTTGTTAGGGAATAGGTATTCGCATGACCATCATGTACAACACATCTGTCAAATTGCCACGACCTACCCAGCAACATGTGACATGCATCCATATGTATGATATCGCATAGTACCTCATCATGGTGCCTGCCAATCTTGAACTTTACTAGGCACTGTTCACTAACCATGACCTTGTGGTCATCCTACACTTAGGCAATCCGATATAGATGTGGCTATTTCTGTCTCTTGAGCTTCAACTTTGTCACCATCTCTTCTGACACCAAATTGTTAGTGCTTCCACTATCAATAATCACATCACAACATTTACCCTCACACTTGCATCTAGTGTGAAATAGGCTCCTCCTTTGTTCAGGTTCATTCTCACCACTCAGTAGGACTCTTTTGTAAATCAACATTTCTCCTCTTTGAGAATCTTCAGAATTTGATGATCTGGCATCTTCATCTACATATGCAGCTCTAGCCTAGCCTTCATTCATCTTATCCATCCTTCCTTGGTGTTGAGGATATTCAAATGCCCTATGACCTTCTTCTCCATAGTGAAAACATGTTCCACGGAAGCCTCCTCTTCTTGAACCTTGTCCTCTTCCTCTTCCTCTCTGATATCTATTGTTTTGATCTTGGAGACAATTGGAATTGTTTCCTTTCTGATTTTGACTGCTACTGGACTCATCTTTCTTTTTTAGATCTTCATTTTGGCCTACATATGACCGTCCACCGTGACCTCTTCCATTTTTTCCGCTCTTAAACTTCTTGTTCAACTTTTCCTCTACTTTTATGGCAAACTGGTATGTCTCTTCAATACTATTTCTTCAAACCAGATTCAGCTCCTCCTGAATGCTTGGCCCCAACCCATTAAGGTAACGAGCAACTTTCTCCTTATCAGCTTCCGCATAGCCTATTCTGATGAGGATTCAATAGAACTCATCTATATACTCCTGAACAGATCATCCCACTTGCTTCAAACTTTGCATTTTATTCAGAAGGTCAAGCTCATAATCAACAGGGATGAACTGTCGCTTCAATTTATCCACCATTTGATCCCATCTTGTGATTTTATCTTTCCCTCTTCTATTTCACTCCAATTGAATCTCTTGCCACCAGATCTTTGCATGATCTTTCAGTCTGGCCTTCATGAATTTGACCCTATCAGGATCCTTAATATCTTCATACTCAAAATACTCTTCACATTCATTGATCCAGTCGATCAATTCTTCTGGGTTAAGATTTCCTGAAAATGCAGGATCCTCAATTTTAGGTCTTTTTCCAATCTTGAAAATGGCTCAGAAAAGTCTTTCTTCCTCCTGGTTCACAACTTCAACTTCTCCTTCTTGATCTTCTTCTTTGCCTTCATCGTCACTTTCATCTCTGACATTAAGATTTATTCCTCTGTGAATCTCCTCTTGCAATCCTCGCACTTATCTCTGGAGTGCTCTAACGTCAGGTGTTACAACACCAAGTCTTCCGCCACATTCCCTTCATGGAGGCATTTTCGTGATGCGCATTGAAACCCTAGCCATGGTCCTGGTACAAAATACCTCACAGTTGGTGATCTATTTACACACTCAGGAACTCCTACTTTGATACCACTTGATGAAGGGTGCTCCCCTTAATACCACAAACACATAATAGAAACAGAGAAACAACAATAA
This sequence comes from Chamaecyparis obtusa, assembly GCA_027943335.1. NCBI lineage: Eukaryota > Viridiplantae > Streptophyta > Pinopsida > Cupressales > Cupressaceae > Chamaecyparis > Chamaecyparis obtusa. Next base: position 484,930 of record BSBK01001782.1, read on the forward strand.
TTTGCAAGAATATAAAATTGGCTTCTTATTATCTCTACAAATGTAGAATTCTAAACTTTCAGAATTACAATATGCAAAGCCACATGGGCATTCCCTTTACAATATTCTGTAGGACAAAGTCTCAAATTGTTACCCAGATCTGCTACCTAGAACTGCCCTAAACAACTCTATGGGCCTTCTTTATATAGGTAATTTCCACCACCCGAGAAGGTTCCAGAAATTTAGCCCTTAGGGCCAACCAAACTTAGAATTATTTTATTTCTCATTTTATTACATCAAAGTCAGCTCAAAATAACTTTTGAAACCCGAACAAAAATTTTGAAGGAAAATTATTTTTCGCCATTTTAGGTGGTCTGACTTTCGGAGACCATAAGTCATCACTAGTTGACCTAATTGACTATTATAACGTCATTTCAAAAAAGCCACAAAGTGCTCTATAGGCCTGACCCACGCAAGCACCTGTCATGCAAATTCTCAACCTCATTCGGGCTCTCTAAAGCTTTCAAAATTGAGTTCAAAGTTTCTGTACCCTGCTGCCAATACCGAAAATCTTCAATATCTTCAAGACTAGACCTGATCTAGCCATGAAACTTTACTGGCAGGCTGATATGACTGAGATGAACCTCCTTATGCAAAATCAGAACATTTTGAGATTGTATGACTAACTTACTAAAAATAGAAAGTTTCCACAAATAGTAGCTGTGCAATAGATAGCCCTTATTGAATACGAAAAAATAAAAAAAATATTTTTGGGTGATGCAAGATTGCTCTTACACCCTGGATGCTCCTGCATCAGACACTCGGGGTAATTTGAGAAGTGACCCTGTCACGTCTCAAGTGTGTATAGGAAAACCAAGATGGTTAACCTCCTCCTTTGTCAGCCATGATGAATCTTCAACAGGTCATCCTTTTCACTTGACCAGATATTCTTCATATGTCTTGTTCCTTGTACTTCTACCAATATGACTATCCAGTATGTCTTCAATCTCCTTGATATCTGAACTGGTTGCTAGAATACTCCACTGTGCTACTATAACCTCATCTTCAAGACCTCCTTCATGATATTCTCTCAAATCTAAAATGTTAAACACTAGTGAAATATTCAGCTCAGTAGGAAATTCTATTTCATATGCATTTCCTAAATCATGCTTCTTCAGTATTTTACATGGCCCAAACTTCTACATTTTCAGCTTGTTATATGTACCAACTGAAAATTGCTTCTTTTATAAATGAACCATGACTTCATCTCCAACCTAAAATTCTTTATGCCTCCTTTTCTCATCTGCCTTAGCCTTATACTGTGCATTCATCTTGGCAATGTGATTCCTCACCTCCTCATGGATGTTCTTCAAATGCTCTACAAAATCCTCAGCTTCAGCACTACTTATTTCTCCTTTATCTATCTTTCTCAATTTAGATGCATTTCTTGTACTGCTTCCATATACAATCTGGAATGGTGATTTACTAGTGCTCCTGTTGATAGAATTATTGTATGTAAATTTGCCTATGGTAAAATCAAATCCCATCCTGTTGGCTTGTCTCCAACCAAACATCTCAGTAAATTTTCCAAACTTCTATTCACCACCTCTGTCTGTCCATCAGTCTGTGGATGATGTGATGAACTGAACTTTAAATCTATCTTCAACTTTTTCCATAATGTACACCAGAAATATCCAACAAACTTAGTGTCTCGATCTGAAACTATGGTCTTTGGCAAACCATGTAGTCTCACCACTTGTCTGAAAAATAATTCTTCTATTTGAACATCACTAGTCTTCTTGCAGGGAATGAAATGTGCCATCTTTGAAAATCTATCAACCACCACAAAGATTGAATCATGTCCCCACTGAGTCTTTGGTAGACCAAGAACAAAGTCCATACTGATATCCTCCCAAGGCTTCTTTGGTATAGGTAATGGTTGATAAAACCCTGTATTCTGCTTCACTCCTTTTGCCATCTGACATAATCTACAACTTTGTACGAACTTCTTCACATCTTGCTGCAACTGTGGCCAATAATAATTCTCACTAACCAAACAAGGGTTTTATCATGACCAAAATGTCCAGCCAATCCTCCACTATGCTTCTCTTTGATAAGATTCTCCCTCATAGAACTTTGTGGAATGCACAAATGACTCCCTCTGAATAGCATATCTTCCTGGATGATGAAATCTAGCTATTTCATCCTATCTAGAGTAACAGGTTCTGTACAAGTTTCCATGTTTCACCAAAATTAGGATCCTCTGAATACAAATCCTTGATTTTCTTAAACCCAACCACTTCAATCTACATTTCTATCAGCAATAGTTTCCTTCTGCTAAGAGAATTTGCAACCCTGTTAGACTTTCCACTCCTGTGTTTCAAAACAAATATATAACTCTGCAAAAACTCAACCCATTTCAAATGCTTTTGATTCAACTTTCCTTGACTATTCAAATATTCCAAAGCTTGATGATCAGTATACAACACAAACTTCTTAGGAATTAGATAGTGTCTCCACTTCTTCAATGCCTGAACTATAGCATAAAATTCCTGATCATAAATAGAATATTTTCTCTTGGCATCATTCAACTTCTCACTAAAATAAGCAATAGGTTTACCTTCTTGGCTCATAACAGCTCCTATTGTAGTACCACTAGCATCACAATCTACTTGAAACACCTTGTTAAAATCTGGAAGAGCTAAAATAGGTTGTTCTGTAACCTTGTGTTTCAACAATTGAAAACTCTTTTCATCCCCATTAGTCCACTTAAACTCTTTTCTATCCCCTCTCATTGTTTTAGTCAAGGGTCCATAAATACTACTAAAATTTCTGATAAAATTTCTGTAAAAGCTAGCCAAAACATGAAAAGATCTTACCTCAGTAGCACTCCTTCAAGTGGGCCATTCAAGGATAGCCTGTACCTTCTCTGGGTCCATTTTTAGACCTTCTGCTGAAACTACAAATCCTAAATACACTAACTCTTTCTTCACAAAAATGCACTTCTTCAAATTAATCAATAATTTCTCTTCTCTCAGCTTCTCAAATACTAGACAAATATGTATCATATGCTCCTCCAATGTCTTACTAAAAATCAAAATATCATCTAGGTAAACAATGACAAACTTTCCTAGAAATTTTTTCAAAACCTCGTTCATGAGCCGCATGAAAGTACTTGGTGCATTCGTTAGCCCAAAAGGCATGACTAACCACTCATACAATCCTTCCTTTGTCTTGAAGGCAGTCTTCCATTTATCTCCTTCTTTGATCCGAATCTGATGATATCCACTCTTCAGATCTATCTTTGAGAAATACACAGCTCCACTCAAACAGTCCATAATATCATGCATTCATGGCAATGGAAACCTATACATGATTGTGATCTTGTTTATTGCTCTAGAATCTGTACACATCCTCCATTCTCCATTCTTCTCTGGTGCTAATACTGCTTGTATAGCACAGGGACTCAGACTCTCATGGATCAATCCTTTCTGCAACAACTCATGTACTTGTCTGTTTAATTTCTCACTTTCTGCAGGTGTCATTCTGTGCACTGCCTTATTCAACAAACTCACTCCTGGGATCAAGTCCATCTGATGATTGATCTTTCTGACTGGTGGTAATCCATCAGGCACATTATCAGATACAATATCCTGAAACTCATTCAAAAAATCTCAACTTCTATAGGAACATTTTCTACCTCTTCCTTACTAGCTTTTGGAATTAAAGCAAAACACACATGCTCATGCCTCATACCATCTAGAAATTTTTTTCCATCAATAAAAGTTATTCTCACATTACCACATATGTTTTCTTCAGTCTCTTTTAATGGCTTTAGCTTATGTCGCACTCCATCCTTTGTTAGGGAATAGGTATTCACATGACCATCATGTACATCACATCTGTCAAACTGCCACGGCCTACCCTGCAACATGTGACATACATCTATAGGTATGATATAGCATAGTACCTCATCATGGTACCTGCCAATCTTGAACTTTACTAGGCACTGTTCACTAACCATGACCTTGTGGTCATCCTACACCCAAGTGATCTGATATGGATGTGGGTGTTTCTATCTCTTGAGCTTCAACTTTGTCACCATCTCTTCTGACACCAAATTATCAGTGCTTCCACTATCAATAATCACATCACATCATTTACCCTCACACTTGCATCTAGTGCAAAATAGGCTCTTCCTTTGTTCAGGTTCATTCTCACCACTCAGTAGAACTCTTCTGTTAATCAATGTTTCTCCTCTTTCAGCATCTTCAAAATTTGATGATCTGGCATCTTCATCTACATGTGCAGCTCTGGCTTGGCCTTCATTCATCCTATCCATCCTTCCTTGGTGTTGAGGACATTCAAATGCCCTATGACCTTCTTCTCCACAGTGAGAACATGTTCCACGGAAGCCTCCTCTTCCTAAACCTTGTCCTCTTCCTCTTCCTCTCTGATCTCTATTGTTGTGATCTTGGAAATGATTGGAATTGTTTCCTCTCTGATTTTGACTGCTACTGGCCTCATCCTTCTTTTTTGGATCTTCATTTCGGCCTCCATATGATCATCCACCGTGACCTCTTCCATTTTGTTTGCTCTCAAACTTCTTGTTCAACTTTTCCTCTACTTTTATTGCAAACTGGTATGCCTCTTCAATACTATTCATTCAAACCAGATTCAACTACTCCTAAATGCTTGGCCCCAACCCATTAAGGTTACGAGCAACTTTCTCCTTATCAGCTTCTGCATGGCCTATTTTGATGAGGATTCGATAGAACTCTTCTGTATACTCCTGAACAGATCATCCCGCTTGCTTCAAACTTTGTATTTTCTTTAGTAGGTCAAGCTCATAATCAACAGGGATAAACTATCACTTCAATTTATCCACCATCTGATCCCATCTTGCGATTTTATCTTTCCCTCTTCTATTTCACTCCAATTGAATCTCTTGCCACCAGATCTTTGCATGATCTTTCAGTCTAGCCTTCTTGAGTTTGACCCTATCAGGATCCTCAATATCTTCATACTCAAAATACTCTTCACATTCATTGATCCAGTCAATCAATTCTTCTGGGTTAAGATTTCTTGAAAATGTAGGAACCTCAATCTTAGGTCTTTTTCTAATCTTGGAAATGGCTCAAAAAAGTCTTTCTTCCTCCTGGTTCACAACTTCAACTCCTCCTTCTTGATCTTCTTCTTCGGCTTCATCCTCTCTTTCCTCTCTAACATTAAGATTCATTCCTCTATGAATCTCCTCTTGCAATGCTCGCACTTGTCTTTGGAGTGCTCTAACCTCACGTGTTACAACACCAGGTCTTCCGCCACGTTCCCTTCATGGAGGAATTTTCATGATGCGCACTAAAACCCTAGCCATGGTCCTGTGCAAACTGTCTCATAGTCGGTGATCTATTTACACACTCAGGAACTCTTGCTCTGATACCACTTGATGAAGGGTGCCCCCCTTAATACCACAAACACATAACAAAAATAGAGAAACAACAACAATTTGCAAGAATAGAAAATTGGCTTCTTATTATCTCCACAAATGTAGAATTCTAAACTTTCAGAATTACAATATGCAAAGCCACATGGGCATTCCCTTTACAATATTCTATAGGAAAAAGCCTCGAATTTTTACCCAGATCTGCTACCCAGAACTGCCCTAGACAACTCTACGGGCCTTCTTTATATAGGCAATTTTCACCGCCTGAGAAGGTTTCAGAAATTTAGCCCTTAGGGCTGACCAAAATTAGAATTATTTTATTTTTCACTTTATTACATCAAAGTCGGCTCAAAATAACTTTTGAAACCCAAACAGAAATTTTGAAGAAAAATTATTTTTTGCCATTTCAGGTGGTTTGACTTCCGGAGACCATAAGTCATCACCAGTTGACTTGATTGACTATTATAACCTCATTTTGGAAATTCCATGAAGCGCTCTACAGGCCTAACCTGCGCAAGCACCCATCACAAAAATTCTCAACCTCATCCAAGGCCTCTAAAGCCTTCAAGACTGAGTTCAAAATTTCTCTACCCTATTGCCAATACCGAAAATCTTCAATATCTTTAAGACGACCTGATCTAGCCATGAAACTTTACTGGCAGGCTGATATAACTAAGATGAACCTCCTCAAGAAAAATTAGAACATTCCAAGATCATATGACCAACTTACTAAAAATAGAAAGTTTCCACAAATAGCAGCTCTACAACAGATAGCCCTTATTGAATACGAAAAACAAAAAAATATATTTTTGGGTGATGCAAGATTGCTCTTACACCCTGGATGCTCCTGCATCAAAAAGGAAGTAGGAAACTATACAAGAATTTACAAAATATTATAGAGAGGGATTAACCTCAAAGAATGGCTTGAGATGGAAACCATTGACTAAGATTGGTAGAGGATCACGTTCTAGAGTTGCTAACTGAAAAGCATTTGATCCTTTGCACTCTCTGATAAAAAATGGCCCACCCCAAAATGAATCAAACTTTGTATGTCTACCAGGTATATTTCTGAACTCATCCCACTTAAGGACAACATCTCCAACTTTGAAGTTCCTGACCCTGTCTCTTTTTTCAAAGCTCTTCTTTGTTTGATCCTGATGGAACTCCATATCTTTCATGGGTTTGTCTCTGAGTTCTTCTAATTCCATCAACTGAGCATACCTAATCTGCAAGGGATCTCCTTCTTCAAACAGGGCATACTGAGTGGCTAAATCCAAAGCTGGTAATTCAGTTGAAATGGACAACTTAGCCTCTCTACCATACACCAACATGTATGGGGAATTACCAATAATTTTCTTTGGGCTAATTTTGTCTAACCACATGGAAGCCTTCAGCTTTGTATGCCAATCTCTCTGATTATCCTAAAGAGTCTTCTTAATGATTCTAACTAGGTTCTTATTTGTTGATTCTGCTAAGCCATTGCCCTAGGGGTAATAATTTGAACTTGTATTCAGATAAATGCCATTTTTAACTACCCACTCTGAGACTCTAAGGCTTGTAAATGCCAGTGCATTATCTGAAATGATTGAATTAGGAGTGCCAAACCTATGAATTAAATTATCATAAAAACCTAGCACAACACTCTCATTAGCCTCCTTCAAGGCACATGCTTCTATCCATCTAGTAAAGTAATCAGTTGTAGTGATTATCCATTTGTGTCCTGCACTAGATGGAGGATTGATCATACCAATAAAATCTATGCCCCACTTCATGAAAGGTTGCTTTGTTCTAACTAGCTAAAGGGGAAAAGCAGCAAGCCTCTCCTTTCCTAAAAATAGGGCACATTTGATACATTTTCTCACATAATCATGACTATCCTTGAAGATAGATGCCAATAGTACCCATCCCTGATGATTTTATAGGCAGTAGTTCTAGGAGAGAAATGACCTCCAAAGGGTCCATCATGGAATTTGAACAAGACAACTACTACCTTTTTTGAATCTATGCATCTTAAAAGAACACCATTGTGGTCTTTTCTGAAAAGAACATCATCTATCATCACAAAAGGGATAGATTGTAACTTGTAATATCTCCTTTTTGTTGAATCTAGGCCCACAGGATATTGTCATGTTCTCAAATAATTGATCATATTATGCAACCAACTTGTTGCCTTGGCTTGTTCTTCAGTAGAATGCATGACCAAAGATGCATCCACTGCCTCTGATTTCTTTGAATTTTCACCCTCTGCTAAATTCTCATAGATACCTCTTCCTCTAACTAGCTTGGTGGTTTGGATATCTATGTCCTATTCCATTACCTTAGTAATCCAACTAGCCCTTTTCTCATTAAGGTCTTTGGAAAGCAAAAACTCTTTGATGCTTGGGTGAGTAACCTTTAGATGTACCTTGCTATGAGTTAATAGGTATCTAAACTTTTTAAGGCTCTTCACCACAGTAAGTACATGTTTCTCTAAAAAAGAGTATCTCTGTTCATACTCTTCTAAACCTTTGCTAAAGAAAGTAATAGGTTTCTCCAATCCTTCTAAATTTTCTTGTGTCAACATTGTAGATATGGCATCTTGACCCCCATAAGCATAAAGGATAAAATCCTTACTGAAATTTGGGTTTAAGAGAGAAGGGGCCTTTGTTAAAGCTTCTTTGATAGCTTGAAAATTGGCTTTCCCTTCTTTAGTCCAGCCAAAAGCTGAACCTTTCTTCAACATAGTTGTCAAAGGCTTGAGTAAATCTGCAATGTTAGGCAAAAACCTCCTAACAAAATTAATCTTTCCTATGAAAGATTGGAGACTTTTCATGTGATCTGGTTGGGGTAACTCTAGGATAGCTGCAATTCTCTCAGGATCCACTATAATTCCTTCTTTGGATACTACATATCATAACAGTTTTCATCCATGAACTACAAATACAAATTTTTTGGGATTAAGAGATACCCCAAACTCTCTGCACCTCTCAAAGATCTTCCTCAGATGTTTGATGTGGTCGACTGCATGTTTTGAATAGACAGTTATGTCATCTAGATAGACCAGCACAAATTTGTACATGAGGCTTTTGAAGGCCATATCCATTGCCTTCTGAAATGTAGCACATACATTTGACAAACCAAAGGGTATCTTCTAATAAGGCATTGTTCCCCACTTGGTTGTAAATGCAGTCTTGTATTGATCCTCTCCTTTCACCAGAATCTGATTGTATCCTGAATAGCCATCCAACAATGAAAATCTCTCAAATCCAAAGACACATTGCAAAATTTGTTCCATGGAGGGAAATGGATGGTGGTCTTTTAATGAGGCTCTGTTCAAATCCCTGAAGTCCATACATTACCTCAACTCCCCATTCTTCTTCTTGACAGGCACAAGGATGGAAACCCAACTAGTATGTTTAATGGGGTAGATTATACCACTTTCTATCAGTTTGAGTACTTCTTTATGCATAAGTGGCTCTAATTTGGGATTAAAAGGCCTTTTCTTTTGTCTTACTAGCTTAGCATTAGGCTCCAACTCAATGGTGTGTTGGGCAAGAGCAGGGTCAAAACCTTTAAGGTCCTCATATTTCCATGCAAAAACATCACTGAATTCTCTAAATAATTGTGTGTAAGCTTTCTTTTCTGAATTAGTGTTTATCTTTCCAAACTGCAAATTTTTACCTGGTTCCAACTTCAGTTCAACACAATGTTCTTGTTGGACAACCAGGCCAGCTTTATTCTTCTTAACTTCATCATACCTATTGAAAACTATCTCTAAGGTGACAAGTCCCCTAGGAATTTTATTGGACTTGAGTTGTATCACTTGATCACCATATCTTTGCGCTAATCTATCTTGATTATGCTCTGAGAAGACATCTTCTTCAAACAAGAATTGCAAAATTTGTTCATCATTGTCAAACACTTGCCAATTAATATCATTATTAGGAATAGAAGGCCTGACAATCACTTTGATATGTTTTTGATTTGCTTCCTTTGAAATGCTATTGGGGATGTCAAACTAAGATCCAATAGTAGCTAACCTATCTTCAATTTGGTTTAATTTTCTAGGGATAGCAACAATGTTGAAAGCATGGAAATCTTCAATTGCATCCCAAACTCTATGTTTGTATGATTTCATTGTGTCATTATTAGTTGCACTTATCCCTCTTATTTGGCTGACAACAAGCTCACTATCACCATAAACTTTTAGGGCTTTAAGCCCTCTTTTCCAAGACCACTCTAGTCCATTAACTAGACTTTCATACTCTGCGGTATTGGTAGTGCAGGAGAAACTAAATCTGAAAGCTGCATAGTATTTTTATCCTTCTAGGGACACTAGCATAGCACCACTACAAAAACCATGTCTACTTCTAGCTCCATCAAAAAATAGTTCCCAAACCTGATTGCTCTGATCCTCTGAACTAGTGTCCTCCTTGAGAAGGCTTGGCTCTATAGACCCATTTTGTTGTATTAAATAACTTCCCAAACCAAAATCCCAAATAAGATCTTCTTGGGCCTCTGCAATTCTTTATTCTAGAAGGACATCAGGGATGTCTCCTATCTTAGTATTTTCTTCTCCAATGGTTTGGAAGTCACTATTATCAAATATGGGGTAGTTTATGTTGATGGTATTGGACACATATGGCTCTAAATGGTGCGCTACCAATTTTTCTGATTTAATGGTAACTTTGGTACCATATCTTGTATGAAATAATATGTGAGACCAATTAGAAGATAGATAACCTCCTATCTTGGTTGTGAACTCCCTTGAAAGACATATAGCAAATAACGTAGGGAGCTCTATGATATAGATATCTAGGAGGATGGAAAAATTAGGACTAGCATCCAGGGTCAGACTGGTATCCTTAGCCACACCTATAGTATTGATTGAAGATCCATCAAGTTGTATGACCTTCTTCATGAAAGGCTCATATTTTAGTCCTAATTTGTTAGCCACCTTCTTTGGCATTACAGGGCTAGTAGCTCCACTATCTACCATACAATTATCTACTAGAGAATTTCCAATAATTAAAGACACATAAAAGGGAGGAGGCTTTGAGTTCCTACCTTGCATGATATTGCTTTTGAGGGTGCTACTCGGAGCTTCTTGTTGTTGATCAGTGTTAACCAACACTGGCTTTGCAACTTCTTTTGTAGTTTGAGGAGCTGCCACCTCAGTTATGGCCTTCTTTAGGATTTCAGACTGCCCTAGAATAGCCAAAGAGTCCCACATAGACATGGTGACATTTACCTTCTTCATGTTGTCCACAATGTTAAATGGAGTCATAGTGTGTACTCTTTGTTGTGGTCTCACCATGATGGGCTCTGCTTCTTTGGAATGATGGCCTTCTTTATTTGTAATAACAGGGGCCTCCTTAGATGTGGTATGGTGAGCCTGTTGTAGTGGCTCTATAGATGTAGTAGCTGGGGTACCAGATTCTACTCTCTCCATGTCTTGAGCTCTTCTCTTTTCTCTTGTAAATGCAACAAAAGCAGCTTCATCATTGACTACATTGAGGTCTAGTTGCTCCCAATTAAAAAGAGTAGTCTCATGCTCCTGTGGTTCCTGTTGAGGGACTAACCCACTAGAAGAAGCCTCCGATTGATCTTGTGAGGCATTTTGAACCATTAGAGCCTAGTTCATCCATCCATTTGAACATGTAGCCTAATTATGAGGTTGATTACAAGGAAAGCACCACTCATTATCCATAGCCATATTATTTTGACTAGGCACCATGTCTCTAAGTGGATTTGCAGAATTAAGAGGTGCAGGGTTATATGGTTGGAATGGTCTTTGATTAAAATTTTGCCTTTGTCCTTGATAGCCTCCTTGATATGGTGGTCTATTTTTCTGGTAGGGATGTCCCTAATTTTGATATTGCTGACTAGGACTTTGGCCTTATGGCTGAAAGGGTGGTCTATTTCCTTGACCCTGCTTCTTCAAACTTGTGACCTCTTTAGCTAAGGTCTGCAATAAGTTTGTCATTTCTTTCATACTGGTCTGTTGGCTATTCTTTATCTCTTGTAATTCTAAGGACAAGCTTTCCTAACCACTAGTGCTAGCCTCAGGTGCTAGTATGGTAGGAATAAGAGTGAAAAAGGGCACTTGTGCAGGTGCAATAGGCTGAAGACTTCAAAAAATGGGCATAGGTGGTCTTCTAGCTATCATACCTGCTTGAATGAAATAATTTTTAGCCCTTACAGCTATGTTGAAAGCTTGGGGTAGAGAAACACCACCCATAGACTGGACCATGATAGATATTTGCCCATTTAGGCTTTACAAGTAATAGAGGAAGGCATGGTTAGCAGATGGTCTTACTAAGATGAGAATCTTGTTCCATGTCTTAAGGAATCTACTATTAAAGTCTATCATCTTCTCTTGGGGGTCTTTCCTAATGGTTGCCAACTGCTCAACTAGGGATAAATTATCAGATTTATCCTCAAAATGCTTACTTAATGTATCCCCTAATGCATCCCAAGAATTAATAGAACCAATAGCTAGAGTTCTAAACCACTCAAGAGCCTTACCTTTGAGAGAGGCTACTAGTAGTTTGGTGGCCACATCTTCTTTAGTTATATTGTGTATGCTGCAGGTAGTGGTCACATCTCTTATATGCTCAAAGGCTGTTGTTTTCCCTTCACCTATGAAATCAAGTAGGCTTTTCAGTGCTACCAAGGGCACATCATGATGTTGGGCAAAATTTAATGGACTCCCTTGGTTGAAAGGGGCAAAAGAAAACTGCCGAGCCATTGTAGGAGCTGGAACTTGAAGATTCACAACTATATGAGTTGTATTTGCTAGACTTAGATCTTCTTCCTCTAGATCTCTGGTTAGGGATCTTCCTCGTCTTCTTCTGAAATGCAAGGACAAAGATCTCCTTTCTAAAGTTTTAGGAGGTGTTGATTGAACTCTTCTTGCAGGGGATGTTCTTTGATTTGACCTGCCTTTATATCTTCTTTTTAAGGGAAACTCTGAAAAATTGGTAGGCTTTGAGCTTCTAGTCCCAATATTTCTCATAAACTTTTATGATTTTGGCCTAGATCTTTGAAATCAATGGATTTGCCAAATATACTTGATAGAACAACTTCTAAAATTCAGTAGTATGCAATCTGTATATTAGAGATAACATATCTTGAACATGAATCTAAACTTCAATACTGGTCCCATTGGGTGTGCCAAAATTGTTATACACTGGCACCAAGGTGGGGAATCCTTGAGCTTGGGCCTATACTGATAGACCTTGTGTACTGAATCTCTTTATGTAGATGAACCAATAGGAACACCTTTTGACATTGATCTTAACTTCAGTGTGGTCCCAATGGGCGTGCCAGAATTGTTATACACTGAGCTTGCACCCTTGTTTCAAGCTCTCTTGGTCTTGATAACTCAGTATAACATGGGAATCATCTCAAGGTTGTGGGACCTTATGCTAACTAAGATGAGACCTCTAGGTTCTAGGCTGGTTCCTCTTGGATAATCACCTTAATTTGCTTCTTGACAGGAAAGTAAATCTTTTGAGGAAAAGGGATAGAAGGAATGCATGAAAGGGAAATGACTTAAAATCAAACTACCTACTAGGTGATACACCAAAACTAGGGTTTGGATCTCAGTATAGAGGAATGAAATCACTAAAGGAATTAGATCTAATAAGTCACAACTCACTGAATAGGCTTGCATAATTATTTCATAGGAGGGCCTGAACATAAGACACAACCTATGACCTACAAACAAACATTCTCTTCTGCAACTCGGTGTAGGATTGTGACAAGACTGCTCAGGGATTAAGTATACCCAAAAAACATCTAAATCAGATCAAACATAGTGACACACATAATCATAGAAAATGAAAGGGACTAGGAACTCTAACTTTCACTGATAACATACATAAACTTCAATCCAATAAGAGATAATGCAAACAAGGAAGCATAGGGATATGATGGATTATCACAAAATACCTCTACAATATTTTTATTATCAATGGGAGACTTACAGAATGTAAAATCCAGAGGGAAGAACAAATGCCATGGATGCTCCTAGAAAGAGAACAACTCTTTTTACACAAGGTAAACTCTTAGCTCTAAAAGCTCCAAAAAAACATTATATACATCTCTTGCACACAGGCAGGAGAAAAACCTAACTAGGGTTACAAATTTTACAATTGAATAATCAACCCTAATTCTATCAAATCTGATCATAAATAACTCTCTACAATAGTAAGGATGATCAGATATCTTCTCCTTGCGTGCCCATCTCTATACTCCAATCAACTTGCACACAAGCAACCTAGACGTCCACTTTCCTACGTAAAAGTCTTCACCATGAATGCACTAATTGGTACACCTCTGAGACAAGAAATGACCCATGAAGGCTGCCCCTACCTTCCTCATCATCTTCTCAACTACAAATTTCCTAGCGACATCAATTTTCTAAGCTACCGTGCTACTGCAAACCATTGAATTTAAGAAACGGAAAAACCCTCTGCAACATTTCTAAATTTAAATGGCAACGGTTAACGGGCCATTTTAAAACACAACTGTCAATCTTCCTTTATTTCCTGGTAGATGAATGGCCTAGATTCAATAGGAATCCTGGTTTACATTTAAAATAGCTACAAAAAACCTTTTAAACTTTTGGCCACCTCACCAAACCCTTCGATGAATGAGAACAGAGAAACTCAGCAATGAGAACTGCAATTCAGACCCACCTTTTATAAGCCTTTGATCAAATAGTCATCGTTATACCGTGATGTTGAAAACCTTGCAACTTATCCTAGTGGTATAATGACAACTACAAGATCTTTCAATACTTTAATTTCTTTGAAGACTTGAGGTCTCATGCCGACATGTCATCCATTCTCAACGAATCATATTGCACCATATTGACATGTAAGCAGGTCCACTTCTGAACACTCCTTATTACTTAAAACCTTTGTCAACTACCACATCAACCTCACTATCGACCAATGAAAAATGAGCACATGAACTTGACCCAGCATCTCAGACCCACTAGATTATAAACTTTAAATCAACGGTCATCATTATACCACAATACTAAAACTCGTGCATTTTTTCTTAGCGGTATAACAACAATCATTGGATCTTGCATAACTTTAATGTGCTTGCAAACTCAAATCATTTGGTCCCATTGATAGCTCTTCAAGTCATCAAAACTTAACCAATCAATGGCCTCCAGCTGTGAACACTTGGAAGTGGACCCCAACATCTATCAACTTTGAAAAAGTAAAATCAATGATCGACGCATAATCACATAGGTCTGACACATTGCTTGCGATCTCACACCAACCGTCGAATCATCCACGTTGTGACCCTACTGAAGAATTTGGATGCACTGACGTGTCTACATCTCCTTTTAGCTCAGCCAATCAAAAGGCAACATCTCAGCACATGTCACCAACAATGGACCCACCACATGTAAAGTCTCTAAAAGGGAAATCAATGGCCATCATTACACTGCAATGATAACTTCCTAGCTTAGTGGTATAACAATGATCGTCAGGTCTACCGGTACTTTAACTCTTTGCAAATTGGCAGCCCCACTGACAACTGCCACCTCAAAACCTTGTGGGCCAACCAGAAACTACCATATGTGCTTGCATGGAAACTTGGACCCACTATTCAAATGGTCTTCATAAAGTAGATTGGACAGCCATCGCTACACCATGATGTTAAAACTTGATCATCCTTGTCCAATGGTATAGAGAGAGACGTAGATCTTGTTCTGTCTTTAATCTTTCTGTAAGGCTCAAAAGGACTAGCCCACCTGACAAAGAATGAATCATCACTGCTGACGAATCAGGAGCCTCCAACTGGGATGACATGGAAAAAGGGTCCACTAAAACTAATGCACTGAACAAAAGGTAGAATCAATGGCTAGCGCTATTTCACAAAGCTCTAACACAAGCTGTACAATCTAGCACCAACCATTGGATCTACAGAGATCAGACCCCACAAATTTGATGTGCAGACTTAGGAAAAATTAAAGTCGGGACCTGGGAAAGATTTAGTGCATGGGAAAAAAGGAGAACTTAAGCCACTGAAAAAGTAACTCTAAAATAGAATAAAGGCTTAAGGGTTCTGAGGGTTTAAACACCAATGGCTAGTTTTTGAACGTTCAAACCTACAGACTAGGGAATGGGAAAAATTACGGAGGCCAGGAAACAAAACGTAAGCTCATGAAAATTTTAGCAATGCTTGGCAGGGACAAGATAGAGACTAGGGAATATAATTTAGCCGAATTTGAATGAATATGAAAATATGGATAACAATAGCTTCTCTCCATAATTTTTGAGCAACATTCTTTTGTATCATTAGTGTCCTTGCACAATCAATTATTGATCTATTCCTTCTTTCAGCAATACCATTTTGTGGTGGGCTTCTTGGTGCTGACACCTACCTTTGGTTTCCATGCTCATTATAGAAGTTAGTAAATTCATCAGAAACAAATTCATCACTTTTATCTAACCTTAAACATTTGATTTCTTTTCCAGTTTCCTTTTCTACTTTAGCATTATACCATTTAAACATTTGAAAAGCTTCAGACTTTTCTTTCAGAAACATCATAGTCATCAATCTAGTATAATCATCAACAAAGAGAATAAAGTATCTATCACCATAATAGCTTTAAGTTCTCATAGGACCACATAAGTCAGTATGAACCAGCTCAAGAATATTCTTTGTTG
Organism: Chamaecyparis obtusa; assembly: GCA_027943335.1. Taxonomy (NCBI): domain Eukaryota; kingdom Viridiplantae; phylum Streptophyta; class Pinopsida; order Cupressales; family Cupressaceae; genus Chamaecyparis; species Chamaecyparis obtusa. The sequence continues at coordinate 501,031 of BSBK01001782.1, forward strand.
AGAAGTCTTTACTCTTAAAACTAGATTTATCATTTTCCCCTTTTGACATTCATGACACAAAGTATGATTAGGCTTAGATAAGTTAGGCAAACCTCTAACTCTTTTCTTTCTACTGATTTTGATCATATTATCAAAGTTTACATGACATAATCTCTTGTGCCATAGCCAAGCATCTTCATCTTTCATAAGTAAACAAGAGGACTTATCAATATCAAGATGAAATAGATTACCTCTAGTTTGAGTACTAGTCCCAACAAGTCTTCCATCACTTTCATAGATCTTTACCTTCTTGTTCTCAAATACCATTCTTTTACTTGAATTATTTAACTATGCCACACTCCATAGATTCTAGTTCAGTCCATATACCCAATAAGCATTTTTACATCTTATTCTATCATTTATTACTAGGGTACCTTTACCTTTCATAGTGCATGGAGCATCATTACCCATTCTGACAGACCCACCATTGTATTCAACTAATTCATCAAATTTATCTACATCACCCATCATGTGATGTGTGTAGCCACTATCAATGATCCATGTGTCATTCTTGCTTATCTATGAGATCAGAGCAGAATCCTCTTGTTTCTCTTCTTCTTCTGAATCTTCCTTCATTGCCACAAACACTATTTCTACATCAGTTTTAGATTCAGAGTTAGTATCTTCAACTGTAAAATAATCCTTTTTACCTTTGTCCTTTCGATCATTTTTTTTTTTTGTGTTAGTAAATTTTTTTGAACTCTCCTTCCATAACTCCGTTTAGATCTATCTCTTGGTTCATCATCATCGTCATTTCTTTTCTGAGGACATCTAGTAGCAATATGACCCACTTCCTTGCAATTAAAGCATGCCAAGGGTAACTTACCTCTATATCTTCCTTTACCTTTCGGTAATCTTCTATCCATTAATGCTTCAAGCTCACCAAGGTCATCATCAGTATCACTTTCATTATTATTTCTATTTTAGTTGCTAGATTTCCCAATATTCAGAGAAGACATGAAAGAAAACTCAAAAGAAGGCACAACACTATTATCAAAATTGTTCAACTCAAAGGTAGTAAGCTTACTGATCAAAGTATCAAGTGTGAGATTGGATGAATCACAGTTCTCATAAATAGCAGACACTCTCATTGCATACATAGGTAGCAAGGTTTTGAGTATTTTTCTGATTATTGTTTCTTCTTCAATTACTCCATCAGATGCTCTTATAGCATAAAAAACCTCTTTAACTCTATTTGAATATTCAACAATATTTTCTCCTTCTTTCATTCTCATTTCATCAAATTTACCTCTTAAGCTTTCTACTCTAGCTCTCTTGATAGATGTGTTACCACTGTATACTTGTGCTAGTCTATCCCACATTTCCTTAGCAGTAGTCAATCCTTTGATTTCTTCAAATTCTACATTGGTACAAGCAGCAACAAGTTCCATCATTGCTATGAAATGATCATGCTTGTCATTCAATTGTTCCACAGTCACAGGACCAGTCGGTTCATTGTAGCCAGTTGTCATAAAATGTAGTACATCTCCACCAATTCCAGCTATGTGAAGTTTCATTCTCTATTGCCATACTAATAAGTTGTCTTTGTTCAGTTTAGGCACTTCCCTCTTACTCATTTTGAGATCTTTATGATCAAGTCCTTAAAAATCCATTTCAAGAAACCAATAAGCTCAAATACCAATTGTTGGAATAACTGAGAGGGGGGGTGAATTAGTTATCCAAGTCCCAAAACAAAATAAGTAACCCAAAATACTGTATCTCAAAATACTATCAGTCAGTAAACAAATATCTTACTCTCTGTTACTATATTTATTGTTTATTAGTTAAAGTTCATAGTAATTTACCAATTAAACCAAATGGTTAAAATGTAAAGTATGATAACAAAAAATTATCACAATGAACACTTAACACAGTGATTTAATGTGGAAACCCTGTTAAGGGAAAAACCACCTGGGAGTCGGCAACCCAAAAATTTCACTCTTCTAAAGTGAGGTCAGTGAAGACCCAACCCTATTAAAGGTTACAATACACACTGTTAGGTGTGACCTTGTTAGAGGATTTTACACTAGAAGTTATCTTTCTATCTCATTGTCACTCACTGTGTGGATTTACAGGATAACAATGTTTCACTTGTCAGAATGAAACACAAATAAGACTTAAAAGTCAACTTAGTTAAGAGATTTTCACTATTTACAATGGTAAGAAAGTAATAGTATGTTGATCTGCCTTAAATGCAAAAAATTGTAGATATAGATCACTATTTTTCTCAACAATATTTTTGAACCAACATATCACTTTAGATCTAATATCAATACCACTTACAAACAATCAGTTATGTGCTCTATGTAGCTTAGTTTGTTCACTGTGTAGCTCAGTTTCTGTAGCTCAGTTCAGTAACCTATTTGATAAGAAATGCATGAATACTAGTCCATGCTCAACTTGTGCATTATCTTCTTCTTTTTCTCGGATCGATAATAACAATGTATTTTCTTTCCCCTTAAATAAACATGTAAGTCATTTGATTTCCATCCATTAGATTTTACTGCTTTGAACTTTCTCAGCTGATGTGTCATTGACATGTTTTAATTTCCTTCGTCAGATCTCCTTTGAATTTTCTAGCTGTAGATCTTTGTAACTAACTTTATTCCTTCAGCTTGAAATCATGCAAATCCATCTCATAAAATTTTCAGCTAAACAAATCATTTAATGCTTTTCTATTTTCCTCAGTTAACAAAGAAATGCATCGATAAACCTTCATCGGTTAAACTTGTGCTCAGTATACAACACTGTGTCAGTGTATACTGTCATTGGCATTTACACTGAGATTCTTGATAAACACTAAGTTGTTCTCTTTTACCGACCAACATTGCTTTGTTTCTTTTAGTTTCTTTATCTATAATAGATGAATATACCATACTAGAATCAATATAATGAAATCAGAGACTCGTCAATAAGTTATCCAATGCATTCCTTAACCTCATTGTTGTGACCTTTCACCATTCTTCAAATGTCTCGATAATGATAACTTGTAAGATAAGTACTGTCAAACTAATAAGAAACTAGTTCACATCAATGACAACATAATACTGATTTAACATGTTGCATTATCTATACATCTTCATCTTTATGTGATCTTCAATCACTGTTTCAGCAATCTCTCCATTCTCTTGTAAATCAGTTGTATACTCAACAATTAGTACACTCTAGGCTCCTTTAGGACCCCTATTGTGAGATAAAGCTCTTTAAGAATGCTTAGGATCCTTAAGACTTAGAATAGGACCACTTAAGACATAATAGGACCCCTTAAGACTTAATAAGACTAGACTTAAGACCTAATAGGACTATTATGACCTATTAAAATCAATCAGTACATTCTAGGATTCTTAAGACCTAATAAGACCACTTACTTGACCTAATAGGACCTATTAATACCAATTAGTACATCCAAGGACACTTTAGGACTATTAGTACACTCTAGGTTCCTTTAGGACCCTTATTATGACATAAATCTCTTTAAGAACCCTTAGGATCCTTAAGACCTAGAATATGACCACTTAAGATGTAATAGGACCCCTTAAGAATTAATAAGACTAGACTTAAGACCTAATAGCACTAATATGACCTATTAAAATCAATTAGTACATCCTAAGACTCTTAAGACCTAATAAGACCACTTACTTGATCTAATAGGACCTATTAATACCAATTAGAACATCCAAGGACCCTTTAGGACTATTAGTACACTCTAGGTTCCTTCAGGACCCCTATTGTGACATAAAGCTCTTTAAGAACCCTTAGGATCCTTAAGACATAGAATAGGACCACTTAAGACATAATAAGACCCCTTAAGACTTAATAAGACTAGACTTAAGACCTAATAATAGTTGTTTATTGCTGAATGTGGACCTCTAATCCAAGTATATACTCAACATGGTCATTTCTCAATCATTGAATTACAATAATGAACATGAATTGTTCATTTTACAATATCGATTGAATCAACATGTTGCCTCCTATTTAGGTGGGGTTTTGAATCACAACCATATACCAAACTCTAAAATGGAGGATTTTAAATACCAAGAAAGTAATTACAATTAAGCTAGAATGAGATGCAAAGTAATCTAAGAAGCTGGGAAGAAAATGAGAATTAAGCTAATAACAAGTAAGCAAACTAATTAAAATGATATTGCAAATTAAACTAAATGAAATCATACTAAATATACAATAAGAACAATGCAAGATTTGATCTAGAAACTTGAAATAGAAATGAAACTTAATCTAATAACAAAAGAAGAAAACTAATCTAAAAATGAGAATTAAGCTAATTATCTAATAGCAATGTTAAAAATGTGAAAATGTTATGGTTGACCTCTCAAATCTCCTCTTTGAAGATCCTTTGCTAAAGACGCCACTAAAGTGTGGAGATTGAGAATGAAGATGATAGCATTATAATAGTAATTTGGTAGCTTTTTAGGCTCTCAAACTAGCATCATAGCTTTGCATAGAAGATGATTATTATTTTTGTGAAGAGAAAGAGGCTCTATTTATAGAACTTCTTGATTATTAAATTCAATAGTGGAGAAATCCACTATGAATATAAGATTGAAATGGATATATCAAATTCTAAGTGGACAAATCCACTAAGAATATAAGATTAGATTTTGATTATGAAATTCTAAGTGGAGAAATCCACTATGAATAAAATATTCAAATGAATATTAAATTCAAAATGGAGGAATCCACTATGAATAAAATATTGAAATGAATATTAAATTAAAAATGAAGAAATCCACCATGAATAAAATATTGGCCATGGTTAGGGTTAGGAGCCATGTGCTCAAATAGAATTTAGGAATTTATAAAAATCCCATAATTCAAAGAAAAGATTAAATAATTAATTCAAAATTAATCATTTATAGAAGATTTAGGGTTTGAGTATTAATCCAATAAATGGGATAATAAATGGCTAAATTAATGAAAGATAATTGATTTAGGAATGATTAGGAATGATTTAGGATTGATTAGGATTAATTAGGATTGATTAGGATTATAGAATTGCCTAGGACAATAGGACTTCGATGATGTAGAAATTAGAAGAAATAGGAGTAAATGCGCCAAAATTGATTAGGATAGTAATAGACCAATTTTGGGGTATTACATTTTGTCCCTCTTTGAATTGATGTGCAAGCAACACGTTGATTCAAAGAATAGTCTAATGTGACATATGAAGATATAGATTTAGGACTATCTCCAAAATCAAGGTTAGATTGTCCCAACATGAAGATCAGCCCTCTGGGACCTAGGTTGCATTTAGAGAGCTTTCAAAAGCCATCTCCAGAATGAAGTTTGACTTCCATGAATTAGGGTTAGATTTTCCCAATACCTAATAAGATTTCAAGAATCATGGGATAACCAATTTTGACCAAGAAGTACGAAAAACTAAATATGCCCCAAGTGATGAGATGTTCCTAGCAATGAAGATTTTTCATTCAGATTAGACTGTCTTGAGAGAGATGCTCAAAGATTTAATGATGCAATCATCCTACCCTGTCAAGAGTGAAATCGAAAGATGACATGTCATATGATGATTGACAATAATAGGTTGTAAAGAGAGATAAGATCGATGATCTAGAAGAATGTGGAATGGATTACGGAAGAATGGAGAAGATTGATTGAGATTATTATAGAGGACAAGATGAAAGTATTGCAAAATGATATATGAATATGAGTATCTCCACAACTTTATGTAGTATCTTAGAACTTCACATTTATTGGAATTTAATTTTCATCATTGAGCTCTTTATGTTGTAAGAAAATACAAGCACCATGGTATAATTGAACCAAGATGACCTGAGCACTTCTTTTATGGAATTTAATATAGAAAACTTGACAAGCATCGAGGTATAATTAAGCCAAGATGAATTGGGTTTCATTTGCATAATAGATAAGGAATATTTACCCCTCCATCAAAGAACAACTATTTGGAGTTGAGGTAGGCATTGGTGTATCACCATTAATAGTATCTGTATAAAAACATGAGTTATATGTTGTTAATACTTATTGAACGAATGAAGGCACTTATGCACAGACACCCCAATAATTTGTTCTACCGACTTCATTGGTAAATATCCCACAAACAACAATTAAGAAAATATCATGCCCCATCTCGACCATTCTAATCAATGATATATTTGGAGTGTTAACTCATATCAGAGATATCCTAGAATAACATAGGAAACATGATAACAAAGAAATCCAAAGATGAAAGCATAATCTATAACAAGAAAGCAATGTCAGAAAGTTGACTTCACAAGCATCTGATCACAGTGATCCCAAAATTTAAAATGTAATTTAGAGCTACTTAGGCATGTCAGATTTTGATTTCAATTCTGAAAATGGATCTAGAACAGTCGATTTAGCCAAGGATGCAATTTTTTAAGAAAATGGAGCACTTTTGAAAATTAGGTCAAAAAGCTATATAAGGCCAGGAGGGGTTATTTTCAAAGCATTATTCACTTTTGTCTTCTTTTGATTTTCATGGTCTTCTAGATGCACTAGTTGAGTGTTTCCATTTGGAAATGAACACTTTTCATTTGCCACAAGGAGAGATGATAGTCACCCCTAAGGATATTTATAGGATTCTTAGATTGTTGTTCCATGGGGCCTACATGGAGTATGAGACTTTACCGAGACAAGGTACACTGGCATTGAGGGAGATCTTATGTGATGATGCATTGATGCCTCATTCCATTCCGTTGGGAGGATCTAATGGATAGGTTTAACCAGGACCATCCACTTGTATTTGTGCTTGTGATGTTTTTGAGCTATCAGCTGGTTCCTGATCGAGGTCAACATAGCCTAGAGTTTAGATGGGGACACTAGATGTAGAGGATGTTGGCAAGACCAATGTTCAGATTTAGATGGGGTGAGTGTATACTTGCATAGATGTAACACAAGATGCATGATATAGTGTATCAAAAAATGAGCACCATGGTGATAAGAGTCATAGTTTTGTAGATCTAGGGCTGGGAGCACCTTCCTATTAGCTGGCCTATATTCCATGATGTACGATAGTCTCTGGAGCCATATATATATATAGATATTTAGGTCCAATGACCCAGCTCACACTGGGTAAGATTGATTAGTGGAAGGCCCAGCTTGATGATATGGTGATAGTTATCTAGAGGCCATGGGTATGGACAGAGGTGTGGGATGATGCTAGGCAGGAGCTTTCACATATGTTTTGTCCACATCTACTAATTGGGTGTAGCACATTCATCATCAAGTGATTCTTGCTTACATGCGTCATGAGGTAGTTTAGGAGGCTACAAGACCTCTTGCAAGATTATGCTGCATATGCTCACTTCATCGATGAGATGATGAAGGGATGGTAGCCCATATTAGATCAAGGGAAATGTATGATTGAGGCATGAGTTCCAACTACCAAGTGGGATTACTTACCAGAGATGACAAATGTAGGAATGACACCTGCATATCATGATCATCTTTTGGCCCATCCATTCCCTAGATTTATAGATCCTATCAGCATCGGACAACATTAGGTAGCATAGCCACCACCACAATAGCCATAGTAGGCACCTCAACAATAGGTTCCTCAGCAACCACCCATATAGCAATGGACATGGAGGATAGGTAGACCGATATTCCTCCTAGGACCATGAGGTTAGACATAGGTGCAGTGAGCAGTGGGTCCTAGTAGAGATCCATGAGGAAGAGGACAAAGCACCCATCATAATAGATGTCTCCTAAGAAGGAGGCATAGGTCGAGGATATAGAGATGGACAATCCACAGGGAGGAGGCCAGATATCACAAGAATAGGAGGCACTAAGGAGGAGCTAAGAGAGAGAGAGAGTTTAATAAGTATAGCAGGAGAGAGATGGTTACCACATTCAGGTGATCAGATTGGAGATGTAGGTAACTGATAGAAAGCAGGAGGTTAGAGAGCTATGACATGAACTAGAAACATCATAGATAGAGACCAGATATGAGGCTACTCGGGTGGCTTACTATTATGCAGCTTATTATTGGGCTATGATAGATAAGTCAGAGTAGGTGCGCCCATTTTTTGAGTACACTAGAGCATGAGCTGATCTATAGGGACCACCACCATAGGGACCACCTCCTTAGGGATTTCCTCCTCAAGGACCACCACCTCTTCAGGAGCAATAGGTCATTCCACCTCCTCCTAGTGGGAGTGGCTAGATATATGTTTGAGAGATACTTGTACCATCATTTTGTACCATCATTTTGATATACTATGCTTGAGTAGCACCACATTTTGTATACTAACATTAATATATATATATATATATGAGCCCAATTTGGTATCATTATACTTGTGTATATATTGCCTTGATTGTGATTTTCATGAGATATTTCTTAAATGCTTTAGATGTGTGGATTAGAAATGTATGCACATGTTTCCTTCCATGATATGAATATGTAATGATTATGCACATGCTTTATTGATGTATGGATGTATAGATGGTAGATGGATAATGCCATGTATGATGTGTTTTATGCTTATAATGAATGTGTATGTTTATGGATATGTAAATGCAAATGTAATGAATGAAAATGTAATGCCATGAAATGAATGTAATGGTACTAATCATCTCATGTAGAGTATAGCAATACACAAAAGGTACTGACCAAATGGATTGGTTTGTGAAGATTGAGAGAATGAGGACCAGACATTTGAGCATCCAAGAGGAACCCTAAACAAAAGACTTCGATTGTTGGACTCATCACATTATCATCATTAAGCACAAGATAATCGCAAGATGTCATATAACTCTCACTGGCATTGCAACCATGAAAATATGAATATGACATTAGTCTCTAGATTTATCAGAATGAGGTGTAAGCATTAAGGCACAGGAAGCCAGAATGACCAAAACACCTATTCCTTTGGATTTAGCAAGTTAACATAAGTATCAAAGTATAGTTGCTAAAATTACCAGAATGATGCTTGCATACAAACACACCAAACACACGAGAGTATCCTTCTTTTGCTAAGTGTTTGATAAGAATATTTGTAAGGACCCTTACATTAACTTCATAGGAAAAACAGCTTGATAACACCATAGCAAAAGAAATCACCCCAAAAGACAAGGAAAAGAACCAACCTCACAAAAGTTCCCATATAAAAAGAGTTGAGGTACACATGGCCATCCAATATGAGATGAAGGCTCTCATAGTGGAATCCCCTCTTATATCAATCTATTGGATCATTAGAACTAAAATAGCAAGCAAAAATAAAAGAAAAAGATCATGCCCCTAGTCTTCACAACTCTCGGTCAAGGATAGACGTCTTTGAATTTCTCATAGGAAAATGAGGAAGAAAAAGAAACAAACACACAAAGAAAATCTCAACATGCCTTAGAGAACATAAATCAAGTTTCAATTTTAGTTTAGCAGATTGAAGTTGGATCAGGAAGAACAAACACAAGGAGATCTCAAAAGAACAACGATAGTAGACAGACATAGTGAGAACTACTAGTGACCATCGTGAGCGAGAGTCTCAAGAAGAGACAAGGGTACATGAAGTATCAACAGATAGAAGCAGTGAGAACAACTAGTGACCAATATGAGAAAGACCCTCAAAGAGAGATCTTTAGTGAAACATTAGTAGACAAACATAGTGAGAACCACTGGTGACTAATGTAAGGAGAAATAAACTCCCCAAAAGAAAGGAAAAAGCCCCATAGATTAGGAAGATGTTCCTGAGTGTGACTAGTTTCAATCTATGGAAAGTCAAGCATAATCTCAAAAATAACTGAGAGTAAGTGAATGAGTCATCATTACACCTTGTCAAGATAAGATGGAGAATCCACTAATGGAGGTAATGGAGAATGAGTCCTCATTCCACCTTACTAGGATAAGATGGAGGATCCACTAATGAAGGTTATGGAGAATGAGTCCTCATTCCACCTTATCAGGATAAGATGGAGGATCTACTAATGGAGGATGAGGATAAGATCCATGCCTCCCATCTCCCCACTAATGGATGATAATATAAAATAAGCCTTAGTGGAAGGTCCTTCCTTAGTGTTGTCTTATTTAGTGGTATTTAAAAATACTGTTGTTCATAGTTTATTGTCAATTACAGACTCTTTATCAAATACTTTGGTTAGATGTGATGGTCAGATGTGATAGACACCAAAAACTCAGATGTGATGACTAGTGTCATGGATGGATATATAAGCCAAGGAGAATTCACTAGAGAAAACACAAGTTTCTCAGAGATAAAGGAAAAGAGAGAAGATACAACAAGTGTATCAGAGAGAAAGGTAGAGAGAGAAGATACAAGTGTATCGGTATGGTGAAGACAAGATGCTAGATAAAATGAGCCAACACAGAAGAGGTGAGGAGAGTGGTGATAAAAATGTAGATGAAAGGTGAGTGAGGCCAAAGCTTACCATAAGACAGTCCTAAAGGGATCCAGGCCCTTTGTTGTTGCATGCTGTGTTGAGGGAACAAACAAAGGAAGTGGATGAGGAAAGATAAGAGGCCAAATCCCAAGAGAAATATGCACCATGGAGACCTAGCTATCTAGTACTCTCTAGTTTCTTTGAACAAGGTCGATGAGATGAGCAGCAATAGAGATTGATTCCTGTGGTACATCAACCCAAACTAGAGTCAATCATTGCAGTGTAAGAAATGGTACCAAAGCCACTAATATGGACACAATTTGTGGTGGCAAAAGACTATAATGTAGTGGTGGAAGAGAGAGATGCCTTGCGGCAACATCTTTTAGCAAAAAAAGAAAGAGCAGATCAAGCAAAAAGCAAGGTGACATGGTTGCAAGGCATGGTAGATAGGGGGCGGGAAGACAGTGCCCAAACTGAAGCATCCCATGTTTGGGGGGTACTAGAAGTAGAAAGGGCTTGAGAAAATTGTGCCCAAGTAGCTTAAGATGCCTTACAAAGTAGACTGGAAGCATCTTAGAAGACAATGACAACAATTGACACTAGGTTAGAGGAAACACAAGAGAAACTAACTACTGCGACGGAACAAGTGAGATGGTTGAAACAACAATTAGAGGAAATCACAACAAATAGGGAGCGATGGAGGCTTTTTTCAGAGACTACCAAGGTGAATGATATGTTGCATGGAAGGTAGTAAAGCTTCCCAGGGCATCTTAGTTAATGATGGAGACTCTATCAGTGATGAAAGAGTCAATGAAGGTTGGACAGGAGGCTCCCTATTACAAGGGATTATACCATCAGGTAGTCGCAGTAGATCAGAGGTGAGATGGAGGAATGCCATAGAGGAGAGGTAGGCCAATTAGAGGTTTTGGTGTCTATCCACTAAGGTACAGAAGTGGTAGTAGAGGCTCTTCATTATCAGAACCTGGACAGGCAGAGTAGTGATATAGTTGTTATGTTTTTATTTTTATTATGTTTTTAATTTTGTTTTGTGGGGCACATGATGTGTACTAGATGTAATCAAAATGTTATACATAAAAAGATATTTTATGTGCCCAATTTTTTTGTTTTTCAATTTTTTTTTGTATTTTTATTATCAAGGCACTTTTTGCCAGGTTTTCACTAGGATAATAGATACATCAAAGTGCCTATTTACTAGGTTTTCACTAAGATGATCATTTTTTCAAGACATTTTGCACTTTTTAGGATTTTCTCAGAATAAATATGTACATGAGCATTTAGAAGACATCTCAACTATATAACTTCTTTAGATAAAGAGTGTTGATAGGCTCTTTGAGTTCTTCTCCTTCAGTGTCACATAATTGATAAGCACCAGACCCAAATGCTATAGTGATAATATACGAACCAAGCTAGTTTGGTTCAAACTTTCCTTTCTAAATCCATTTTTGTTGATTCTTAGGGTTCTCTCTCAAGATGAGATCACCCACTTGAAATTCTCATGGTTGGACCTTCTTATTATAGCTCTTAGACATTTGTTTATGATAAGCTCAGAGATGATCAAATGCCACTTGTAGATGTTCATCCAGTAGTTCAAGTTATTGTAGCCTAGATATTCTAATATCTTCATCAGCAATGAGGCTTCTCAGAGAGACTCATTAAGTAGGAATCTCAACCTCAATTGGAAGTACAACATCTGCTCCATATACCAAGGCAAAGGGTGTGGCCCCTGTAGGTGTTTTGATACTAGTGCGATAAGCCCATAGGGTAGGATTGATTTGGAGGTGCCAATCCCATCCAAATTTGTGTATAGTGCGATCCAAGATCTTAAGAATATTCTTTTTGGAAGCTTCTACTTGTCCATTACCCTATGGATAATAAATAGATGACTAGTGCTGAGTAATCTTGAATCTAGTGCATAGGTCTCTCAGATCTTTGTTTTTTAATTGCCCTACATTGTTAGTGATTATCAAGGAGGGTACACCATATCTGTAGATGATGTAGTTTAATATGAATATTTCTATGGATTTTCCATCAGCAATAGCAAGAGGTACTACCTCTACCCAATTGGTGAAATAGTCTATAGTAGTAACAATAAACTTGTGCCCTTTTGAGGAAGATGGATGAATTTGACCCACCAAGTTGAAGGCCCATTACTAAAATGGCCAAAAATTGATGAAAGGAATAAGCTCCTTGGCAGGAGTGTGGATCAGATTACCATGAATTTGGCACTACTTGTAGGATTTAGCATATTTGATAGCTTCCTTTTCAATTTCTAGCCAGTAGTAACCAGCTCTAATAAGTTTATGAGAAAGTGTCAGGCCACTTGAATGAGACCTACAGATGCCTTCATGCACCTCAACTAATGCACATCTAGACTCCTCAGGTTCTAGACACCTAAGGAGGGTACTGTCTAGTCCTCGCCTCAACAAGTCATTAGCTATGATAACATACCGTGAAGCACTACGGATGAGGTGGCATTTTTCATTCTGTGAATAGGAATCTTGGATAATTTTGTCACAGAGATAAGAGTAGATATGGTGGTAGCAAGATGAATCATTTCCAATGACTGAACAAATCATCTCAGATTCTAGGAAATTGTAGGTAGGGTAGTATAATGTCTCCACTAGGAACTCATTTCTGAAGTCATTTTCCAACATTTGTAGCATAGAAGAAAGTGTCACCATGGCATCGACTACTTTTTTATCAACTCCTGGCACTTGCTGGAAAGTAATGTGTGTAAAGTATTATTTGAGATCATCAACCATCTATTTATATGGTACCAACTTCTCAGCTTTTGTTTGGTAGTGAATATGGTTAAAATGGATTCAACCCTATTTGGTTATATTTATATGGAAAGAGGGAAATATGAGATCTATTCTCAAACCCAAATTCCCAAAGAAGAGATCCAATTTGATCAACCAAAAGGTTAATGCATAATCAGATCAATTTATGGAGAATATGGAAGAAAGAGAGAACAAATATAATGTTTCCCTATGGAGAAAGTTATGTTTAAAAATGGAATAATTGAAGTGCAAATACTAACCTTGAATTAGGGCAGATCTAGCAAATGTTGAATCTTGATGTCTGTGTGTACTTTCAAAAGATTCTGCAACCTACTCTAGAATATAAATGTCGAGATGGAGAAAACCCAGAAATCTTTCTCCAAGATGTGCTTAGGTCGACCTTGACCCTCATAAAAGGTCAAATACTAAATTCTTTATTTGAAGTCTGATTTTGTCCCTATTCATAGATCTCAGAAGTTTTCTGAAAAGGGTATCCAAATTTTCTCTCAGATCTGAAATTATGCACTTGTAACTTCAAGAAAATGGGGGTTTTTTTTGTATGGGGGGTTTACCTTGGTCAAACCCCAATTTAGGAATTAACCTTGAAATTGAATTGAAATGTAGTGTGCATAAACAAAGTAATTGAAATAAATCACCTTACTTATGTTGAAGTCCTTGTAGAGGATTCAAATCCTCAAATCCATAAGTAGGAATAATTTAATGGATGTAGAATGAATGTAGGATGTCTCCAATCAATGGTATTTGATCTTCAACACCAACCTTGACGTGATCTTTGCATATGAGAAGGCTTGAATGAATGGAGAAGGATGGATCTTGAAGGGGGCTCCAAAGAGATTGAATTCTTCAATGGCTAACAATGGATCTCCTTGATGAATGGATGCTTGAAGACTTGCTTGAATGCTTTATCACCTTGAGATCTTTGAGAGAAAAGTGCTTGAGATGAGATGTGAAAATTGAACTAGGTCGCACTCCTCTAGAAGGGCCACCTTGGATAATTAAATCCCAATTCACTCCTAACCTTTAGAAAATGGACTTAGATTAAATGCAATTAAAGGATTTACCATTTTGAAACTTGAAATGGCTGACGCAGAGGTGGGAAAACAAATATCCCGAAAGCCTGATGCCCAAAAATCAAAGACATTGGAAAATTGAATAGGGGGCAAAATTGAGGTTGTACCTGACCTGGTCAAGTTTGAGGTTGATCCAGGCCTAGTCAAGTTCAAGGTCGATCCTAACCTGGTTAGGTGTGAGGTTGATTCTAACCCTAAATTGTAATTAAGTCAAGATTAAGTCCAGAGGTCCTGGGGATGCCCAGAAACCTAGAGATGATGTTAGATCGGGATAAAATGTCAAGGATAGACATAAAATCCTATGATTACAATGATGAAGGCTAGGAGGACCTATTTTTAAATCCTACCTAGAAAATAGAGCTATGGAAGAGGGAAAATTAGGAGAATCCTTAAGACCTTAACCCTAATTTTACCTAGAATGAAGAAATCAAGTGTGGGAGAGAAGTGGAAAGTGGGGAGAAAGCCAAATACATGAAAAGATCCGATCAAGGAACTTAACATGACCCCAAACCACTTACTCAGAGGGCTAAATTCTCTTATCATGGAAGTACTTCCATTTTAAGATGATACATTAAGCCCCCACTTTAGCAAGAGTATGGACTCGATGCAAACTCTTGGTAAAGGAGATCAAAATGAAAAGATAATCTTATCGTAATCCAAGGGACAAAGAGAAACCTCAAGCCCCCAGGGACTCAAGTCTTTATCGACTCCTAGATCACAATAAGAGAGACATCTCTAGAGAGAGAAAGAAATGGTGTGATTACCTCACCCAATGAGCACTTATGTCCCATTGTGAATCACATAGGAAAATGGCACAATTGGAAAGATGGAATTGAACCACCTAGTGAATGTGGCTACTCACTACTCAACCCAACAAGGATTCATTCCTAGGAATATTCTATTCCATAAGAATAAAACCAATAAAAGGGATCCAATCTTAAGGACACTTCCGACCTTAAGGGATAAAAATATGTGTATTTGGAATTGGAGGGATCAAGAGATCCTAAAATATAAATCCCTACTTTAAGGATTAATCACTAATCCAAAATTAAAAGGTCTTGAAAAGTATTTTTAGAGTGTGTGTCTTCCTCAGGATTTAGCAACTTATGTGTGTTACCTTCCAAGATTTAGTATATTTTAAATTTTACAAATGCGTGTGTGCAATAAGTGAGTAGAGCATATGCCCCCATGTTAAAGTCATTGTTGACACTTTAACAAGAGCAATGGCTTTAACATAAATATAAAAACTCCACTGATTATGTTTCCATGTCGAGATGCCACCAGACAAAGATAAATCAATGGAAATATTACAAAAACATACAGAGAACACAAAAGGGATCTACTTACCATAGGTCTAGTATGATCATAAGATAATATATATATATATATATATATATATATATATATATATATATATATATATATATATATATATATATATATATATATATATATATATATATATATATATATATATATATATATATATATATATATGATATTATTGCAAATGAATTGACATCATTCCCCAAAGAAAGTAGAACTACGATCACAAAGGAAGAAAGATCACATAAGATATATGAAGGAGAATCTTTTGGGACCATGAAATGGAGACCAAAAAGAATTAGTGCTACCATATCTCGAATCCAAGAAGATTACACAAGGAAACATTTACAAACAATCACACATTTACAACATACATTGAACAACATATAGTAGAATAGAGATACATATAGAAGATTTTGAACAATAGTTTTGATTCCTTCATCACCTTGTACCAATTGAGTAACAAGGATCATATAAAAGAATCTAACAACATTTAGCAAACACATTATGGGAGAAGCACAGTACAATAGGCAAACACACAACAAAGCTACCATGAAATACAAGCCAATCAAGTGTGCTGCCTACTCTCCCCATCTCGTTGTATATCATTTAAGGAGGGTGGGTAACTCACAAGAGGGACTATATCCAACATAGTAGGAATGATAGCCAATTGCAAACAAGGATCCTCTTGAGAATCACAATGTTTGACACTAGGTGTAAGAGTTAATTGTGATGAAAGAATATTAGGTAAATCAATGTCAATGTCAATAGTCTCATATTCATCATTAACATCATCAAGAGTATCTTCTTTATCCAAATTAATCAAAATAGGATCTAAGATATGAATAGAATCATCATAATCATGCATATGAACATCGTTATCAATGACATTATGCATAGGTTTATCTAAAGAAAGTAAAGATATTTTAGCTTTAGCATGAGCATGATTCTTTTTATGACATTCATTAGCAGATTGATTTCATTTTGATTTGTTTGAAATAGGTTGAGAACTAGGAGGAATGATCATAGGATCCTTCACAGGTTCTTTAGGAAGATCAGTAGAATTATTATCCATAGGAGAAACAATCACAAGATCTTGGATAGGTTCAGTAGAAGGAACTTGATTAACAGAGCTAGAAGCCATAGTTAAAGGAGGTATCAAGGGTGTAGATAAAAGACCATGATTAAGATCCACAGGAGGTAAAATTAATTCAAGAATTTTATGATGTTTATAAGCTTGATATGATTGAAAAAGATTATTAGGTTGTAGAGGACATGAATTAGGTGATCAAGGCCAAAATAAATCAAGAGAAACATAATCTCTAGGCCTGGAAGGTTGATATAGACTATGATTAATCATCTTCACTTCTTCATTATGAATGAAATTAAGACACTTATGGATAGGTGAAGCAACAACATGCATGGAAGTCAACCAAGGTAAACCTAGCTTAACTTGAAATTGATCAGAAGTAGGAATCACAAAAAAGGTAGTGTTCACCACTTTTCCACAAAGTTCAATCGGTAAAGTAATAGAACCAAATGATGGATAAATAAAACCATTGCAAGTTTGAATCCACACATCTAATGTATCATAAAATTCATGGTGTAATCTTTTCATGAAAATATTTTCTTCGGTGATAACATTGATTAAGGATGTAGGATCAACAAGACAACCACGAGTAGGTTTCTGAGTAATCCTAGTAGCAATGTAAAGGGGACCATCAGGAGCTTTAATAATCTTAGAGTCATCAAAGGTGACCAAAAGTTCTTGAGGTCTTTTATTCTTAAATTGTTGTCAAGGTTTAGGTTGAATTTTCATTATAGGCTTAGGCTTTGGTTTAGATTGAACTTGAGGTTGAATCTAAGGTTGAGGTTGAGGTGGAGATATAGGTTTACCAACATGCTCCACTTGATTAATGACATGATTGAGATCATCCATATTTGAATCGTATTTAATTTCCATAGAAGATGTTTGAGAAATGGTATTAGTATCATGTGTAGGTAGAGGGTTTTTATCTATTTGAAGGTTTTGATTAGGAGGGGATATAGATGTAATCCCACTACTATCTAGATTGTCAGCAGATAAAGCCTTAGAATCAATGATATCTTGAACCTTATGTTTTAAAGAATAACATTTCTTAGTATCATGACCATTTTGACAATGATATTAACAAAAAGCATTTTGATCAAAAGATTTAGATGCAATTGTGATAGGTAAAAGAGGTCGAATAGGAGGTAGAGTAATCATGTTAGCAGTCAACAACCTATTCATAATAGCATGTAAAGATTCAGAAAGAGGTGTAAACATATGATTTAATCAAAAAGCAGTGGATGTAGAAGTGGCATTATGAGATGTAACAACAACTTGATCAGAAACTACATTCGCTTCTTTGTTTATCTTGACATAGTTGTTGAATTTTTTAAACTTGTTTGGATTAGGAGTAGCATCACTCTTATCAACTGGAACATGAGCCATTGGAGTTTTGCTCTCAAATTGACTCACTTATAATTGATAATGAAGAAGCACTACATAAAGTTGTTGAAAAGAGGTAAATTCAGTAAGAAAAATCTTATCTCTAATATCCTTTTGCAAATTTGAAATAAAAATATGTTGAATATCAATATCAGGAATATGATAAGAAATTTGAGCATGCAAATGCTTAAATCTACCAATAAATTCAGTTAATTTCTCTTTACCACTTTGTTTACAATGCATTAAATCAGTCAAAGATACTTGTGGGCCAATATTATTTCGAAATTGTTGAATAAAGGCGTTAGCAAGTTTTGGAAAGGAATCAATAGAATAAGGAGGCAAGGAACAATACCATTGTAAGGCCTTGTCACAGAAGGTTCAAGAAAATAGTTTGGCTAAAATCCTATGGTCATGAGCATAGTCACTCCAAATCATTTGGAATGTTTTAACATGATGAATAGGATCTCCCTTTCCATTATAATTCTCAAGATGACGCATATCAACTTGCCGAGGAATAGGAGTATGAATAATATCCAAGGACAAAGGACTTCCCAAGTCACATGTAGGAATAATAAACTTGTTTTGAGTGAAGGAAGCAAGTTTTTGTTGTAAGGATGATATATTTTGAGCCAAACTAATGATTATTGAATCATTAGAAGAAATAGGAGTAGCAATATTAGACACACTAGGTAATGTGTAAGGAATTGTGGGAATAGAAGACACAACTAGAGGAATAGTAGAAACTACAGTTGGAAGTGGATTGGAATAAGTAAAAGGAACATTACGATATGAAGGTTGTGATGTGGGAAGGGACACAGGAGGAATACTCATAGGAACAAAGGGAACTGTCATAGTTACCAAAGAAGGAGTATAGGTTGGAATACTAGGTAAAGGCTTAGAAGGAGGTTCAGCACTAGTGATAGGAGGAATCAATCCTAAATCTTGAGCTTCTTGATCTAAAGGTTTTAACATTTGAATGCACAAGGTGAGTAATAACATGCAAGAGGTTAACACCTTGATCGCTATCGCAAAGAACTTTCTTAAGAGCCTCTATAGCTTGAATAGAATCCTGATTATGGTTCTCTTGAAGGAGCTAATTACCCATTTTATCAACTTCAGTGGAAAGTTTTTGGACTTGTTTAGGAGGAACTCTTAAAGCATCATCCTCATCATGGGATGAGTGAGAAGAGTTCTACTCCATTTTAGGATTAGAATCATGAAAAATCAAGTTATCATCTAGGATCCTAAGGAAAGGAGAAGAAAATTTAGGATCAAAGGCACCCATGAGTCTACGAATTCATCTAACCAAAATGTTATAAGTAGGACCGGTGGTAGTAAAGCTCATAAACCAATGTAATGTAAATGAACTAAACTAAGAACACATAAAGCATGAATATAAAGTCTAATTAGCATGCAAGATCTAACACAAAGGAAAGATATAATACCAACAAGATAAAGGGAAAGCACAATAAGGCATCCAATTCCACAAAAGAAAAGAGAGTAAGTATGTTGGGTTCACCAAAATGAATATGGTTAAAATGGATTCAACCATATTTAGTTATATTTATATGGAAAGAGGGAAATATGAGATCTATTCTCAAACCCAAATTCCCAAAGAAGAGATCCAATTTGATCAACCAAAAGGTTAATGCATAATCGGATCAATTTATGGAGAATATGGAAGAAAGAGAGAACAAATATAATGTTTCCCTATGGAGAAAGTTATGTTTAAATTTGAAATAATTGAAGTGCAAATACTAACCTTAAATTAGGGCAGATCTAGAAAATGCTGAATTCTAATGTCTATGTGTACTTTTGAAAGATTCTGCAACCTACTCTGGACTGGAAATGTTGAAACTGAGAAAACCCAGAAATCTTTCTCCAAGATGTGCTCAAATCAACCTTGACACTTATAAAAGGTCAAACACTACATTCTTTATTTTAAGTCTGATTCTGTCCCTGTTCGTAGATCTTGGAAGTTTGCCGAAAAGGGTATCCAAATTCGCTCTCAAATATGAAATTTCACACCTATATCTACAAAAAAATGGAGAGTTTTTGTTGTATGGGGGGTTTTCCTTGGTCAAACCCCAATTTAGGAATTAAACTTGAAATTAAATTGAAATGTAGCGTACATAAACAAAGTAATTGAAACAAATAACCTTGCTTATGTTGATGTCCTTGTAGAGGATTTGAGATCTCAAATCCACAAGTAGGAATACTTCAATGGATGTAGAATGAATGTAGGATGTCTCTAATTAATGGTATTTGATCTTCAACACCAATCTTGACTTGATCCTTGTATATGAGAAGGATTGAATGAATGGAGAAGGATGGATCTTCAAGGGGGCTCCAAAGAGATTGAATCCTTCAATGGCTAACAATGGATCTCCTTGATGAATGGATGCTTGAACTCTTGAATGCTTGAAGACTTGGTTGAATTCTTTATCACCTTGAGAGCTTGAGAGAAAAGTGCTTGAGATGAGATGTGAAAATGAGAGAGGAAGGCCTCCTTTTATAGTGAACTAGGTCACACTCCTCTAGAAGGGCCACCTTGGAGAATTAAATCCTAATTAGGCCCTAACCTTCAGAGAATGGACTTAGATTAAATGCAATTAAAGGATTTACCATTTAAAAAATGGAAATAACTAACCCGGAGGTGGGAAAACAATTATCCGAAAGCCCGATGCCTAAAAATCAAAGACATTGGAAAATTGAATAGGGGGCAAAATTGAGGTTGTACCTGACCTGGTCAGGTTTGAGGTCAATCTTGAACTAGTTAGGTTTGAGGTTGATCCTGACCTATTCAGGTTCAAGGTCAATCCTGACCTAGTTAGGTGAGGTTGATTCTAACCCTAAACCCTAATTCAGTCAGGATAAAGTCCAGAGGTCCCAAGGATGCCTAGAAACCTAGAAATGATGTTAGATCAAGATAGAATGTCAGGGATGGACATAAAATCCTATGATTACTATGATGAAGGCTAGGAGGACCTATTGCTAAATCCTACCTAGAAAATAGATCCATGGAAGAGGGAAAATTAGGAGAATCCTTAAGACCTTAACCCTAATTTCACCTAGAATGAAGAAATCAAGTGTGGGGAAGAAGTGGAAAGCAGGGAGAAAGCCAAATACATGCAAAGATCTGATCAAGGCACTTAACATGATGTAAACCACTTACTCGAAGGCCTAAATGCTCTTATCATGGAAGTGCTTCCATTTTAAGATGATACAAGTAGATACCATTCACTTGATTGATTAGTAGTTGTGAATCACCAAAGAATTTTAGTTCATCCACCCACCATTCAATAGCCATCTTTAGCCCATTGACCAAGTCTTCATAATCAGTAGTGTCAATAGTACATGGGAACAACATCTTGTAAGATTTTGGTAGAGAATATCGTTGAGGTGTAATGAACAGGATTCCAGCACATGACCCCTATTGGGTAAATGATCCATCAAAGAACATTGTCCATGATTGATGCATGAAAAGCATGATAGACTCATCTGGGAACTTGATATTTAGTGGTTGATAATCTATAATAAGAGCTTTGGCAAGCTAAACTGCAATAGCTTGTCCCTTGATAGCTTTTCTTTCCACATATTAAATGTCAAATTCACTAAGAATCATGACCCATTTCACTAATCTACCTATGAGGGTAGCTTTGTTGAGAAAGTATTTCAATGGATCAATCTTTTCAATGAGTCACATAGTGTGGGAAAGCATGTAGTGTCACAAATTTTGGGAATCAAACACCACTGCCAAAAATGCCTTCTCAATTACAGTGTAGTTCATCTATTAAGACACTAGAGTTCTATTGATATAGTAGATAGCTCTTTCTTTGTTGTTTTGATCTTCTTGTGCTAGTAAATCACCCAAAGAGGTATTCGTGGCTGAGATATATAGTGTCAATGGATTCCCATGGATGGGAGGAATAAAAATAGGTGGACTAGCAAGATACTATTTGATATGAGTAACTCCTCTATCACATTATTCATTCCATTCATAAGTCACACCCTTATGCAAAGTTTTAGTGAATGGTTGTGACTTATTTGCTAACTGTGCGATGAAGCGCCTGATGGATTACAGCTGACCTTGAAGACCTTGCATCTAACTAATGTTCTTTGGAGGAGGCATTTCCATTATAGCCTGGACCTTATTTGGATCAACTTCTATGCCTTTAGCTGATATAATGTGCCCTAACAGCTTGCCTGATGTGATGCAAAATGTGTTGCCCCACTTTTCACCCCATAATCATGTTGTCAAAGTAGAAGATTTTGATCTCATAGTTAGGTCTGGTCATGTCTCAGTCTAGGTCTAAGTCTTCCTTAGGTAGGCTATCCTTATTGGGTTTCCCTGTCGTTGCCTTTTCTTCCCTAATTCAGGTGGGTTGTTTTAAAGTCTTGTCACAATGGGTAGGTTATAGACCCCAACCCGGCAAGGATAATATGCTCTTATTGGTGATCTTTCTCAGGTGAAATGGTGATTGGGAGTCATGATCTCTAGATGCTCACAAGGAATAAGATGTAAGTTTTCCCAGATGACTAATGTAGTAACAAATCTAGCATTAAAATTTTAGAAGTTCATCTCATAAGACAGTGTGCAGAGAGTTCATTTCTTTGTATCAATAATCCTTGCAAATTAAGTTCTAAGACTGTTATAATGCACCTAGTCTTTAGTGATGGCAGATGTGTTCTTGAAGTCTTTCAATAGCATTGGATCTCAGTGTGGTGATTGACAAAATGAGCAGTGACATGGGCAATATGATGTAATTGTATGATTTCAATAGTGGTTTGAGATAGAAATCAGGAAAATGAATCAAGATTAGTGACTGTGTACTTGAATAAGTTTTCTTTTCAAGCTCGGGTCTTAGCCTTTTTTGAGAATTGAATGTTTCTTTTATAGATAAATTAAGGTTGTTATTTTTCATATTAAAGGTGCATTGATAAGCTTTGGTGATCATAAGAACTGAAAATAGTGAATGTAAAATGGTTTAATTTTCTTTTAAGTTTGGGCATGTCTCTCATATACAACGAGGCCAAACTTGTATGCACTTAATACATTTTTCATAGTTGATTGAAGCTAATGTTATGCATGATTTGGATACACATATTGATTCTCTAATGTTCAATGACCCTACTAAATAAAATGACATTCAATTTGGTGTCGAAATAATGAAGATATGGTGCGGCGGGCAAGCGGCATTAAAATTCCAAATCGGCGGTTCCTGCTATCCCTCAAAGCCGTGGAAGATCCTTTGAGAAATGGCAAGATCTTGCCACATGGTGGTGGGTATGGAAGGCTTGTATGTGATGTTAAATCAATGGATACCATTTTCCCATGATAACATTATCTTACCTTTGTGGGAAATCAAGATTATGACACGTGTAAAGGTGTTCCATGTTCGCTATGCTGGTATCTCTGTCGATGTAATAGATTCCTAATTGATGGATGCCACTTTTCCGCTATGGTGTGGAAGATCCTTTGAGGAAAAGAAGGATCTTTCCATGTGGCTTGGTGGGTCTGAGTGAATTTGTTTTCAGTTATAGCATTTCTAAGATGCTTAATCAATAGTTTCTGCTTTGCTGCTATGCTGTGGAAGATACTTTGCGGCAAAGCGGGATTGCACCACATGTCCAATGCACAACAAATGAAAAGAAATTAAAAGATTATTATTTCAAATATATTTGGCATGTGCTTTAAGTCATCTAGGTGCTCCAATTTGACAGGTGGAAAATGGGGAATTAGCTACTCTACTGTTGTGGGTTGCGCATCTTCTGCATGCATTTTTTGCCAAGAGCATTAACAGTGACACAGTCCATTATCGAGAGATGGATTTTTCAGCAGTGGATCAAGTTTCTCAGTCAAAACAATTGGACACAATTTCAGTATTGAAGGTGATCGAATTCTTATCAATAAGATTAAAGTGACAGTGATAATGCTTTCATGAGTACAAGCATGCGACTGTCTAGTGACATTTTCCATTTTATAATTTATCAATTTTGATGTTTTATGTTAAATCTTCCTAGACTGAAGAAGTCTGTTCCTTTCACCTTCTCAAAGGAAAATCAGAGGAAGAGACAAAGTCATTTTGGCTCATTTTATTGTAATGTCAAAAGCACCTATTTTCAGTCTTTTCAAATTCTAGAATAGGAAACACTTGGCATTCTCATGAAGGCCGTATGCTTGTAAACTCTATATATACTGTTGTAAAAGTAAATACAAAGGTTGGAAAATTTTGGCATGAAGAGGGGTTGTAGAGACAATCATACTTGGTGCCAATTCTTTACTGTCCATGTGCTTCCTTTTTCTGCATACAGTCAGAGAGCTGGAGTAGAGAAGAGGGCACTTTTAATTTATGCATTTTTATTCATGCATTAGAGATTGATGTTCAGTTTTTGTAATAGATTTGGCTATAGATTTCAAGCAAATATAATCAGAGTATTGTGTTTGTTTGTTTAAAACAAGGAAATTTTTTTTATTAATCAGACCATTTGGGCATCACTTTTCTAATTACTTTCAATCAGAGTATTGTTATAATCAGTTTTGATGACTTTCTTGCATTCTTAGTCAAGTGGTGATTGGGTGGTAGATTAGAGTACTGTCATCTGATCCTATTGCAAAGATTTGGATGTTTAATCTTCATTTTAATCTCATGTCATTGCATTTGCATAACTAACAGCAATCTTGCATTACCAAAGTTGGGAAGTCATTGGATGTGTGAGTTCTCGAAGTTGGCTAGATTTAGGATCTAAAATATGCCTGAGTTAGTCCTATATAGGATTAGCTTGGTTTTCCTCTGCTATTCTCTGGTTAAGAACATCCCCCGCAGTAGGAATTAGGAGTTAAAACATAATTCATTGAATATTTGTCACATAGGATTATGTACCTTAATTCAGAGGGAAGCTAGTTATTCTCAGAAATAGTTTCCCAACTGTTGTGTAAAGTTGTTCTTCATCACAAATTGGGCAAATTAGAAGGAGAATTAGAAGAAGAATAATCTGTTTACCAACATATTTTTGGTGACTCCGCTGGGGAAGTCGGAAAAGAAGATCAGTGTTGGAGATTATTTTCTCAGTTTTATTGTTATTATCTCTGCTAGAGATTTGTGACTCTATGTTTTTAAAGAACCCTATTTACAAGTCAAGAAAGAATTGAGTTGCAAGGTTTTCTAATTGCAGAGCCTTGGTGATGATTGAAAATTTTAGAAGGCTAATGCTCACAATTGGTTTCTTTACCTACCATGAGGTAAAATGGTGCAACCTCATGAAGATATAATTCCAATTACAGAAGAGCTAGTGAAGTTTTGAAAGAAGAAACTAGCTAGAAAGTTGGCAGTTGTTGTACAAAGACAAATATAGAATCAAAGGCTAACTCAAGCACTAATTAAAATACTCAGTGACCTACAAGATTGAGGTAACATCATTCTCTTTCTCATTAATTTGATGAAGTTTTTGCAGATTTCTATCACTCTATTGTACAAATAGTCTTAGAGGATGTATTGAGGTTAGAATTTTCTGAGAGATAAATTAGGATATGGTTGCACCTTGGGCAGTTGCTACTGGGCCACTTAACTTTGCAGCCTACCATCCTCTTCCTTCTAGTTCTAGAAAGAATATACCTAAATTCACAGGAGATGGGAAGGTTACTACAGATGAACATATAAGAGCATTTTTCATAGCTATAAACATCTTGGGAGTTAACCATGAAGATGTTGCAGTCCGGATATTTGTTGAGACTCTTACTGAAGTGGCTGCAGACTGGTTCTATCACTTGGCTGATGGATCTATTACAAATTGGAATACTATGAGAGCAGCTTTTGAGGATCATTTTAGAATTGTTGAAGATGAATATGCTTTGTTGGCTCAACTGACATCAGTGAAGAAGTTACCTTCTACAAGTATGAGAAATTTTGTTGCTAGCTTTAATAAGATCATTAATAGAATTCCAGTAGCAAATAGACCCATAGCAGGCAACCTGAAAATATTTTTCATCAGTGCTATGCCTCCTGACATAGGCTTTGAATTAAGAAGGTCTCATCTTGTAGATTTGGAGGTAGCTCAGATGACTGTTATAGAATTGGAGGATGATATGATTGTTGCAGGAAGATGGAGACATGAAATTCATAATAAAACCAGCATTAGTGAGACTAGTTCATAGGAAGAGATGATTTAGAAGTTGTCCAATGAGTTGATTGCTTTGAAAAGATAGCTTCCTAAATTCAACAATCCATATCAAAGAAATTTTTCATAGCAGGTTGGTGAATGCAGCAATAAAACTTTGTAGTTGCTTGGTTTACAACAAAGATTAGTAATTGAAGCTCCACATAAAAAAGTGAATGGTTGCATGCTTTATTTGACCATTGATCATGATAGTGAAAGCTGTCTAGATGTGATCAGAAGGAGGCAATTTTTGACTGCCAATTCTTCTTTGTCCAGTGGTGAGACTAAGTCATGTTCCAATTGCTACTCTGAAATTTTTTTTTTAAAGTATGAATCAGATTCAAAGAAACAAAAGACAAAGGTAGTTGCTGATTCAAAAGTTCCTCCAGCAAGAAAAAGATAGCCAACATCCAAAACACAAAGCACTGATGTAAATTCTGAAAAGTATGTTTTGTCTTCTCCCATCCTCCCTGCTTTGAAAGAATCTAAATTTATTTCATCTTCAGTTAGACTTCCATGCATGAGTCATCAGTGTGAAGATAGTAATCAACAAGAGGAGCGTTTCCAGCTTATAGAGAATGAAAAGCATTTCCAGCCCGAACCATCACAAGAAGAAGAAAAGGTTGTTTTTATTCCTTGTTTCTCAATAGTATTTCCTTTGGAATCATTAATTTCACCTTTGGATACATCATTTGAGGTTGGAAAGGAAATTTTTTCTCCTAATAATGAGCATAATGAAAAGGTCTTGGAAAATGCTCTACCTATGTCTGAATACCAAGAGCACACCACAAATAGTTCAAATGCAATTATAGAAGATGTTTAGGGACCATCTTGTTCTGATAAAATTTGCAAAGTTAATCAAGAGGAGGTAGTTCCTGTGGTAGACTATGATTTGAGTGCTTCCCAAGAACCTATGAGTGTGAATCTAGAACACCCTCAGTATTGCAAATAGAAGAATCAGTTCTAGTTCAATTTTTGAATCACTTTGTGGAGCATGCTGAAGT
This sequence comes from Chamaecyparis obtusa, assembly GCA_027943335.1. Classification (NCBI taxonomy): domain Eukaryota; kingdom Viridiplantae; phylum Streptophyta; class Pinopsida; order Cupressales; family Cupressaceae; genus Chamaecyparis; species Chamaecyparis obtusa. Next base: position 528,278 of record BSBK01001782.1, read on the forward strand.
TGTTGAAACTAAATAAATTGCCTTGACTACTACGGGGAGTGAGGAGTTGATGATTGAAGTAGAGGACAAAGCTAATCATAAATAGAATGAGCAGTCACTTCTCTCAATTAAAACACTTGAAGCTACAGAAAGTTTTCCTAAGGTATGTGATGTTGATATCACTAGTCAAGTTATCTCAGAAGATAATGTGTCTCAAGAGAAAATTGAACAAATAGCAGACATATACACTAGTGATAGCATTCATGATATTGAAAATATAGGCCAAATTTTTTTTCTAACTACTGATGAGTCAGTCAAAGCTAAGGAGGATGGAATTAGTAAGCAAGATGATGACTTTTTAATGGATGGTTTGGTGTTGAGTGACAATCAAGTTTAGAATTTTCAGGAAGGTCTCAGTCCTAAATGGAGTATGTGTTATAAAGATAATCCAACATTCAATTGCTCTTTGTTGTAGCAAAAGCATGAAGGTACAAAAATCTGTCATGAGGAAGTTTACGATGAAAAATGGTTATTTGGCAAATTACCATTGCTTGGAAGGTTGCTGAATTGGCCCTGTTTTCACAAAAGTAAGGGGTTGCTGATGAACTCAAAGGATTTATACATATGCAGACCTCTATTTTGCAAAGGGTCATATTTCTCTCAACCTATGAATGGCTTTGCTTGATTAATGCAGGATTCTTCTCATATAAGGTTTATCTAGTTTTTCACACCTTATATGAGGTCTTTTTGTTGTGTTTAGTTTGTTTTCTTTCCTATTCCTTTGTTTCCTTTGTTAAGTTTTGTTTTGTTTATTAGCCTGTGAAACTAGAGATTCAGGATTCATTGTTTAAACATGGGAATGTTTAAGTCCCCAATTAGAGCCAGCTGTTGCCCCACTTTTCACCCCATAATCATACTGTCAAAGTGGAAGATTTTGATCTCATAGTTAGGTCTGGTCATGTCTCAGTCTAGGTCTAAGTCTTCCTTAGGTAGGCTATCCTTGTCGGGTTTCCCTACCATTTCCTTTTCTTCCTTGAGCCAGGTGGGTTGTTTTGAAGTCTTGTCACAATGGGTAGGTTATAGACCCTAACCTGAAAAGGATAATATGCTATTATTGGTGATCTTTCTTAGGTGAAATGGTGACTGGGAGTCATGATCTCCAGATGCTCACAAGGAATCAAATGGAAGTTTTCTCAGATGACTAATGCAGTAACAAATCTGGCATTAAAATTTCAAATTTTAGAAGTTCATCTCATAAGATAGTGTGCAGAGAGTTCATTTCTTTGTATCAATAATCCTTGCAAATTAAGTTCTAAGACTGTTATAATGCACCTAGTCTTTAGTGATGGCAGATGTGTTCTTGAAGTCTTTCAAATAGCATTGGATCTCAATGTGGTGATTGACAGAATGAGCAGTGACATGGGTAATATGATGTAATTGTATGATTTCAATAATGGTTTGAGAAAGAAATCAGGAAAATGAATCGAGATTAGTGACTGTGCACTTGAATAAGTTTTCTTTTCAAGCTCAGGTCTTAGCCTTTTTTGAGCATTGAATGTATCTTTTATAGATAAATTAAGGTTGTTATTTTTCATATTAAAGGTGCATTGATCAGTTTTGGTGATCAACAGAAGAACTGAAAATAGTGAATGTAAAATGGTTTAATTTTCTTTTAAGTTCGGGCATGTCTCTCATATACAACGAGGCTGAACTTGTATGCACTTAATACATTTTTCACAGTCAATTGAAGCTAATGTTATGCATGATTTGGATACACATATTGATTCTCTGATGTTTGATGCAGAGAGGTATCTGCAACTCACTACTTAGGATATCTTTTCACTATTGTTTCTTATTGAATAATGACACAAATCCTTCAAATCCCTTTATCAAATTCATTAAACTCAACACACCTTCATTATGTTTTAGAATGGAACTTTATCATTGAAAACAATCGCTAAGATCTCAATGGCTCAGTTTTACCTTCACACTTATCCTTCGATAGAAAGTTGTGTCATGGTTCTTGGAACAGAACTGTCATAACTGAATCCATTCAAAAGATTAACACATTAATAGAAACTTCATAACCAAACTGACTTGTGTTCATGCTATGTAGTCGATGCACTTCAAACTGAACCAAGAAACTGATTCGTATAGAATTTTTTGATTTCTTTATCACCAAATCGAATTCATAAACATTAAAATTCTGCTACACAACCGATACAGGAATATCGATATCAAGAACTAGCTAAGAGTTCATCAGAACCGAGCCTTTCGAATTCAGGTTAATAAGGAACATAATTGGTTACAATAAACTTCAAGACTCAATATCATTACATCAACACAAGACCACTACTGTTCCCAAATTGGGACTGTTTAAATCTGATGTACAACTAAAACCGATTCTTGAAAAAGAAACCGTTATCATAAAGCATACACCTGATTTCATATTCAAACATTAAACTTCTTCAATAGGAAACTCCATACCAAGGACTCATATCCCAACAAACAAACTTGGAATTTAAAAGACCAAACAATAACAATTATGTTTCGGTTCCTTTGTCACATTAATCATTCCATATAAACTATTAACTCTTTTGAAAATCTGATACCATGAATCAGCAACAAAGATCTTCGAAATTATATGTAATTGAAAAGGACTTCGAATAAAACTTGGTTTATAATCAATTTTCGGTCAAAGACACCCGATGTAAAGATCAAACAATTGAAACAGATAACTTTTAAATCGATACACAATTGATTGAGATTTCCAATACACTCAATTCTGTAACATTGCTTAACATGACTTGTATTGTGACCCGTAGTCAGTAATTTAAACAAAGCAATCTAATAAGATGTAAGGAACCCAAGAATCTCAAAAGGAAACTTAAATCCTTCTTCCATTGTTCTATCTTCAATTACATTGCTCCCTATTCCCCTCATTGATTCTCAAACTTCTATTCTAATCTACTACTACTCTACTCTTGATTACAGTTTTCTCTCTGTATATAAAGAGATTTTCAGACAGTTATCGATGACTCTTCATATTCTTTTTGAGTCTATTACAAAAAGATTTTATTATAACTCTCTAACATAATTAGTCTTTCCTCTAACTTTCTAACATAACCAACTAGTAAATTATCATGGAGTTGACAATGTCAACTTCGCGATGATACATAACATTTATTTAATAAAACACTTAATTCTACTCCACTAAGACACAACCCTAAATTATCAAAATTAACCATTTGAAATGCATGTAGATCTTGGATTGTTGAAATGATCTGAGTATTGGGATGTGGCTACATCAATGTTCAATGACCCTACCAGAGAAAATGGCATTCAATTTGGTGTCAAAATAACGAAGATATGGTGCGGCAGGCAAGCGGCATTAAGATTCCAAATCGGTGGTTCCCGCTATCCCTCAAAGCTGTGGAAGATCCTTTGAGACATAGCGGGATCTTGCCATTTGGTGGTGGGTTTGGAAGGTTGGTATGCAATGTTAAATCAATGGATTTCATTTTCCCGTGATAACATTATCTTACCTTTGCAGGAAAGCGAGATTATGACACGTGTAAAGGTATTCCATGTTTGTTGTGCTGGTATCTTTGCCGATGTAATAGATTCCTAATTGATGGATGTCACTTTTCCGCCATGGTGTGGAAGATCCTTTGAGGAAAAATGGGATCTTTCCATGTGGCTTGGTGGGTCTGAGTGAATTTTTTTGCAGTTATAGCATTTCTAAGATGCTTAATCGACGGTTTCTGCTTTGCCGCTATGTTGTGGAAGATATTTTGAGGCAAAGCGGGATTGCGCCACGTGTTTAGTGCACATCAAATGAAAATAAATTAAAAGATTATTATTTCAAATATATTTGGCATGTGCTTTAAGTCACCCAGGTGCTCAAATTTGATGAGTGAAAAATAGGGAATTAGCTACTCTATTGTTGTGGGTTTCGCATCTTCTGCATGCATTTTCCGCCAAGAGCATTAACAGTGACACAGTCCATTATCGAGAGATGGATTTTTTAGTAGTGGATCAGGTTTCTCAGTCAAAACAATTGGACACAATTTTAGTATTGAAGGTGATCGAATTCTTATCAATAAGATTGAAGTGACAGTGATAATTCTTTCATGAGTACAAGCATGCGACTGTCTAGTGACATTTTCCATTTTATAATTTATCAATTTTGATGTTTTATGTTAAATCTTCCTGGACTAAAGAAGTCTGTTCCTTTCAGCTTCTCAAAGGAAAATTAGAGGAAGAGACAAAGTCATTTTATTGTAATGTCGAAAGCACCTATTTTCAGTCTTTTCAAATTCTGGAATAGGAAACACTTGGCATTCTCATGAAGGTCGTATGCTTGTAAACTTTATATATACTATTGTAAAAGTAAATACAAAGGTTGGAAAATTTTGGCATGAAGAGGGGTTGCAGAGACAATCATACTTGGTGCCAATTCTTTACTGTCCATGTGCTTCCTTTTTCTGCATACAGTCAAAGAGCTAGAGTAGAGAAGAGGGCACTTTTAATTTCTGCATTTTTATTCATGCATTAGAGATTGATGTTCAGTTTTTGTAATAGATTTGGCTATAGATTGCAAGCAAATATAATCAGAGTATTGTGTTTGTTGTGTTTAAAACAAGGAAAGTTTTGTTATGAATCGGAGCATTTGGGCATCACTTTTCTGATTACTTTCAATCAGAGTATTGTTATGATCATTTTTTAGCACTTTCTTGCATTCTTAGTCAAGTGGTGATTGGGTGGTAGATCAGAGTACTATCATCTGATCCTATTGAAAAGATTTGGATGTTTAATCTTCATTTTAATCTCATGTCATTGCATTTGCATAACTAACAACAATCTTGCATTAACAAAGTCAGGAAGTCATAGGATGTGTGAGTTCTCGAAGTTGGCTAGATTTAGGATCTAAAATCTGCTTAAGTTAGTCCTGTATAGGATTAGATTGGTTTTCCTCTACTGTTCTCTGGTTAAGAACATACCCCACAGTAGGAATTAGGAATTAAAACATAACTCATTGAATATTTGTCACATAGGGAGCTGTACCTTAATTCAGAGGGAAGCTAGTTATTCTCAGAAATAATTTCACAACTGTTGTGTAAAGTTGTTCTTCATCACAAATTGGGAAAATTAGAAGGAGAATTAGAAGAAGAACAATCTGTTTACCAATAGAATGCACACTTCTTGGGATTAAGTCTAAGGCTAAACTGTTCCATCTGATCTAGTATGAGACCTAGATTAGCAAGATGTGTTTTCCTCTACATACTTTTAGCCAACGTAGCATCCACATAGTCCTCCATAGTTGTGTGTGTCATTTCGTGGAAGATAGTTCTGACAACTCTTTGGTATGTAGCTCTAGCATTTTTAATCCCAAAGGGCATAACATTCCAATAAAAGGTTCCCCAAGCACAAGTAAATAATGTCTTCTCTTGATCCTTAGGTGCTATCTTAATTTGGTTGTATCCTAAGAAACCATCCATTAAAGAGTACATTTCATAGCCCGTAGTCATGTCCACTATAATATCAATGTTAGGTAGTGGAAAGTCATCCTTAGGGCATGCCTTATTTAGATCCCAAAAATCTATGCACACTCTTATAGATTTGTCATGTTTGGAGACATGGACAATGTTTGAAATCCACTCTGCATAGTCAATGGCCCTGATAAAACCAGCCTTGAGGAGCTTTTCCAATTCTACTTTAACTAAGAGCACCACATACAAATGCATTTTTTGAAGCTTTTGCTTAGTTGGCTTGATGCTTGGTGCAATGGATAGATGATTCATGATGAGATTGGGGTCTAATCCTAGCATATCGGAGTAAGTCCATGCAAATTTTATTTTCTTGCTTCTAAAAAACTTTGTGAATTCTTCCCTTTCTTTAGAAGAAAAAGATTGTGCCAGGTGAATGATTTGTGGGGTAGCTTCCATACCCAAATTTATTGGCAATGTCGACTCAATGAGCACTGATGATATCTCTTGAAAATGCAGTGGAAGTGAATCAAGTATCTCATCTTTGGGCACTTGAGAGAGGTTTTCACCTATGGATACATCATTTATTTTTACTCTTTTAGGCTTTGATACTGCCACGATCTGGTTTTCACCTTTAGAGAACCTATTTTTCTTTCTCTTAATTTTTTGACTGAGATACTTGATATCAGCTTCTGTCATATTGACACTACTTTCACTAGTGGACGCCATTAAATGTTTGAAAGTGTTGAGATAGCGAGCAAGGGTGTGATCATTCTGGAATAAAAGGACTTCGCTAGATGGTGAGGTAGAGTTCTAGTCAATGAGATTAGGATGGTGGAGTAAAAGGGGGATGGAAGGTTCAAGTGCATTCACAGTGTAATTATTGAAAGCTCAGACATGCAAGTTGAGACCTAGAGCGATCTCATCCGAAGATGCATTTGAATTCCTTCGAGACCTAACGTCAAAGTAGAGGAAATGTTAACATTAGTAAAGTCACATTCAGTTATCCTAACACTAGACTCTTCACCTATTTTGAGGTGGTTTTCATAAGTATGCACTATATCTATATCTTTATCAAAAGTAGCATCAGAGAAAGAGTTGAACTTGTATTCATGAGAATTGGTGATGCTAGATGTAGGAGTGCCATCTGCACTAGCTGTATCATCTGGCTCATTGTTAGCATTGACAGGCTATCACAATTGATCCAATTCAAATTGCCTTTGGAAATGTGGTGGTACATAAGACTCACCTAAAGAATTAGGATTAGAGATGTGTGCCTCTATCCATTCTTCATAAGTCATCTGAGTGATTAAAGTTAATGAAGGGTGCTCCCCTTACACCACAAACACATACAGAAACAAACAAACAACAATTTGCGAGAAAAAAAAATGGGCTTCTTATTATCTCCACAAATGTGGAATTTCAAATTTCAAAACTCTTACATGCAAAGTCACATGGGTGTTTTCCTTTACAATATTATGTAGACCAAAGCCTCAAATCAAAACTTAGATCTACTACCCAGAACTACTCTGAACTACCTAAGACATTAATACAGCCTTCCTTATATAGGCAATTTTCCACCGCCTAGGAAGGTTCTAGAATTTTAGCCAATAAGGCCAACCAAACTTAGAATTATTTTATTTTACATTTTATTACATCATAGTCAGCTCAAAACAACTTTTGAAACCCGAACAGAAATTTTGAAGGAAAATCATTTTCTGCCAATTTAGGTGACCCGACTTCTAGAGACCATAAGTCATCACCCATTGCTCTGATTGACTATTATGAACCCATTTCAAAAATTCCATGAAGTGCTCTACAATGCCTAAATTAAGTAAGCTTCATTCAGCCCAAATTTTGACCTCATCTGAGGCCTCTAAAGCCTTCAAAACTGAGTTCAAAGTTTCTGAACCCTACTGCCAATACCAAAAATCTTCAATATCTTCCAATCTACACTTGATCTAGCAATGAAACTTTACTGGCAGACTGATATAACCAAAATGAACCTCTAGGGAACAAATCAGACCATTCTAAGCATGAACAAAAAATTACTAAAAATAGTAACTTTCCAGAAATAGTAGCTCTGCACAAGATAGCCCTTATTGAAAAGAAAATAGAAATATTTTTGGGTGATGCAAGATTTCTCTTACACCTAGGATGCTCCTGCATCAGAAGCAGTCTCATCTGAGTCATTGTTAGTGTTAGCAGTACTGACATGAGGTACAAAATCATCTGGCTCATTCAAGAGTGCAGCAAGACCAATAAGGATGGGATACGGAAAGACCTCATCATCAAAATCATCATCTACATTGTTGTTAGCTAAAATAGGACTTTTAGTCTCTAATTGGTTCTCTGACTCATATTCTAGTTCAGGTTTTGGTTTTGGTAGAAATTTATCAATCCCCAAATGGAATAGGATTTTCTTAAAACCTAGGCTAGTGGTGTCCTTTGTTCTGCAACCAGTAGCTTCAATAAGCTTGATCAGTCCATTATTGTTCATTCCTATGGGACCACTTCCTTTGTACTCATAACATTTCATGATCTTAAGACCTTTACAAGTAGGGTCTATTTCAAGAGCTAAGGTGGTTTGTTGAGATGCGTTCTTTTCTCTATAAAGACAAGTTGAAATAGCTCTATTTTCATCTACATCTTCTAAGGGAGTTGACACACAAACAAAGGCGCCATCATAAACCATCTCAAGAGAAGTGGTAGGGGGTCTACTAATCTCAGAAGGTCTCCTGTAGGAATGTGGAGGAGGTAATGCCACCAAGGAAAAAATAGGTTCAATTTTGTATTTACCCATGCCTGTATCTTGAAGTTTTAGAGTCTTCTCCATCTCTCTAAGTTTGGCATCAAGAATTTCAATAGACTCTCTATTGGTAGGTACAAAGCTATCCATAGTTTGTGTGAGTGTATCGTAGGAATAGCCCATATTTTCTGGCACTATGAATTCAACTCTGTGGAATGGGAACTTGATGCACTAATGGTATGTGGAAGGTACAACCTACACTTCATGAATCCAAGGCCCTCTTAATAGAATATTGTATGCCAAAGGGATGTCAATAACTTGACAAGTAACATCCCTTTCAACGGGACCCACATGGATAGGTAACACAACCAAGCCTTTAGATTTACATTCCTCTTCAGCATAGGCTTTGATAGTTATTCTCTTACGAGCATCTATGTGATCTTTGTCATAGCCTAGCTGATCAAGTAAGTTAGCAGAGCATATGTTTAGGCCAACACCATTATCAATAATCATTCGGTGGACATGCTTATGACCAATCATGATCTCTATATGCAAGGGAGCATTATGCGGGTGACTGATAGAATGGTCATCTTCCTAAAAAAAGGACAAATAGTGTGGCAAAGTCAATTGACCCACAATGGACTAAAACTGGTCTAGATTAATATCCATTGGGATGTTTGCCTCTGTAAGAGCTATATCCAGAAGCTACCTATGAGAAAGTGAGATCCTTAATAACTCAAATATGGTTATCTAAGCATTGGTGCATTGGAGTTGATCTAGAATGCTGTAACTAGCATTGGAAGGCACAGGGACCACTTTCATTGCCTTGTTGGTAGGACCAACAATAGTTTTGTTCACAGGTTGCTTGGGTGTGGACATAGTAGCAGGAGGTTTAGGACCCTTGATAGTGATCTTAGTGCGAGATCTAGTGACAACATTCACACAGTCTTGGGATGATTCAGATTCAGATGTACAAAACCCTAGGCCTCTCAAGACAAACATGGTCTTAGGCTTGGGAGCATCTACATTCCCCTGGATAGTAATCACATTGCAATACTCAACATTGATAGGCGTGATCATATTGATGACATTATCATTAGCATCATATGTGTAGTTAACCTTATTTTTAGATGCCTTTGACTTGGAAGATTCACCTTTCTTGTGTAGAGGAAAGGGATCTTTAAAAGCTTGGTGATCAGAATTCTTATTATGAGTATCCACCACAATATCACCATTATCAATCATATCCTATATTTTATGTTTTAACTAAAGACAAGTGGAAGTCTTATGACCTTTATTTTGGTGATAATCACAATATGCATTGTCATTCCACTAGTGAGGTCATGGTTGTGGGTCATATAGATGCTTTTCTAAAGGAGCGAGAAGCTGATTTTCCACCAAAGTCTTGTACACTACATCAAGTGGCTCTCCTATGGGAGTTAATTCACACCTGGGTCAAGAGGCCCAAGGTTTTTTGTTGGAGAATTGGGAAAGCTATTGAGTTGTTGTTGTAGTAGGTACAACCTTTTCAACAGTTTTAGCCACTTGAATACTAGAGGTGAGATTGAAAATGGACTTTGAAGGTGCTGGAGACAAATTATCCACCACTCCATCATTCACAACATCTCTATTCTTATTGATAGTTTTCTCTTTTTCTTTGTTGGAAGAGGAGAATCCTTATTTATTATCTTTTTTCAATGTCAATTCTCCCTTCTTAACCATAAAATCCTCTATCATCACGGCTTGCTTGATCATGCTGTCAAAGTTGAGAGGACCTTGCAATTGTACTTGATATCTAAAGTTAGGAGTGAGGTTATCCAAAAAGTTATCGAGTTTCTTAGACTTGGGTATTCTATGAGGATACCGAGTACAAAGTTGCCTCCATCTCTGGAGAAATGTTAGGAAGGGTTCCCCTTGTTTTTGCTTGAGACTGCAAAGGTCTCTGATGTTAACAGGATGCTGAATATTGTGAGAATAGTGTTGGATAAAAAGATTAGCAATCTCATCAAAAGTTTTAATGCCTGTGGGTAGTTTGGAAAACCACTCCATAGCTTGTCCACCAAGACTTTAGGGAAAAAGATGCATTAGATACATTTGATCATGGATGAACTCCATAGATAAGGTACCAAACTCTCTAAGATGATCTTGAGGATCAGTGTGTTAGAATGTAAAGATCCCCAAGATAACTGAAAGGGGGGGGGGTGAATCAATTATCTAATATTTAAACCATTCAACTTATTTTACAACTTTAAACAATATAACCAATGTAGTAATCAACCATAGAAAGATAACCATACACAATTGCACAATAACAAAAGATATGTTGACTAGGGAACCTCTTGAAAAGAGTAAACCCCAGTGGGAATGATGCCCAAAAAATGATGTACTAATATGAAAGTTCCTTGTTAGAGGATGGACCCTATTAGGAGTCTTATGAAATACATTTAGTACATATGAATCCCTGTTAGGAGATTTTGAATCCTTGTTGAAAGATTCTAACCCGGTTAAGAGTTTGTGGAAGACAGAAGGACCCATTGCCCAAATAGCTTCAAGGAAAGATCTTTGAACCCACTATCCAAAATACCTTAAGATTATTCAATAGAATAATATGAAATATGTTACCTCCTTCACACTATTCCAAAACTACACTCTTTACTACACAAGATCACAATCTCAGATCTTTGTACTTACATGTCTTTCTTCATTACTGAATTAGCTCTTTTCTTCACCTCATGCATAGATCTACATCACAACTTTCATATAATCATATCACAACCATCACAATCCATATTTAAAAAATTAAAACATTCCTTCTTATATACCAAACTCAAATAATTACAAATGAGTCAGTCCTCAATTACAAAATAATTATTTCCACACGTTACACACAAAATTCACATAAAACTGTCAGCTTCCAAATGATGTAACTTCCTCCAAACATATCCTCAAATTTTTTTCTATGAACCATCTCATCATAAATGAGTCTCCAAAATCCCTTTAACTATGCAAAATTAGATTACATCCCTGCTAGGAGATATCCTCCGATTTCCAAAAACCGCTACTCAGGAACTCTGTCAGAAAACTATTTTCACCAAAATGCTTATATCTTTCATGAATGAATAAATATCTTTTTGTTCTATTAACCATAGGTTAATACCACACCAAAGAACATACCATTAATTGTAAAATAGAAAATCTACAATACAACATGTGTGCCAAACAAAACTATGCCTGCTTTCTTGCTAATTCTAGAATATCACTGTATTGACATCAATGACAATCTAAGTCATGAATGCAACAACTCCTGCTATAGAATGACAACTAAAACATTCCAAACAATATCCTCAATGTCTCAATATTCATTCCTAATAATCTCCCCCATTGGCATTGATGGAAACATAGATGAAAAACATCCAATGTTCCAAAAATCCAATCACTACTGCTCAACTGTTCTGCTACTTTGCATCAATCAAATCTTGCTTTGTTTTCCTATTCAATCTGTCCAAAAAATGTTTCTCTCCCCCATTACAATACTTTTCTCTCCCATTACAATTACATTTCTCTCCCATTACAATTTCTATAATGTTTTTCATGCTTCTCTCCCCCATTGACGTCAATGACAAAAAATTTATCACTATGTCAAACAATAGCTCAATGTCAATAGACGCTTTTTGAAAAAATACATACATTAGAGTCCTCAATGACTCAGCTTTGAAACACATATACTCCCCCATAGAGGAAGTACCAAAACATCCAGTCCAAAAGATATATAAGTGTATAAACCACTAGACAGATGCAACCATCTACATCATTACTCAAAAGAAGGTTGGGGCATAACCCCAAGCATACCTCTCAGATACTCAAATGTATCCTTCAGTAAGGGCTTAGTGAATATGTCTGCTATCTGTTACTTTGAGCTAATTTACTCCAATCTAACTTCTTTATCTACAAATTTCTCTCTTACAACATGATACTTGATCTCTATATGCTTTGTCCTTGAATGTAAAAATGGATTCTTTGACATACTTGTTATACACTGAGTTTTCACCCTTGTTTCAAGCTCTCTTGGTCTTGATAACTCAGTATAACATGGGAATCATCTCAAGGTTGTGAGACCTTATGCTAACCAAGATTAGACCTCTGGGTTCTAGGTGGGTTCCTCTTGAGTAATCACCTTAATTTTCTTCTTGACAGGAAAGTAAAAACTTTTGAGGGAAAGGGATAGAAGAAATGCATGAAAGGGAAATGACTTAAAAAGAAAACTACCTACTAGGTGATACACCAAAATTAGGGTTTGGATCCCAATATATAGGAATGAAATCACTGAAGGGATTAGATCTAATAAGTCACAACTCACTGAATAGGCTTGCATAAGTATTTCATAGGAGGGCCTGAACATAAGACACAACCTATGACCTACAAACATACATTCTCTTCTGCAACTCAGTGTAGGATTGAGACACGACTACTTGGGGTTGAAGTATACCCACAAAACATCTAAATCAGATCAAACACAATAACAAACATAATCATAGAAAATGGGAGGGACTAGGAACTCTAACTTTCACTGATAACATTCATATACTTTGATCCAATAAGAGATAATGCAAACAAGGAAGCATAGGGATATGAAGGATTATCACAAAATACCTTTGCAATATTTGTATTATCAATGGGAGATTACAAAATGTAGAAAACTAGAGGGAAAAAATACCATAGGTAGCCTTCTAAGAAAAGATATTTTCTTTTTTACACAAGGTAAAACCCTTAGTTCTAAAAACTCCAAAACAATATATACATCTCTTGCACGCAAGCGAGAGTCAAAACCTAACTAGGGTTATAGATTTTTACAATTGAATAACCAACCCTAATTCACTGAGAATTAATGCCAGGTCTGATCATGAATAGTTCTTTTCAAAATATCTCAACCGATCAGATCTCCTTTCCTTGCGTGCCCATCTCTGTACTGCCTGGACTCATCCACTTTCTTGTGAAAAGTATTCGTTAAGAATGCATTAATTGGTACCCTCCTAAGACAAGAAATGACCCATGATGGCTGGCCATGCCTTTCTCATCTTCCCTTAACTACAAATGTCCTAGCAACATCAATTTTTTGAGCTACCGTGCTAATGTAAATTACTGAATCGGGAAACTGGCAGAAATCCTCTGCTACATGTTTGAATTTAAATAGAAATGGTTATCTGGTCATCTTAAAATGCAACCATTGATCTCCTTTTATTTCTCGACAGATGAATGGCCCAGATTCACCTTTGAAATAGCTGCAATCCTTTAAAAACTTTTGGCCAGCTCACCAAACCCTTCGATGAATGAAAACTAAGCACGTCAGCAATGAAACAACATTTCAGACCCACCTTTTATAATCTTTCAATCGAATGGTTAGCGCTATTTCACAAAAATCTTACACGCTACTTGTGAAATAGCACCAATCGTTAGGTCATCCACACTATGACCCCACTAAGATATTCGGGCCCGATGATGTGTCTACATTCTCATTCTAGCTCAGCCAATAAAAAATGAACAAATCAGCACATGTCACCAGCAAAGGACCCACCGTAAGAAAAACCTCATAAAATAAGATCAACAAATCGCACTATTTCATAAAGCCTAAAAGATTCCATGCAAAATAGCACCCACCATTAGATCTTACATCTTGGCATCCCTCAAAAATCTTTCGGCCCACTGACACATGCTGAACTATCACCATGTGGACCAATCAAACTTCTCCATCTCACTACAAAATGACACTGAGAACACTCCCACAAGATAAAGTCAAAAGGTAAGATCAATGGTTGGCGCTATTTTTCAAACCTCTGACACCAGCCTTGCAAAATAGCACCCACCGTAGATCTTCTACAGATGTCAGGTCCCTCTGACAAATCAAAACAATAGGTCCCACTGACAACCGCCACCTCATTCCACCATTTCCTTTGGCCAATAAGGAACCACCATGTAAGCACACTGTGGCACTTGGACCCACTGTCATTGCTGACTTGAACACCTGGATGATCAGATGGACGGTGCTATTTCGCAAGCCTTAGAAGATTCCTTGTGAAATAGTGCCAACTGTTGGATTAGAATCTACAGTCCTTTATTGGGCCCACTCTGACAGCCTAAACAACAGGTCTCGCTACCAAATTAGCACACCATGGACCAATCAGAGACCGCCAAATTTACAACCAAGGACCCACCTGACAAGTCACAGATGTCAGACCCACCAAACTCAAAGATTCTAATCAGATGAATGGTGCTATTTCGTAAGCCTTAAAATATTCCTTGCAAAATAGCGCCAACCATTGATCCTTAAAGAATTGGGACCACACTGGCAAATCTGAATGATTGGCAGATCGAATGGCTAGTGCTATTTTGCAAGCTATAACACAAGCCTTTTTGAAATAGTTCCAACTGTTGGATCACTAGCATTGGGACCTCGCGCTGACAATGAATGAATCATCACCTGCGACCAATCAGGAGCTTCCAACTAGGATGATGTGGCAAAACGACCCACTAAAGCGCAAGCACTGATCAAAAGGTAAAATCAACGGCTAGCACTATTTTACAAGCTCTGACACAAGCCTTTGCAAAATAGCACCCACCATAAATCTTCTGAGATTGGACCCCACAAATTTCTTAAGCACAGACTTAGGAAATATTAAACTCAGGACTTAGGAAAACATTTAGCGCATGGGCAAAAAGGAAACTTAAGCTGCTGAAAAGTAACTACGAATTAGAACATGGCTTAGGGTTCTTTGAGGGTTTAAATGCCAACGTCTAGTTTTTTTTTGAACTTTTGGACCTGCAGACCAGAGACTTAAGGAAATTGCAAAGGTCGAGAAACAGAACGGAACGCCATGAAAATTTTAGGGATGCTTGGCAAGGACAAGACAAAGACCTTGGGATAGGATTAGCCAAATTTTAATGCACATGGAAATTTGGATAACATTTTGGTGATTTTTTTTGGATGTCAACCTGCTAGACATGGATCAGTGGCCTTGACATATCCATTGGGCATAGGAGTCACTTCAGAACACAAAAATTTGATAGGGACAAAAATTATGCATGAGCACTTCTTGGAAAACAAGGAAACACTAAGCTAGAAAATAGTGAAAAGGAAACAGGAAACTATACAAGAAATTACAAAAGATTATAGAGAGGGATTAACCTCAAAGCATAGCTTGAGATGGAAACCATTGACTGAGATTGGTAGAGGATCACCTTCAAGATTTGCTAACTGAAAAGAATTTGATCCTTTTCACTCTGTGATAACAAATGGCCCACCCCAAAATGAATCAAACTTTGTATGTCTACTAGGCCTAGTTTTGATTTCATCCCACTTAAGGACAACATCTCCAACTTTGAAGTTCCTGACCCTGGCTCTTTTGTCAAAGCTCTTCTTTGTTTGATCCTGATGGAACTCCATATCTTTCATGGATTTTTCTTTGAGTTCCTCTAATTCCATCAACTGAGCATACCTGATCTGCAAGGGATCTCCTTCTTCAAACAAGGCATACTAAGTGGCTAAGTCTAGAGCTGGTAACTTGGTTGAAATGGATAACTTAGCCTCTCTACCATACACCAACATGTATGGGGAATTACCAATAATTTTCTTTGGGGTAATTCTATCTAACCACAAGGCGACCTTGAGCTTTGTATGCCAATCTCTCTGATTATCCTGAAGAGTCTTCTTAATTATTATAATCAGGTTCTTATTTGTTGATTCTGCTAAGCCATTGCCCTAGGGGTAATAATTTGAACTTGTATTAAGATGAATGCCATTCTTAACTACCCACTCTGAGACTCTAAGGCCTGTAAATGCCAATGCATTATCTAAAATGATTGAATCAGGAGTGCCAAACCTATGAATTAAATCATCATAAAAACCTAGGACAGCACTCTCATTAGCCTCCTTTAAGGAAATTGCTTCTGTCCATCTAGTGAAGTAATCAGTTGCAGTGATTATCCATTTGTGTCCTGCACTAGATGGAGAATTGATCATACCAATAAAATCTATGCCCCACTTCATGAAAGGTTTCTCTATTCTAACCAGCTAAAGGGGCAAAGCAACAAGCCTCTCATTTCCTACAAACATGGAACACTTGATGCATTTTCTTACATAATCATGACTATCTTTGAAGATAGATGGCCAATAATACCCAGCTCTCATGATCTTATAGGTAGTAGTCCTAGGAGAAAAATGACCACCAGAGGGTCCATCATGGAATTCAAATAGGACATCTTCTATCTTTTCTGAATCTATGCATCTTAAAAGAACACCATTGTGGTCTTTTCTGAAAAGGACTTCATCTATCAGCACAAAAGGGATATATTGTAACCTATAATATCTCCTTTTTGCTAAATCTAGGCCCACAAAACATTGTCCTGTTCTCAAATAATTGATCATATTAGGCAACTAGCTTGTTGCCTTGGCTTGTTCTTCAGTAGAATGCATGACCAAAGATGCATCTGTTGCCTCTGGTTTCTTTGAATTTTTACCCTTTGCTAAATGCTCACAAAGACCTCTTCCTCTAACTAGCTTGGTAGTTTGGATATCTATGTCATATTCCATTACCTTAGTAATCCAACCAGCTCTTTTCTCATTAAGGTCCTTAGAAAGAAAAAACTCTTTGATGCTTGGGTGAGTAACCTTTAGATGTACCTTGCTATGAGTTAATAGGTATCTAAACTTTTTAAGGCTCTTCACCACAGCAAGTACATGTTTCTCTACAAAAGAGTATCTCTATTCATACTCTTCTAACTTTTTCTAAAGAAAGCAATATGTTGCTCCAATCCTTCTGAATTTTCTTGTGTTAACATTGTAGATATGGAATCTTGGCCCCCATAAGCATAAAGGATGAAATCCTTACTAAAATTTAGTTTTAAGAGAGTAGGGGCCTCTGTTAAAGCCTCTTTGATAGCTTGGAAATTGGCTTTTCCTTCTTTAGTCCAGCTTAAAGCTGAACCTTTCCTCAACATGGCTGTCAAAGGCTTGAGTAAATCTGTAATGTTATGCAAGAACCTCCTAACAAAATTAATCTTTCCTATGAAATATTGGAGACTTTTCTTGTGATGTGGTAGGGGTAGCTCTAGGATAGCTGAAATTCTATTAGGATCCACTGTAATTCCTTCTTTGGATACTACAAATCCTAATAGTTTTCCTTCATGAACTATAAATACACATTTTTTGGGATTAAGAGATACCCCAAACTCTATGCACCTCTCAAAGATTTTCCTCAGATGTTTGATCTGGTCTACTGCATGTTTTGAGTAAATAGTTATATTATCTAAATAGACTAGTACAAACTTGTACATGAGGCTTTTGAAGGCCATATCCATTGCCTTCTAAAATGTAGCACCTACATTTGAAAAACCAAAGGGCATCTTCTGATAAGCCATTGTTCCCCACTTGGTTGTGAATGTAGCTTTGTATTGATCCTCTTCTTTCACTAGGATTTGGTTGTATCCTGAATAGCCATCCAACAATGAAAATCTCTTGGATCGAGAGACACATTGCAAAAATTTTTCCATGGAGGGCAAGGGATGGTGGTCTTTTAAAGAGGCTTTGTTCAAATCCCTAAAGTCCACACATAACCTCAACTCCCCATTCTTCTTCCTGACAGGCACAAGGTTGGAAACCCAACTAGTATGTTTAATGGGGTAGATGATACCACTTTCTATTAGTTTGAGTACTTCTTTATGCATAAGTGGCTCTAGTTTAGGATTAATAAGCCTTTGCTTTTGTCTTAGTGGCTTAGCATTAGGCTCCAACTCAATAGTGTGTTGGGCAAGAGTAGGATCAAAAACTTTGAGGTCCTCATATTGCCATGCAAAACCATCACTGAATTCTCTGAATAATTGTGTGTAAGCTTTCTTTTCTAAATCAGTGTTTATCTTCCCAAACTACAAATTTTTACCTGGTTCCAACTCTAATTTAACACAATATTCTTGTTGGACTACCAGGCCAGCTTTATTCTTCTTAACTTCATCATCCTTGTTGAAAAATGTCTCTAAGGTGACAAGTCCCCTAGGCATTTTATTGGACTTGATTTGTATCACTTGATCACCATAGCTTTGTGCTAATCTATCTTGATTATGCTCTGAGAATACATCTTCTTCAAATAAGAATTGCAGAATTTGTTCATCATTGTCAAACACTTGCCAATTAATATCATTATCAGCAATAGAAGGCATGACAATCACTTTGATATGTTGTTGATCTGCTTCCTTTAAAATGCTATTGGGGATTTCAAACTGAGATCCAATAGAAGCTAACCTATCTGCACTTTGGTTTAATTTTCTAGGGATAGCAACAATGTTGAAAGCATGGAAATCTTCAATTGCATCCCAAACTCTATGATTGTATGCTTTCATGGTGTCATTCTTAGTTGCACTTATCCCTCTTATTTGGCTGACAACAAGCTCACTGTCACCATAAAATTTTAAGGCTTTAAGCCCTCTTTTCTTGGCCCACTCTAGTCCATTGACTAGACTTTCATACTCTACAGTGTTGCTAGTGCAGGAGAAACTAAATCTGAGAGATGTATAGTATTTCTCTCCTTTTGGGGACACTAACATAGCACCACTTCAAGAACCATATCTACTTCTTGCTCCATCAAAAATTAGTTCCCAAACCTGATTACTCTAATCCTCTAAACCAATGTCCTCCTTGAGAAGGTTTGGTTCTATAGACCCACTTTCTTGTATCAAATAACCTCCCAAACCAAAATCCCAAATAAGGCTTTCTTGGGTTTCTACAGTTCTTTCATCTAGAAGGACATCAGGGATGTCTCCTATCTTAATACTTACTTCTCTAATGGTTTGGAAGTCACTATTATCAAATATGGAGAAGTTTATGTTGACGGTGTTACACACATATGGTTCTATATGGTGTGCTACCAATTTTTCTGATGTAATGGTAACTTTGGTACCATATCTTGTATGAAATAACATGTGAGACTAGTCAGAAGATAGATAACCTCCTATCTTGGCTGTGAACTCCCTTGAAAGACATATAGAAAATAATGTAGGGAGATCTATAATATATATGTTAAGGAGGATGGAAAATTTGGGACTGGCATGCAAGGTTAAACTGGTGTCTTTAGCCACACCTAAAGTATTGACTAAGGAACCATCAAGTTGTATGACCTTCTTCTGAAAAGGCTCATATTTCTATCCTAATTGGTCAGCCACTTTTTTGGGCATTATAGTGCTAGTAGCTCCACTATCTACCATGCAATTATTAACTAAAAAATCTCCAATAATTAAAGATACATAAAAGGGAGGAGGCTTTGAATTCCTACCTTGCATCGTATTGCTTTTGAGGGTGCTACTTGGAGCTTCTTGTTGTTGGTCAGTGTTAACTAGCACTGGCTTTGTAGCTTCTTTCACAGGTCGAGGAGTTCCTACCTCATTTATGGCCTTCTTTAGGAGTTCAGACTACCCTGGAAGAGCCAAAGAGTCCCACATAGACATGGTGACATTCACCTTCTTCATGTTGTCCACAATGTTAAATGGCATCATGGTTTGTACTCTTTGTTGTGCTCTCACTGTGATGGGATTTTCTTCTTTGGAATGTTGGCCTTCTTTATTTGTGATAGTAGGAGTCTCCCTAGATGGGGTAGAATGAGCCTGTTGTAGTGGCTCTGTAGATGTAGTAGCTTGGGTGCTAGATTCTGCTCTTCCCATGTCTTGAGCTCTTCTCTTTGCTCTTGTAAATGCAACAAAAGAAGCTTCATCATTGACTCCATTGAATTCTAGTTTCTCCCAATTGAAAAGAGCAGTCTCATGCTCCTGTGATTCCTGTTGAGGGACTGACCCACTAGGAGACGCCTCTGATTGAACTTTTGAGGCATTTTGAACCATTAGGGCCTAGTTCATCCATCCATTTGAACATGTAGCCTAATTATGAGGCTGATTGCAAGGAAAGCACCACTCATTATCCATGGCCATATTATTTTGACAGGGCACCATGTCTCTAACTAAATTTGCAGAATTAAGAGGTGCAGGGTTATATGGTTGGAATGGTCTTTGATTAAAATTTTACCTTTGTCCTTGATAGCCTCCTTGGTATGGTGGTCTATTTTGTTGGTAGGGCTCTCCCTAATTTTGATATTGCTAACTAGGACTTTGGCCTTATGGCTAAAAGGGTGGTCTATTTCCTTGACCCTGCTTCTTCAAACTTGTGACCTCTTTAGCTAAGGTCTGCAATAAGTTTTTCATTTCTTGCATACTAGTTTGTTGGCTATTCTTTATCTCTTGTAATTATAAGGAGAAGCTTTCCTAACCACTAGTGCTAGCTTGAGGTGCTAGTATGGTAGGAATAGGAGTGAAAGAGGGCACTTGTGCAGGTGCAATAGGCTGAAGACTTGGGAAAATGGGCATAGGTGGTCTTCTAGCTATCATACCTACTTGAATGAAATAATTTTTAGCCCTTACAGCTATGTCAAAAGCTTGGGGTAGAGAAACACCACCCATAGACTAGACCATGATAGATATTTTCCCATTTAGGCTTTGCAAGCAATAGAGGAAGGCGTGGTCAGTAGATGGTCTTACTGAGACCAGAATCCTATTCCATGTCTTAAGGAATCTACTATTAAAGTTTGCCATCTTCTCTTGGGGGTCTTTCCTAATGGTTGTCAATTGCTCAACTAGGGATAAATTATCAGATTTATCCTCAAAATGCTTACTTAATGTATCCCCTAATGCATCCCAAGAATTAATAGAACCAACAGCTAGAGTTCTAAACCACTCAAGAGCCTTAACTTTGAGAGAGGCTGCTAGTAGTTTGGTGGCCACATCTTCTTTAGTTATATTATGTATGCTGCAGATAGTGGTCACATCTCTTATATGCTTAAAGGTTGTTGCTTTCCCTTCACCTATGAAATCAGGTAGGCTTTTCAGTGCTGCCAAGGGCACATCATGATGTTGGGAAAAATTTAATGGACTCCCTTGGTTGAAAGGGGAAAAAGAAAACTTTCGAGCCATTGTAGGAGCTGGAACTTGAAGATTCACAACTATATGAGCTGTATTTGCTAGATTTGGATCTTCTTCCTCTAGATCTCTAGTTAGGGATCTTCCTCTTTTCTTTCTGAAGTGCAAGGACAAAAGATCTCTTTTCTAAAGTATCAGGAGGCATTGACTAAACTCTTCTTGTAGGGGAGGTCCTTTTAGTTGACCTGCCTTTGTAACTTTTTTTTAAGGGAAACTCTGAAAAATTGATAGGCTTTGAGCTTCTAGTCTCAATATTTCTCATAAACTTTTATAAATTTTGCCTGGATCTTTGAAATCAGTGGAGTCACCAGATATACTTGATAGAACAACTTCTAAAATTAAATAGTATGCAATCTATATATCAGAGATAACATAACTTGAACATGAATCTAAACTTCAATATTGGTCTCACCGGGCATGCCATAGTTGTTATACACTAAGTTTGCACCCTTGTTTCAAGTTCTCTTGGTCTTGATAACTCAGTATAACATGGGAATCATCTCAAGGTTGTGGGACCTTATGCTAACCAAGATGAGACCTCTACATTCTACACTGGTTCCCCTTGGGTAATCACCTTAATTTTCTTCTTGACAGGAAAGTAAAAACTTTTGAGGGAAAGGGATAGAAGAAATGCATGAAAGGGAAATGACTTAAAAGAAAACTACCTACTAGGTGATACACCGAAATTAGGGTTTGGATCTCAGTATAGAGAAATGAAATCACTGAAGGGATTAGATCTAATGAGTCACAAATCACTAAATAGGCTTGCATAAGTATTTCATAGGAGGGCCTAAACATAAGACACAACCTATGATCTGCAAACAAACATTCTCTTCTGCAACTCAGTGTAGGATTGAGACAAGACTGCTTTGTGTTGAAGTATTCCCACAAAACATCTAAATTAGATCAAACACAATAACACACATAATCATAGAAAATGAGAGGGACTAGGAACTCTAACTTTCACTGATAACATTCATAAACTTTGATCCAATAAGAGATAATGCAAACAAGGAAGAATAGGGATATGAAGGATTATCACAAAATACCTTTACAATATTTGTATTATCAATGGGAGATTATAGAATGTAGAAAACTAGAGGGTGAAAATACCACATGTAGCCTTCTAAGAAAAGATATTTTCTTTTTTACACAAGGTAAAACCCTTAGTTCTAAAAACTCTAAAACAATATATACATCTCTTGCATGCAGGCGAGAGTCAAAACCTAACTAGGGTTATAGATTTTTACAATTGAATAACCAACCCTAATTCACTAAGAATTAATGCCAGGTCTGATCATGAATAGTTCTTTGCAAAATATCTCAACTGATCAGATCTCCTTTCCTTACGTGCCCATCTCTATACTACCTGGACTCATCCACTTTCTTGCAAAAAGTCTTCATTAAGAATGCACTAATTGGTACCCTCCTAAGAAAAGAAATGACCCATGATGGTTGGTCATGCCTTTCTCATCTTCCCTTAACTACAAATGTCCTGGCGACATCAATTTTTTGAGCTACCACGCCACTGTAAATTATTGAATCAGGAAACTGGTAGAAACCCTCTACTACATGTTTGAATTTAAATAGAAACAGTTATCAGGTCATCTTAAAATGCAACCGTCGATCTCCTTTTATTTCCCAGTAGATGAATGGCCTAGATTCACCTTTGAAATAACTGCAATCCTTTAAAAACTTTTCACCACCTCACCAAACCCTTTGACAAATGAAAACTGAGCACGTCAGCAACAAAACTACATTTCAGACCCACCTTTTATAATCTTTCAATCGAACGGTTGGCGCTATTTCACAAAACTCTGACACACTCCTTGCGAAATAGCGTCAGCCATTAGATCATCCACACTGTGACCCCACTAAGATATTTGAGCCCATCGACATGTCTACATTCTCATTCCATCTCAGCCAATAAAAAATGAACAAATCAGCACATGTCACCAGTAAAGGACCCATTGCAAGCAAAACCTCATAAAAGAAGATCGACAGCTGGTGCTATTTTGCAAAGCCTAGAAGATTCCATGTGAAATAGCACCCATCGTCAGATTTTACATCTCAGCATCCCTCAAAAATCTTCGGGCCCACTGACACTTGCTGCACTGTCACCACACAGACCAATCAAACTTCTCCATCTCATTGTAGACTGACACCAGGACCACTACCATGAGATCAAAGTCAAAAGGTAAGATCAATAGCTGGTGCTATTTCACAAACCTCTAACACTAGCCTCACGAAATAGTACCCACCATAGATCTTTTGCAGATGCCAGGTCCCTCTAACAAACTGAAATAACACTTCCCACTGACAACCACCACCTCATTCCACAATTTCCTCTCGCCAACAAGGAACCACCATGTAAGCACACCATGGCACTCAGACCCACTGTCATTGTCGACCTAAACACTTGGATGATCAGACGGATGGCTCTATTTCACAAGCCTCAGAAGATTCCTTGTGAAATAGCGTGAGCTGTTGGATTAGAATCTATAGTCCTTCATTGAGTCCACTCTAACAGCCTAAACAACAAGTCCCACTACCAAATCAGCACACCGTGGACCAATCAGAGACTGCCAAATCTACAACCAAGGACCCACCTGACAAGTCACAGATGTCAGACCTACCAAACTCAAAGATTCCAATTGGATGGATGGTGCTATTTCACAAGCCTTAAAAGATTCCTTGTGAAATAGTGCCAACCATTGATCCTTAAAGAACTGGGACCACACTGGCAAATCTGAACAACTAGCAGATTGGATGGCTGGCACTATTTTGCAAGCTTTGACACAAGCCTTTGCAAAATAGCACCAACCGTTGGATCAGTAGCACTGGGACTCCATGCTGACAAAGAATGAATCATCACCCACAACCAATCAGGAGCCTCCAACTAGGACGACATGGAAAAAGGACCCACCGAAGCACAAGCACTAATCAAAAGGTAAAATCGACGGCTGGCGCTATTTCACAAGCTCTGACACAAGCCTTTGTGAACTAGCACCCACCGTAGATCTTCTGAGATGGGACCCCACAAATTTCTTAAGCATAGACTTAGGAAATATTAAACTCGGGACTTAGGAAAACATTTAGTGCATGGGCAAAAAGGAAACTTAAGTTGCCAAAAAGTAACTACAAATTAGAACAAGGCTTAGGGTTCTTTGAGGGTTTTAAATGCCAACGTCTAGTTTTTTTTTGAACTTTTGGACCTGTAGACCAAAGACTTAAGGAAATTGTAGAGGCCGGGAAACAGAACAGAACGCCATGAAAATTTCAGGGATGCTTGGCAAGGACAAGACAGAGACCTTGGGATAGGATTACCCAAATTTTAATGCACATGGAAATTAGGATAACAATACTAACTGTACTTTTATTGTCACAATGTATGACAATATGCTCATCAAACTTTATTCCAATTTCCTTTAGCATCTGATTCATCCAAATTATTTGATTACAATTGTTTTTTGCTACAACATATTCTACTTTTGTTGTGCTTTGTGAGATACAATTATGCTTTTTACTTAACCAAGAAACCAATCTTCCTTCAAGAAAAAAGGCTCCACCACTGGTGCTTTTCTTGTCATCAACGTTGCCTCCCCAATCTGCATCAGTACATGCACATAATGTGAAATCATCAGAATTCTCATACCATAATCCATAATCCATTGTTCCTTTCAAATATCTCACTATCCTCTTCATTATTGCATAATGTGACTCTTTAGGTTTTGCTTGAAATCTTGCTACAATCCCAACTGAATGTGCTATATCTAGTCTTGTATGTGTCAAGTACTATAATCCTCCAATCATAGATCTGTACTTCTTCTACTCAACTGTTGGTGTCTCATCTTTGCTAGACAATTTATGTCTTGTAATCATAGGTGTTCCAACTAGTTTGCAATCTTCCATGCCAAAAATTTTCAACAAGTCATTCAGGTTTTTTGTTTGACTGATAAATATACCATCCTTGCTTTGTGTTATCTGTAATCCCAAAAAGTATTTAATTTCTCCAATCATACTCATTTCAAATTCTATTTTCATTTCTTCTACAAATCTGTCACTAGCCTCATCTTCTCCTCCAAACATAATATCATCAAAAAATATAACTATAACCAATAATCCATTCTCAATTTATTTTATGTATAAGTTACTATTTATTGTTCCTTTTGTAAATCCCAATTTCAGCAAATAATTATCCAATCTTGCATACCAAGTTCTAGGTGCTTGTTTTAATCCATACAATGCTTTCTTAAGTTTACATACCATGTCTCCTTCTTGAGTCAAAGGAAAACCTTTAGGCTACTCAATGTAGACTTCTTCTTCCAACTCACCATTAAAAAATGCTAACTTTACATCCATCTGATACACTTTGAATTTCTTAAATGGTGCATAGGCCAAAAACATTCTCACTGCTTCAAGTCTTGCCACGGGAGCAAAAGTTTCTTCATAATCAATTCCTTCTTGCTGTGAATGTCCTTTACATACCAATCTTGTTTTATTTCTGATTACCTCTCCTTGCTCATTCATCTTGTTTTTGAATACCCATTTAGTTCCAATCACATTCTTATCTTTAGGTCTAGGGACCAATTCCCATGCCTTGTTTCTTTCAATCTGATCTAATTCTTCTCTCATAGCTTAAATCCAATGTTCATCTTCACAGGCTTCATTAGTAGACTTAGGTTCAATTTGGGAAATCAAACATAAGTGTACCTTATTTCAAGTAAGAACTCCTCTATCCAAGCTTCCAATAATCTTCTCAATGGGATGATGCCTTGATGTGTACCTATTAGGTGTCATGGCTTCTCCTCTTATCTAACTTGTAGTTTCTCCCCTTGTCTCACTTGTAGATTCTTTTCTATTCTAATCAACACTTTCTTTAATATTGTTCTCATTCACCAATTCACTGCTCATCTCAAAGAATTTTTTAGTAGATTCAATGTTAGGCTGAGGGTTAGTACCTTCATCAGATTCATAATCAAGCATTCTTTCCTAGATTTTAAATTTCTCATCAACTCTAACATTTGTACTTTCAACAATAGTCTTAGTCCTCTTGTTATAACATCTGTAAGCTTTACTTTTCAAAGAGTAACTATGAAAGATTCCTTCATCACTTCTAGGATCAAACTTTCCTATATCATCTTCTCTTTTAATATAACATTTGCTTCCAAAGATTCTAAAATACTTAACTGAGGGTGTGTGCCCAAACCACAACTCATAAGGTGTATTGTCTATATTTTCTCTGATCTGCACTCTATTCATTGTATACACTATTGTGTTCACTGCTTCTCTCTAGAATATCTTAGCCAAATCACTTTCAAATAACATAGCTCTAGCTGCTTCAGTTACTGACCTGTTTCTTCTTTCTACAATACCATTTTGTTCAGGTGTTCTAGGGGCTAAATACTATCTCTTAATGCCATTTATTTTAGAAAAGGTGTCAAATTCCTTAGATGTAAATTCACCTCCTCTATTAGATCTTAAACACTTAATTCTCATTCTAGATTCATTCTCAAGCTTATTCTTAATGACCTTAAACTTATAAAATGCTTCAGATTTTTCTTTCAAAAATGCAACCCACATCATTCTTGTAAAATCATCAACAATAATCGTAAAGTACCTTTCACCATAAAATCCTCTAGTCCTGGTAGGACCGCTTAAGTCTGTATGAATGATCTCCAACTTCTCAGTAGATGTGAACTTCTTTCTAGGAAATGAACTCCTTTTCTACTTAGCGATCACACATTCCTTAAAAATCATGTTAGTAGGCTTCATAATCTTAGGTAAATCTCTTACTGCAAGTGTATTACTTAATTTCATAATGTTATCAAAGTTTATATGACAAAATCTTCTATGGCATAACCAACTGTCATCAATCTTAGTCATCAAACATGTCATCTCTGTAGGATTCAACTAAAATACATTACCTTTGGTTCTAGATCATTTTCTAATCAAATTTCCATCTTTATCCTTAATCACACAAGAATTTTTAGTTAAACAAACTTTATATCCCTTATCAACTAACTATCCAACACTCAACAAGTTATGTTTCAATCCATCAACAAAGTAAACATCATTAGTATTAGTCTTTCCATCAAGAGTAATAGATCCTATACCTTTAATTAAACAAGGTGCATTGTTGCCAACTCTAACAACTCCTCCATCATAATTGCTAAACTTTATGAACTTTCCTTTATCACCTATCATATGATGTGAAAAACCAATATCTATAATCCAATCTACTTTCTTTTCGACCTGGGAAACTAAGGCTTTCTCTTCGTTAACATCTGATTCAATAGTTTCTTCCTTAATTGCCACAAATCCTACGTCATCATTATTATCATTGTCACCATCACTTAAGTGTCTCTCAATTCCTACTTCAAGCTCTTCATCATTAGCATAATAACATTCTTTAGGTCTTCTAAATTTGAAATTGTTTCTATACTTCTTAACTCTCTTAGGACATTTTGATGCATAATGACCATATTCTTGACAAGTCCAACATTTAAAGATTTTCTTACCATCTAGTTCTCTCTTCATAAGTAATGCAATACCTTCTTCAATATCCTTATCTTCTTCAGATCTAGATCTGCTACTACTGGCATAATCTTCATTTACACTAGTACCTCTTGATAATGTAGGTCTGATGCTAAGAGCACTGAATGTTGTCTCCATTCTAGGTAACTCTCCTGATAGCCTAAAAATTCATTTCTTCTACTAATAATCCTCCAAGAAGGGTCTCTCTTGAAAATTTCAGGGTACAAGGTATCACTTGTTCAATCATCTGTGTTGTCTGCCTGAACACCAATGTCAATGTTCTCAAGATCTTCCATATCACTTCATTCTCTATCTTTTCACTTCCACAAGACTTTATCCCTATAACAATCTCAAACATTCTACCCATATAGCTTCTAATAGATTCATTATCCATCATTCTTATATCTTCAAATGCACAAATCCAATTATGTAACTGAGCTTTCTTTGCATGTTCATCACCTTCAAAAGTAGCATGTAAAGATTTCCAAACATCATAAGCTCTCGATAAACTTTTTACCTAACTATATTCATTCTCTGGAAGTGCTGACAAAAGTGCCTCTTTTGCAAGTATGTTACACATAAAGATGTCTCTTTCTTCATTAGTACAATTCTCAAGCTTTTCTTCTTCAATGATATCCTTGGCTTTGTTTGTAATCAACCAATAGCCCGGTTCTAAACACAAGAGATGTATCTTCATCTTTTCTTTCCAACTGTCAAAATTTACTTTATCAAACTTAGGGCTTTGTTTCCTAAAATTCACCATGGATCTTCTTAAGTTGTTAATCTTTTCTTTGAAGGAACTGCCGCTCTGATACCAATTGTTAGAAAGTAAAGATCCCCAAGATAACTAAGAGGGGGGGGTTGAATCATTTATCTAATAATTAACCCATTTAACTTCTTTAATAGCTTTAAACAACCATAAAAAGATAACCAATACAGTAATCAACCATAAAAAGATAACCATACACAATTGCACAATGACACAAGATATGTTGACTAGGGAACCTCTTGAAAAGAGTAAACCCCTTTGGGAATGCCGCCCACAAAATGATGTACTAATCTGAAAGTTCCTTGTTAGAGGATAGACCCTGTTAGGAGTCTTATGAAATACATTTAGTACATATACATCCCTATTAGGAGATTTTGAATCCCTGTTAAAAGATTCTAACTCGGTTAAAAGTTATGGAAGATAGAAGGACCCACTGCCCAAACAGCTTCAAGGCAAGATCTCTGAACCCACTTTCCAAAAGACCTTAAGTTTATTCAATAGAATAATATGAAACATGTTGCCTCCTTCCCACTATGCCAAAACTGCACTCTTTGCTACACCAAATCACAATCTCAGATCTCTATACTCACAAGTCTTCCTTCATTACTGAATTAGCTCTCCTCATACATAGATCTGCATCATAACTTTCAAAATCTTACAATTACCATCACAATCCATATTACAACCTCACAATACTACTACAAACATTCCTTCTTATATACCACACTCAAATAATTACAAATGAGTTGGCATACAATTACAAAATAATAATTTCCACACCTTACACCAAAATTCCCATAAAAATGTCAGCTTCCAAATACTGTAAATTTCTCCAAACGTATCCTCAAAGTTTGCACTATGAACCACATCATCATTAATGAGTCTCCAATATCCCTTTAACTGCACAAAATCAGATTCCATCCCAGCTAAGAGATATCCTCTGACTTCCACAAACCGCTACTCAAGAACTCTGTCAGAAAACTATTTTCACCAAAATGCTTATAACTTTCACAAATGATTAAATATATTTTTATGCTATTAACCATAGGTTAATAACACAACAAAGAACATACTATCAACTACACAAAAGCCAATCTACAATACAACATGTGCGCCAAACAAAAATGTGCCTACTTTCCTGCTAAATTATAGAATATCACTGTGTTGACATCAATGACAATCTAAGTCATGAATGCAACAATGACTACTACAGAATGACTGCTAAAACATACCAAACAATATCTCAATGTCAAAATTCATTCCTAAGAAAAAATACCTTCATCACTTCTAGGATCAAACTTTCTAGTATCATCATCTCTATTTATATAACATTTTCTTCCAAAGATTCTAAAATACTTAACTGAGGGCGCATGTCCAAACCATAATTCATAAGGTGTCTTGTCTATGTCTGCTCTGATTTGTACTATGTTCATTGTATATACTATTGTATTTACTACTCTCTAGAATATCTTTGCCAAGTCATTCTAAAATAACATAGCTCTTGCTGATTCAGTTACTGATCTGTTCCTTCTTTCTACAATACCATTTTGTTTAGGTGTTCTAGGGGCTAAAAACTATCTCTTAATACCATTCACTTCACAAAAAGTGTTAAAATCTTTAGAAGTAAATTCTCCACCTCTATCAGATCTCAAACATTTAATCTTCAGTCTAGATTCATTCTCAACTTTATTCTTAATGATCTTAAACTTATCAAATGCTTTAGATTTTTCTTTAAGAAATGCAATCCACATCATTCTTGTAAAATCATCAACAAGAACCATAAAATACCTTTCTCCATAGAATCCTCTAGTCCTCATAGGACCACTCAAGTCTGTATGAACAATCTCCAACTTCTTTATAGATGTAAACTTCTTACTAGGAAATGAACTTCTTTTCTGCTTAGCCATCACACATTATTTGCAAATCATGTTAGTAGGCTTCATAATTCTAGGTAAATCTCTTATTGCAACTGTAGTACTTACTTTCACAATGTTATCAAAGTTTAAATATGAAAATATCTTCTATGCCATATCCAACTATCATCAATCTTAGTAATCAAACATGTCATTTAAGTAGGATTCAACTAAAATACATTACCTCTGGTTCTAGATTCTGTTCCAATCAGATTTCCATCCTTATCCTTTATCACATAAGTTTTCCCAGTAAACCAAACTTTATATCCCTCATCAACTTACTGTTGAACACTCAAAATATTTCAATCCATCCACAAAATAAACATCATCAGTATTAGTCTTTCCATCAAGAGTAATATATCCTATACCTTTAATCATAAAAGGTGCATTATTTCCAACTCTCACAACTCCATCATAGTTGTTAAAATTTATGAAATTTTTCATATCTCCAGTCATATGATGTGAACAACCACTATCTATAATCCAAGTAGTTTTCTTTTCAACTTGGGAAACTAAAGATTTCTCTTTAACATCATTTTCAAGATTCTCTTCCTTAATTGCTACAAATCTTATGTCATCATTATTCTCAGTATCACTTTCACTCAAGGTTCTTTCAATATAGGCTTCAATGTCTTCATCATTAGCATAATAAAATTCCTTATATCTTCTAGGCTTGAAATTATTTCTATACTTTTTAACTCTCTTAGGACACTTAGATGCAAAATGACCATATTCTTGACAAGTCCAACATTTCAAAATTTTCTTACCGTCTGGTTCTCTTTTCACAAGCAAGGCAATACCTTCTTCAATCTTTTTGTCTTCTTCATTTCTTGATTTGTTGCTAGCATAATCTCCACTCACACTGGTACTTCTTGACAAAGTAGGTCATGTTGGAAACAATTGTTTGAAGGAAATTGTTACTCAAATTATGTATTGTATTTGATGTCACACAATGTCATATTTCACAACACTCAGTACCTACCGAGCTTAGTCGGTCAGCCTGGCATCAAAATTATCATTTACCAAGTTCACTCAGTTATCGAATCAAAGTTAGTGTTTACCGAGTTCACTCGGTTGTCAAAGAAAAGTTAGCATTTATCGAGTTCACTCAGTTATCAAAGAAAAAGGATTATCAGTGTTTACCGAGTTCACTCGGTCTCCAAAAGATTGTTGAAAATTTCATTATGGTTACCGAGCACTGTCGGCCCTTGAAGGATCTTTGCAAATAAAGTTTGCTTAATTCAGCCGACTGTTATACTAAGTAATGCCAATTTGACAAATCTAAAATCATATAAATAAAAGGTCAAGTGTGGAAAAATATAAGATACATAGGCAGAAATAAAAAAGGGGAGACAGGAAAGGTGTGTGGAAAATTGTGAAGGATGACCAGATATCCTTAAGGAGCAGCAAAGATATATTCGATCATGAAGGATCCCACTTATATAGAACAGAGATCTATAATCAACAAGGCAGTTGCATTATTATACAGGTCATTTTCATTGTTACCCTTTTTATAATTGTAACAGTGAATTCTAAATCTCTTAACCGAGTTGGTTTAACAACCATATTGTAAATCCTCTAACAAGGTGACAATTCCATTGAATTGTTTTCAAGACCTCTTACCAGGCCACTCCTAGCAGGGTGATTAAATCCTCTAACAAGGTCACACCTGACTGTGTGTTTTGTAACCTTTTACCGGGTTGGCTTTTAACTGGGCATCACTTCAGAAAAGTGAAAATCAGTATCTAAATACAATTGGTGGTTTTTCCCATATTGGGTTTCCACGTTAAATCCTGTGTCTCTTAGTTATCTTAATCATATACAAGTGCTGATGAATATCTAAGAATAATCTTACTAATACTTTCTACATCTACCAAGTTACTGCAATCTATTTACCGAGTGTTAAATAGATAATATTCATTAAGATATTCTGAGGGATCTAAAAAGAAATAATAGTAGATTATTTTATGGTTGACTGATTCACCCCCCCTCTCAGTCATTTCATCCATATTCCATCAATTGGTATCAGAGCTTTTGGTGCTTGCAGGAAGGGTTTCAAGGACCTAAGCTAAAGATCAGGATGTCTTACAAGAGAGAAATTCCAAAGCTCAATAGAGATAAATTTTCAGCATGACAAGGTCTCATGAGACTTCATCTGGCTTCCATTGGTGATTCAGGATGCAAATACATTGATGAAGAATACACTATTCCTACTGGCACACTAACTGTTGAAGACATTGCAGAGAAAAAGAATCATAACACCATGATGATAGACATTGCATCAGCTCTCAGCTATGAAGAATTTGATGAAATTAAAGAATGCACTACTGCATATGAAATGTGGAATAAACTGAAGAAAATATATGGTGGTGATGCAAATGTGAAAAGAGCCAAAGCAGAAAGCCTAAGAGGACAATTTGACAAGATGAATATGAAAGAAGATGAAAACATTGCAAAATATGTTGAAAGGATCAAAGCAAGTGTTAGTGTAATTAGAGCTTTTGGAGGAACAATCACTGATGAAACTGTTATAAGAAAAGTACTCAGAACATTACTTCCTATCTATGCAATAAGAGTATTAGCTATTCAAGAAAGAAGATGTCAAGCAAATCACAATATAACTTTGGATGCTTTAGTGGGAAGATTGACAGCCTTTGAATTAGACAACTATGACAACTATGTTCCAATTTCCAAAAATATTGAGTCAGCATTTGAGGCCAAAGTTTCACTTAGAAAGAACAAGACAATAAAAGAAATTTAGTCAGAAAGTGAAGAAGTATCAGAAGAAAGTTCTGATAGTGATCTTGAAATTGTAGAAGCACTACTTGCAAAGAAGAACTCTAAAGGAAAAGGTAAATATAAAGGTAAAACTCCTTTAATCTATTTTTCATGTGAAGAAATTGGACATATTGCAGCTAGGTGCCCAAACAAGCAAGTCAAGGAAGAAAAGAGAGGTCACAAGTACTATGGCAAAAAGAATTTCAAATCATTCAAGGATAAAGGTAAGAAAACATGTTTTATGGCTAAAGATTCTGATGATAGTGAGGAAGAAATTGTCTTTATTGCTATAAAAGATGAATCTGATGACGATGAAGAAAAGATGGCACTTATTTCTTATTTAAGCAAAGATGATATATGGATAATAGACAGTGGATGCTCACATCACATGACTGGTGACAAGACAAAATTTGAATACCTAGAAGACTATGATAGTGGCAATGTAAGATTTGGAAACAATGAACCTTGTTGTATAAAAGGAAAAGGAAGAATCTCATTAACCAAAGAACTTATATGTGATAATGCTTATTGGGTTGAAGGACTAAAACATAATCTTCTAAGTGTAGCACAGCTAATCAACATTGGTTTCAAGGTTGAATTCATGAATAGTCAAGAAAGACTGCTGGATGGAAAAGGAAAACTCATTGGATCAGGCAAACAAACAAAAGGTAACTTATTTTATCTTGATCTCAGTGAATATTCATGTTTTATTACTCAAATTGAAGAAAGTTGGCTGTGGCACAAAAGGTTATGTCATGTAAATTTTGATAACATGATGAAAATAAGCAAATTCAAGAAGGTAAGAGGCATTCCTACTTTGAAGAAACCTGATACTGGTCTATGTAAGAATTGTCAGATTGGCAAAATGAGTAAGACTAGTTTTAAGAGTAAAAACTATCAGTCTAAAGAGATTTTGGAAATTGTGCATACTGATTTATGTGGACCTATTGGAATAGAAAGCTATATTGGAGATAAATTCTTTATTCTTTTTGTTGATGATTATTCTAGAGTGATGACTGTTATGTATTTAAGAGAAAAGTCAGAAGCATTTGAAAAGTTCAAATGGTACTTGGCAAGAGTAGAAAAGGAAACAGGGAAAAGATTGAAATGCTTAAGATCAGACAGAGGTGGTGAATTCATCTCCCATGAATTTAACAACTTTTGCATTGAAAGAGGAATCAAAAGATAGGTATCAGCTCCTAGAACTCCTGAGCAGAATAGAATAGCTGAAAGAAGAAATAGATCTATCATGGATTGTGCAAGGACTCTAATGATAGAAAAGAACATCACCATAAAATACTGGAAGGAAGCTATTAGCACTACAGTTCATACCTTAAACTGAGTACAATTGAAGAAAGACACATTCAAAACTCCTTATGAGTTATGGTATGGCTATAAACCCAATGTAAGTTACCTGAAAGTATTTGGTAGCAAGTGTTATATCTTAAAAGAATCCAGAAGAAATAAATTTGATGTGAAAAGTGATGAAGGAATATTCCTAGGATATTCTAGCAAAAGCAAGGCATACAAATGTCTGAACTTGTCTACTCACAAAGTCATAGAAAGTATACATGTAAAATTTGATGAGTTTGCAGAAAAGACTGAAGAAGAAAGCAAAAGGGAACCTGAAAACTACAGGAGATTCATTTACATTGAACCTGAAACATTGTCAGACACAACTATCAATAAGGAAACTATATCTACCGAGCCTAGCACAGTAACCGAGTCACAGGAAGAAGCTCAAACTGAGTCACAGGAAGAAGTTCAAACCGAGTCTCGGCCTGAAGTTACAGAGCAAATATGTATCGAGCCCAAGCAACCTGAAGAAGAGATCCTAGAAGACAACAACATGACTCATTCAAGAAGCAAGGAACCTATACTAGCCAAATATGTCAGAAGGCATCACACACCAGATCAAATCATTGGAAACAAATCAGATGGTACTATGACAAGAAGTAAGCTAAAAGGTACATGTCTACTTACTGATTTTGAACCTAGAAATATCAAAGATGCATTGCAAAATGAAAGTTGGATTGAAGCAATGAATGAAGAATTAGAACAAATACAAAAGAATAAAACATGGACTCTTGTACCTAGACCTAAAGATAAAAATGTAATTGGAACAAAATGGGTATTCAGGAATAAGTTGAATGAAGATGGTCAAGTATCTAGAAACAAAGCTAGATTGGTATGTAAAGGTTATTCTCAAGAAGAAGGTATAGATTATGGTGAAAATTTTGCTCCTGTTGCAAGACTAGAAGGTGTAAGAACTCTACTTTCTTATGCAACACATAAAGGATTTAAGGTATATCAGATGGATATAAAATCTACATTTCTCAATGGAATTCTTGATGAAGAAGTCTACATTGAACAACCTAAAGGTTTTGTTGATCCAAACAAAAAGGACATGGTCTACAAGTTACACAAAGCATTGTATGGTTTGAAACAAGCTCCTAGAGCATGGTATGAAAGACTCCATAACTATCTGATTCAGATTAATTTCAAAAGAGCCAATGATAATAGTAATTTGTATATCAAAGAAGGACCAGATGACAAAATTATATTGGCAAAAATATTTGTGGATGATACTATATTTACAGGTAATGATGATCAGTGCAAAGAATTTTCAGAGCAAATGAACAAAGAATTTGAAATGTCTATGTTTGGTTTAATAAAATTCTTTGTTGGTCTTCAAATTCAGCAAAGCAAGAATGGTATATACATTACTCAATCTAAATACATTAAGGAAATACTTAAGAAGTTTGGTATGGAAGATTCAAAACTAGTTGGTACACCCATGTGCACTGGACTGAAACTTACCAAAAATGATGATTCAAAAGAAGTAGATCAAACCTTATATAGATCTATGATTGAAAAATTGCAGTATGTAGTACATACAAGGTCTGATATTGCCTTAGCAGTCGGTATAGTAGCAAGATTCTCAGCAAAACCTAAGGAAAATCATATGATGGCAATCAAAAGAATCTTGAGGTACTTGAGAGGAACTGAAGAATATGGTTTGTGGTATAAATTTGGAGGCAATCCACACTTAAAAGTATTTACTGATGCTGATTGGGCAGGGAACATTGATGACAGAAAAAGTACAAGTGGTGGAGCATTTTTTCTTGAAAAAAGACTGGTATCCTAGACCAGCAAAAAGCAAAATTGCACATCTCAATCCATAGCTGAAGCAGAATATGTTGCTGCTGCAGTAAATTGTTCTAATATTGTTTGGTTTAAACAGTTATTGGAAGTTATGAAGGTTGATATCAAAGAACCAGTTGTTATATTTTGTGATAATACAAGTGCAATAAATATTTCAAAGAATCCAGTGATGCATTCCAAAACCAAGCATATTGCTATCAAATATCACTTTTTCAGAGAATTGGTGCAAGACAAGGAAATCAGATTAGAATATATTCATACAAAAGAGCAGATTGCAGACATTTTCACCAAACCATTACCCAAGGATGCATTTGTGTATCTAAGAGGTAAGTTAGGGGTCATTTCCCTATCTGAGGCTCACTAAATACAGTTTTAGTGATGCATCAACCAGAACATGATTGAAAATCAACAAGTTGATGCAGCATATTCAAGAAATCACTGCATATGGATCAGTACTTGAGGTACATTAGTTTTCACCGACAATATGTGAATTATCTTTGGCATGTGTTGTCAAAGAGGGAGTTTTCTTGCTATATTTCAAGAAATTTTTCAAAAGCCAGGATGGAAAGTTAAAAGTTTTCAAGAAAGTTTGTTGACAGAGGGAGATTTGAATCTAAAGTCCTTTTAAAATTTCTTATGCTATGACATACTGTGTTGCCATCAATGCCAAAGAGGGAGATTGTTAGAAATAATTGTTTGAAGGAAATTGTTACTCAAATTATGTATTGTCTTTGATGTCACACAATGTCATATTTCGCAACACTCAGTACCTACCGAGCTCAGTCGGTCAGCCTGGCATCAAAATTAGCATTTACTGAGTTCACTCAGTTATTGAATCAAAGTTAGTGTTTACTGAGTTCACTCGGTTGTCAAAGAAAAGTTAGCATTTACCGAGTTCACTCGGTTATCAAAGAAAAAGGATTATCAGTGTTTACCGAGTTCACTCGGTCTCCAAAAGATTGTTGAAAATTTCATTATGGTTACCGAGCACTATCGGCCCTTGAAAGATCTTTGCAAATAAAGTTTGCTTAATTTAGCCGACTGTTATACTAAGTAATGCCTATTTGACAAATCTAAAATCATATAAATAAAAGGTCAAGTGTGGAAAAATATAAGATACATAGGCAGACATAAAAAAGGGGAGACAGGAAAGGTGTGTGCGAAATTGTGAAGGATGACCAGATATCCTTAAGGAGCAGCAAAGATATATTTGATCAGGAAGGATCCCACTTATACAGAACAGAGATCTGTAATCAGCAAGGTAGTTGCATTATTATACAGGTCATTTTCATTGTTACCCTTTTTATCATTGTAACAATGAATTCTAAATCTCTTAACCGAGTTGGTTTAACAACCATATTGTAAATCCTCTAACAAGGTGACAATTCCATTGAATTGTTTTCAACACCTCTTACCAGGCCACTCCTAGCAGGGTGATTAAATCCTCTAACAAGGTCACACCTAACAGTGTGTTTTGTAACCTTTTACCGGGTTGGCTTTTAACCGGGCATCACTTCAAAAAAGTGAAAATCAGTATCTAGATACAATTGGTGGTTTTTCCCATATTGGGTTTCCACGTTAAATCCTATGTCTCTTAGTTATCTTAATCATATACAAGTGTTGATGAATATCTAAGAATAATCTTACTAATACTTTCTGCATCTACCAAGTTACTGCAATCTATTTACCGAGTGTTAAACAGATAATATTCATTAAGATATTCTGAGGGATCTGAAAAGAAATAATAGTGGATTATTTTATGGTTGACTGATTCACCCCCCCTCTCAATCATTTCATCCATATTCCATCAGGTCAAACACTAAGAGCACTGAATGTTGTTTCCATTCTAGGTAAGTCTCTTGATAACCTCTAGTTCATTTCTGCTGGTTCCAATCTTCCAAGAAGTGTCTCCCTTGTAAAGTTCATAGTACAAGGTATAACTTGTTCAACCATCTATGTTGTTTGCTTAAATATAGGAGTCAATGTCCTCAGAATTTTCCATATTACTTCATTCTCTATCTCTATTCCTCCATAAGATTTTATCCCTACAACAATTTCTGACATTCTACCAATATAGCTTCTAATAGATTCATCTTCCATCATTCTTATATCTTCAAATGTACATATCCAATTATGTAATCTAGCTTTCTTTGCATGTTCATCACCTTCAAAAGTAGAGTGTAAAGCTTTCCAAATTTCATGATATTTTGGTAAACATTTTACCTAACTATACTCATTCTTCGGAAGTGCTATCAAAAGTGCTTCTCTTACAAGTATGTTACACATGAATAGATCTCTCTCATCACTAGAGCATGTTTCAAGACTATCTTCTTCAATGATAGTCTTATCATTCTTTGTAATCAACCAATAACTTGGTCCTAAACATAGTAGATGTGTCTTCATCTTTTCTTTCCAGCTGTCAAAATTTACTCCATCAAATTTAGGGCTTTCTTTCCTAAAATTCACCATGGATCTCCTTAAGCTATTAAAATTTTCTTTCAAGGACTTGCTACTCTGATACCAATTGTTAGAAAGTAAAGTCCACCAAGATAACTGAGAGGGAGGGGGGGTGAATTAGTTATCAAATAATTATAACTTTTGTCAATTTCAACAGCATTTAATCATGTAAGAAAATATAACAACCAAACATAGAAAGATATTCATACACAATGACACAATAACACAAGATATGTTGACTAGGGAACCTCTTGATCAGAGAGTAAACCCCGATGGGAATGATGCCCATAGAAGATGCACTAGTATGAATATTCCTTGTGAAAGGATAGACTCTGTTAGGAGTCTTATCAAATACATTCAGTACATATAAATCCCTATTAGGATATTTTGAATCCTTGTTAGAAGATTCTAAATCCCTGTTAAAAGATTCTAACCCTGTTAGGAGTTATGGAAGATAGAGGGACCCACTACCCAAACAGCTTCAAGGCAAGATCAATAAACACATTTTCCAACTAACCTTAAGATTATTCAATAGAATAATATGAAATATGTTACCTCCTTACTGTGCCAAAACCACACTCTCTGCTACACCAAATCTCAATTCCAGATCTCTGTACTTTGCATGTCTTCCTTCACAATTTCGCTTTCACAATTCACACTTATTTCTTATTTTACATGATTTCTTTCTAAAAATAAGGAAAAACATTCCTTCCTTTATACCACACTCAAATAATTACAAATGATTCGGCATACAATTATAAACTAATTAATGTTTCCATACACTAAATCAAATTTACACAAAACTGACAGCTTCCAAATATAATATTTCTTCACTCGTGTGACTCTGAAGATTGCACTAACATACACATCACTATCAATGTGTCTCTAACTCCTCACTAACTGTGCAAAACCAGATTCCATCCCGATTAGGAGATATCCTCCGATTTCTACAAATCGCTACTCTGGAACACTGCCTGAATACTGCTTCCACCAAAATGCTCATAACTTTCATGAATAAATGAATTACTATCTACTCTCTTAACCATAACCATATAACATATCAAATATTATATCCTCAACATCACATAGCTCCAATTGCAATACACCACATGCACCAATCAAAACTCTATCTACTTCACTGCTAATCTTTAGTAGATCACTGTGTTGACATCAATGACAATCATAGTCATGAATGCAACAACAAATGCTACAAAAAGTCTACCAACCATTTAGAATTAATTCCTAACATAGTTTATATCCAAGGATTTGAGTTTTTGACACTACCCAAAAAGGGAGTAGAGCATAATCCTCTAGCCTTATCACTTCACCAAAACATAGCAAACAAGATTCATCTGACACGCTAAGACTAAGACTAACTCACCAAGATTCATGATGTCAATAACTCATGATCTATCAACCTCTTTAGAGAGAGAATGCATCAATCAATAAGTCAAAGACTAAAAATCTAGTAGAACACAAGACAGTCTCAGTAACCTTCCTACCTACATGGGGATCTATCCTTAAGAAGATCTTTACAAGAAACTCGCTCTCTTAAGAACCCAAAAATAGTGTTCATAGGGCCTAATTAACTATGTGTGGAATCGAATCTATGTTCTTTTCAAAGCCCAAAGTAAAAATTTGGTTTATGAAAGCATTGAATCACAAAAGAAATACATGAGAGGTTCATTTTATTCCCAAAATTGAAGTGTTGTAGAGATGCAATAGAATACCTCAAGTCCAAAGAAATGCAATTTACCCTTGAGTTGTTGTGCAATTAGTTTGGAAACATGAAGATTTGCAAGAGATTTGAGTTAATTGACCTACAAATTTGAGAGGAATTTGATCAATTTTTACCCCTAATTAGCTAGATTTGAAAAAAAAAGATTGAAGAACATTAGAGCATAGCTTGAAGAAAATAAATTTGATTTTCTTTGAATCCCACTTTAGATGAGATTCATTTTCCTTTAGGAAAATCAAAGATGTGATGTTCTTTTTAAGTACTCCAAAAGGAAATGTGAGGATTCATTAGCCTTTAGAACTTGGATTTGAAACAAGTTGAATTCATTTTAGGTACACCAAATCCAAATGTGAGGTTCTTTTTAAGCCTTAAACATGGGATAAAATGCATTATAATTTCATTTTAGACCCTTATAATGGATTAGGGACAGTCAAGAAGAAACAAGAAATGCCAAGAATGGAAGACAAGAAAGAAAGAGAAGTCTCAGTCTGGAAAGTTGAATCTCTGATATCACATTTTGCATGAGAGAATAGATAGTCCCACATGAGAAAATCCAAGCCTGACATGAGAAAACTCAGGCCACGTGAGAAAAAAAATGAAACTCTGATAACAAGTTTCTCGCAAGAGAATAGACAGTCCTGCGCAAGGAAATGCAAGCCGTGAGATTGATAATGTAAGTACTTCTTCAAATGCTATAGTCTAAATGCTCACATGAGAACCCATGCACAAATGTATGTCAGAGTAAAAAATTCTATCAAACAAAAATTTAGAGAGTGAGTTCAGAAATCAAATTTTCAGGCCCTACGATGGGCACCAAAAGGTTTATAGCTGAATGTGGACCTCTAATCCAACTATATACTCAACATGGTCATTGCTCAATCATTGAATTGCAATAATGAACATGAATTGTTCATTTTACAATATCGATTGAATCAACTTGTTGCCTCCTATTTAGGTGGGGTTTTGAATCACAACCATAGACCAAACTCTAAAATGGAGGATTTTAAATACTAAGAAAGTAATCACAATTAAGCTATAATGAGATGTAAAGTAATCTAAGAAGATTGGAAGAAAATGAGAATTAAGCTAATAACGAGTAAGAAAACTAATTAAAATGAGATTGCAAATTAAACTAAATGAAATCATACTAAATATACAATAAGAACAATGCAAGATTCGATCTAGAAACTTGAAATAGAAATGAAACTTAATCTAATAACACAAGAAGCAAACTAATCTAAAAATGGGAATTAAGCCAATTATCTAATAACAATGTTAAAAATGTTAAAATGTTATGGTTGAGCTCTCAAATTTCCTCTTTGAAGCTCCTTTGCTAAAGACACCACTAAAGTGTGGAGATTGAGAATGAAGATTGTAGAATTATAATGGTAATTTGGTAGCTTTTTAGGCTCTCAAACTAGCATCATAGCTTTGCATAGAAGATTATTATTTTTTTTGTGAAGAGAAAGAGGCTCTATTTATAGAACTTCTTGATTATTAAATTCAATAGTGGAGAAATCTACTATGAATATAAGATTGAAATGGATATATCAAATTCTAAGTGGAGAAATCCACTAAGAATATAAGATTGGATTTTGATTATGAAATTCTAAGTGGAGAATTCCACTATGAATAAAAGATTGAAATGAATATTAAATTCAAAATGGAGGAATCTACTATGAATAAAATATTGAAATGAATATTAAAATCAAAATGGAGGAATCCACTATGAATAAAATATTGAAATGAATATTAAATTCAAAATGGAAAAATCCACTATGAATAAAATATTGGCTAGGGTTAAGGTTAGGAACCATGTGCTCAAATAGAATTTAGGAATTTATAAAAATCCCATAATTCAAAGAAAAGATTAAATAATTAATTCAAAATTAATCATTTATAGAAGATTTAGGGTTTGAGTATTAATACAAAAAATGGACTAATAAATGGCTAAATTGATGAAAGATAATTAATTTAGGAATGATTAGGAATGATTTAGGATTGATTAGGATCAATTAGGATCGATTAGGATTATAGAATTGCCTAGGACAATAGGACTTCGATGATGCAGAAATTAGAAAAAATAGGACTAAATGTGCCAAAATTGATTAGGATAGCAATAGACCAACTTTGGGGTATTACAGGACTAATATGACCTATTAAAATCAATTAGTACATCATAGGACCCTTAATACCTAATAAGTCCACTTACTTGATGCAATAGGACCTATTTTAATACCAATTAGTACATTCAAGGACCCTTTAGGACTATTAGTACACTCTAGTATTGTAAATTTAAGTATAATTTTATGTATTCAAATATTTGTTTTCATTTTACATGAAATTATAACATGTAATCAAGTACTTAATTGTTAACACTTAGCTTTCACATGTTATGTATCTAGATGGCCACTTAGGATGCACCTCACACTCCTGATATCATGACCATTTTTCATATTGCTGGCACGGAGATGGCTTAACTTAGAGAGTCCATCTGTACATCTTCAGCAGATGACATATACACAGATAGTTGTATCAGTGTATTGACTAGTTTAGAGGAGATGACTACTAGATTGAGATCCCACTCTTCCTTCATGCCTCAGGTAGTTGATACTATTTTTTGAGAGTTGAGAGCTGAGGTCTCAGGTGATGTTTCCTTGGAGACAATTCAAAGATGTGTCCCCAAGGAAATCATCAAATGAGAGGTTTTCTCATTTTATGAGGGGAAGCCCAAGTTGAGGGCATATCAGGTCACACAATGTGTGATTCCTCAAATTGCATACATGATATACCCTCATTTTCTTGTAGCACATGGTCATTATCCTAATAACGACCATATTCATTTATATTTTTCACAA
Organism: Chamaecyparis obtusa; assembly: GCA_027943335.1. Classification (NCBI taxonomy): domain Eukaryota; kingdom Viridiplantae; phylum Streptophyta; class Pinopsida; order Cupressales; family Cupressaceae; genus Chamaecyparis; species Chamaecyparis obtusa. The sequence continues at coordinate 571,715 of BSBK01001782.1, forward strand.
CAGTTGTATGGTGAGTTCCATTTGGGACTTAGGATCAACTATTTAGATCTTCCTAGATATTACAATTAGGGGAGTGGTAGGATTGTAGACCATGATCAGTATTGTAGGGATGATTGATTTGTACATCCTCATAGATAGATGGTTAGGTAGAGGACTCTGGTAGTGGCACTGGTGATAGTTTCTACTGTAGATAGAGTGGGCATTGCTTCTCAAAGGGGAGTAGTGGATAGGATATGGCAAATTGATTTTGTAGCCACCTCTATCACTTTAGATTTAGTGGGAAGATATATTTTGACTAGACCGAGGCAAGCCATATTTTCTTCTGAGGCTTCATCTAGTACTATTGTAGGTGTCAGTGATGAGGCATATAGAGCTATAGGTCTTCCTACAACTAGAGAGATACAAGCACTTTTGATTCATCATAGTCATTTAGATGTGCTACTTTACTTTTTGGAGGATCTTCTATAGTCATATAATAATATTGTTGACATGTAGAGGATCCTAGTACATTTAGTCAGGGATGTCATCAGACTTGCATGATGTCTTTTAGTTCCACTGACACATGACACACCATCTAGTCAAGCACAACATAGTTCACAACACTCTGTAGAGCACTCTGTAGCCATAGATCAGTCTGCAACTATAGAGCCAAGTATATAGGTTGGAGATGCACACATCACAACTAAGGGCCTAGACACATTTGGTGAGAAATTGTGTTGGTTGTGTTAGGTGGACATTGCCACTGATGTTGGATTATTTACGGATTTTTTATTGCATCCTAGTTTATCAAACTCTACATCACTCCCTTCCCAACTAGTATCACCCCTACACTCTTCATTACTAGAGAGGTTTAAGAGTAAATGTGGTGTGGGTGATGCAGTATCTATTGATGATATGATGGTGTAATGTGTTGATGATCCTCCTACTCCTAAGACCCAGGTATATAAAGTTTTCTTTTCACCTTTCTAGGAGTTTTCGTGAACAATTAATTGTAGATGTGTGTATTGATGTTTGTTCTATGTATAATATTTTGTAGGCACAGTTAGTAGGTAAAATTACCTCTAGTGTGGGCTTGGAGCATCTTCTTATGAGAGATTCAATAGATGTGACACCTACTAGTGGTCAGGTAAGTTTTAGATATATGTAGGTTTAAGCATGCATGTGTACAATTGTACACATGTATTTATATATTTCAAGTACTTTACATAATATATTATGCACATGTATATAACCAACTGTTGTACTAAATTTGTAGGGGTCAATCATTGTTTCACAACTAGAGGATGCTCATGACACTCGGTCAGAGCACATTACCTCTAGTGTGGGATCAGAACATCTTTATAAGAGATATTCAGTAGATGTGATACCTACTAGTGGTTAGGTAAGTTTTAAAAATATGTAAGTTTAAACATGCATGTTTATAATATTTTAATTATTTTACATTATTATTATATATGTATGCATTTATATTCATAGGGATCAGTTGCTGCCTTAGCCAGAGGATGCTTGTGGCAGTCAGTCAGAGGGTTGCTATGTTCTCATGTGCCTAGATGACTCCCTAGTTTAGGACATGTTGTACAAATGTTTGATTTGAGACTCATTATATGTGTCATTATTATATGTTTGATATTTTTAGTTTATGATTTGAGACACATACTTATATGCTATCTAGATCTCTAGACATAGATGATTTATGATTTGACATTATATAGATTTATGATGGTTTATTTGATTAGATGATATGATTTGATTAGTTGGTTTATTAGATGGTTTTATTTGATTAGATGATATGATTTAATTAGATGGTTTCATTTGATTATATGATATGATTCGATTATATGATTTCATTTGATTAGATGATATAATTTGATTAGATGATTTTATTTGATTAGATTATATGATTTGATTAGATGAGTTGATTAGATGGTTTCATTTGACTAGATTTGATTAGATGGATGTAGAATTAATATCATAAAAAATAACAAGCTAATACATGTAACTAATGGATAATAACTATTCTAACTCTTTCTAGAACTAACACATGTCATAAGTAATCTAACTATTTGCATCATTTATTAGTGTTCAAACTAATGTCTTAAGGGGATCTTTAACTAATAAGCAATCTTAAGGGGAGGTATTAAGGGGATCTAGAATTAATATCATAAAAAATAACTAGTTAATACATGTAACTAATGGACAATAACTATTCTATCTAATAAGAAATCTTAAGGGGAGGTCTTAAGGGGATCTAGAATTAGTATCATAAAAAAAAAACTAATTACTACATTTAACTAATGGATAATAACTATTCTAACTCATTCTCGAACTAACACATGTCATAAGTAATCTAACTAATTTCATCATTTTTTATTGTTCAAAATAATTTCTTAAGGGGATCTTTAACTAATAAGAAATCTTAAGGGGAGGTCTTAAGGGGATCTAGAATTAATATCATAAAAAATAACTAGTTAATACATGTAACCAATGGGCAATAACTATTCTAACTAATAAGCAATCTTAAAGGGAGGTCTTAAGGGGATCTAGAATTAATATCATAAAAAATAACTAGTTAATACATGTAACTAATGGACAATAAATATTCTAACTCATTCTAGAACTAACACATGTCATAAGTAATCTAACTAATTTCATCATTTTTTAGTGTTCAAACTAATGTCTTAAGGGGAGGTCTTAAGGGGATCTAGAATTAATTTATCATAAAGTATAACTAGTTAATACATGTAATGAATGGACAATAAATATTCTAACTCATTCTAGAACTAACACATGTCATAAGTAATCTAACTAATTTCATCATTTTTTAGTGTTCAAACTAATGTCTTAAGGGGATCTTTAACTAATAAGCAATCTTAAGGGGAGGTCTTAAGGGGATCTAGAATTTTAATATCATAAAGTATAACTAGTTAATACATGTAACTAATGGACAATAAGTATCATAAAAATCATTGAATAATCAAAGCATACATAAAATCTTTAACTAATATACAATCTATAAAAATCATTGAATAATCAATCTATACATGTAAAACCATCAAATAGGTCCATCATATATCAACAAATTATAGTCCATCATATGTTTAAATATATAAATAAAGTATAGTCAATTAAATCTAGAGATATCAAGTAGGTCCTATCACATGAAATAGGTATACATATTATACTTTTTAGACCAACTCAAGTGGTTCAGACCTTTCATGGAGAACATGTAATATTCTCTCATGATCCTCACTGTCTAGTCTCCACTTATGACGTCCACATTGAGATATAATAGTATAGAGACAAATGGAGGTGGAAACTACTAGGTGACTATATTGAAACACCTTATTGTCTAGTTGGTAATCAACAAAGTGAATACCATGTTAAATTGATTTGATTTTCTTGAAATATGTTCCCTCTAAAACAACTGAACCTACAGGTCACAAATTTTAACAATATAAATTTAAACAAACTAAATTTGAAATTTGTTAAAAGGTTAAAATTTAAAATTTATAAATTGAGTTCAATATATTGATGTAAAGCATGTACAAACCTATGGGGAATAACATTCCATCACTTTCTTTAGGTTCAAGTAACTTCATCCTTTCTGCAATACAACGCATTAAATAATAACTAACTCCTACATTTCCATGCTCATCAATCACTGCAAAGATATCTCCTGCACAATAAATTTATATGTACATGTGAGATCTTAAAATTTACTTAGTTCAATATATAAATCTATCTATCTATCTATCTATACATGCAGCTCAATGGACCATATAATGTGAAATATATATACTTACCAATTTTGACCAATCATGAGATATGATTGTAATAATTAGAAATCAAATGGACATCATCAAAGTTTTCATCTTCATCTCTATCAAATATATTAGTAACAACTAGTGGCACTAGATTCCATGCACCTACATATCCACGGTATTGATTGATGCATTTCTCATAATTGTCAGCAATGCAGTGACAACAAAAGCATGAGTAGTCCCTAGAGTTCAACATCCAATTGTGATAATTCATACTCATAACTGAATGCAAAGATCACGTCTTTTCTATCCTATTGCAACCATGTATAATTTCTCTATCCACATCTGAACAAATGCATATATAATACATTCTATAAATATAATTTGAATAAAGAATACGTCAAAAATTTAAACACTTTCAAATAATTTTAAAATGTGTGCATACCTTTTATCTCCCAAAATTTTCTATGTGGCATTGCTTGAGTCAATTCCAATGATGTGTCACTCTCATTTGGTGTGAAATGTGTCTTGCACCATTCAACAACATCATGTGAATTTTTTATATGAACTCCCTTATAATTCATTTGATACTTTCATATAATACATTTGATGCAAGCTCCAACACCATCATGTTCACCTTTTCTTATGTCCACTCTCAAAGAAACTCTAAACATGTGGTATGTTTTCATTATGATAATATCTACATAGCGCATAAAATGGTGTTGATGATTTGAATTGTGGAACACATCCATCTAACCAAACATAATGTTTATCAATTTTTATACCTCTTTCTTTCAAATTTGCAAAAAACATCTTGAAGCAGTGTTCTACATAATGAATGCCATGCTCTTTATCATCACTTATATGAAAATAATATTCCTTCTTGATGACCCATGCTTCAAATGTTCTCTAAATACCATCTAAATCTAATTGTGCATGTTGATAATACACATGTACCATAATAGTAATTTTCTCTAAAAAATAGTATTCTAATTGAATTGCCTTTTGATGAACAAAGGAATAATTTTCTCTAAAATCAACAACTGATTCAATAGTTCCAAGTGGGAAATTGTCTCTTAGTGCTTGGAATTGTTGTGCTTGCCACTTTGCAAAAAAAGCATGATGAATGTAGGGTTGAATAATTTTTTTAAGTTTGTCCATAAATACTCTAACATTTATCTCCTCTTCAACATATTCTAACCTTTTGGATTCTTTCCCAAATTTTATTCTGGATTCTTTACATATTTGTAACTCTTGCAATTTACCATCTTTATTACATCAAAAGTTTCATTTTTCAAAGGAAAAAGAGACAAATCAGCACATGTTTGACATATTCCTTTTATGCAATTTATTTGTTCAGCTACATCATCTCTTTTGTCACATAAAATGGATGAGATGAACTCACTTCGTCTAGTAGAAGGAGCATTTTCAAAACCATAAGTGTCTTCTACAAACTTTCAAAAATCTAATAGTGGAGACCAAATTCAATATGATAACAACAACAACAAGTTTCAAACACTTTGTTTGTCTTGATATAATATGGCTTCAATCTTTCAAATAATGTTTGCCCAATCTTTATATTAGGATCTTTGAACTACAAAATGATATATACATTTCATTTTGTATTGTGTCCAACCAATGTTTCATATGATATTCATATTGATTAGCTAAAATTCTATGTTTGATAACATCTATACTGTTTGATGAAGGAAGTGTATTATCATTCCAAAATAATGTGACCAAATTCTTGATTCCTTCATCAATCCTATTAGAATGAGGAGCTCTACACATGATTGCCCAATTGCCTTCCAAGGTGCTATCATCCAAAAGTATTCTCCTATTAACATATTGTGATATCATTTTCGTATAAAAACCAAAATGAGATGAAACTAAAGATATCTATCTTTTTTAGAGCATAGTGTTACCTATAATGGATGTCAACACAACTTTTCTTGTAATGGTCTTATATTTAGTTTGAGATCGCTTCCCTTCCTGGTTCAAACCTTTCCTAAGATTTTCAATCATATTAGTTTGCATGTCAAGAAATTTTCTCTTTTTTGATGTTGTATGTATACCCAATAATTTTAAAGCCCCTTCCAACTTTTTGTTTATAAGTACAACTGAAAGCAATTGGGCTTGTTCAAGTGTTTCAAAATTATCAAATTTAGCCAATATTTCTCTTTATATCATATTCATTGATCTCTTCTTAGCAAGACTTAAGGGTTGAACATTAGAAAGTGATCTCAAATTCTCCACATCCATTGTAAGTAAATGATCTAATTTTCTATAATTAATTTTTCTCTTTACAGTTTGAGCTAAAATTAAAAGTTTATCTATACCAGTAGGAGCATGTGATCTTGACCCTTCTCCAACATCAATTGCTTGAGCTTCCATAGGGAGTGATCTTGACCCTTCTTCAATGTGCAATTCTTTGACTTAACTTCACCCTCCTACTTCAGCTTGTCTTTCACCTTCTTTAGTTTTATGATAATATGTCAATGCAGCTTCACAATTTCTTTGGTCAATACTAGGTGACCTTTTTCTAGCAGATTTACTTTGTCTTCTCTTCTTGTTCCGCATTTCTTCTCTCCATAAAATGTCTTCAACAAGATTGCCAATAAAAATTTTCTTCTTCAAAAATACCTTGATCTAATATTTCTTCTCTCCAAAATTATGCCTTTGAAAAAAATAGAAATAACAATCCTCCTCCAAAAAATGCTTTTGTAAAAATTGATCAATAATAGAAAAAGAGAATTAATTTATTGCAATTCAGTAGAAAATAGAAAGAAAATGTTCTATTTTTATATCATTCTATTTTTTTTTACAAAAAAAATTCATAACTAGTCGATTGACTTCACGTGAAGTAAATTGGGGAAAATTCTAGCGGGGTGTTTCTTCATCAGATTTTTCACTTTGGAGTCTTAGTGCAAAGACCCTTCACCCGAAGCCCCTCAGGTGTCTTCATGCAAAAGGGGTCTTCGCTCAAAGTCCACAAAATTGAAATTTTTCCCTCAAAAAAAAGTGAACTACAAAAAATAGGTCTCTCAAGGCCTGAGACAAGGACCAAACAACATGGTTTTTCAAACATACAATGTCAAATGATGCTATTCGGAACAAGCTTTCTAATGAATATAATTTTAATAATATTGGGTTCATTATCACTTTTAAATATTACTTTAACAAAACATAGGTTATTTGGTCATTCAACAACCTCTCTCTTCAAGACTTTGTGAAAATTAGTAAATTATAAAAAAAATTTATGAAAAATATGTACCAAAAGAGTATTTGTGTTACCTTCCTATGAAAAGAAAAAAAAAAGAATTTCGATATACATAGATCAAGTTAGAGCGATCCAAGTGACCTTATGTCTAAATTATAGTTACTATCACTTTAGAACTTGATAAACTATGAAATATTGATCCAAAATGAATAAAAACAATTGCATCCTTTAGATATTGAAGTTGCAAATTTAATCTCAAAATAATTACATCGTTATCATATTTTTAAAAAAGTTATGCTAATCCAAGTGACAGTAACTCCTTAAAAATATACTTTTTTCACGTAAACCCACTTTTCAAAGGAGGAGGAAAAATGAATTTAAATGATTTTATTTATTTTTAAATATATTTGGAATCTAGAAAGAAAATTCTAAAAGACTCTAGTTTACATCATCTTCAAATTCCTAACAGTGTTGTGGCAACAGGCGTTCGAAAGTGAAGTTTTTTCTTATAATGTTGATCTCTGTGTCAAAGTTGGCCAAAAACTGGGACACGCTATTGTGGGACCACCCGATGTCTTTCTTCAAAGACATCATATGGTAAATTTTCCTATCCAAATCTTAGAGCAATTGAAATAACATCTTATGGGCTATGTGCACTACTCAGTGTATCAGATTCTGTTAAGGTTACATGGGATAAAGAGATTGAAAATTTGGAGTAAAACTTTACAGATTGCATTCTAAGCCTTCCAGCTTTACAAAATTGAAGACAAAAGGTATATCATAAATTTTAACTTACACACACACACACACACACATATATACATATATATACATACAAGCAACTTTCTCATAACAATGACAAAGGTGTCTATATATATATATATATATATAATATATATATATATATATATATTATATATATATATATATATATATGTATATATATATATATATATATATATGTATATGTATATGTATATGTACAATATATATATACATATTATATATATTGTACATATATATACATATATATGTATATATACATATGTATATATATATACATATACATGCATATATGCATGTATATGTATATATACATACATATGTATACATGTATATGTATATATACATATACATGTATACATATGTATGTATATATACATATACATGCATATATGCATGTATATGTATATGTACATATACATATACATGCATATATGCATGTATATGTATATGTATATGCATATATATCATGTATAAGTATATGTACATATACATGCATATATGCATGTATATGTATATGTACATATACATGCATATATGCATGTATATGTATATATACATATACATATATATATACATGTACATGTATATATACATATATATATCTATATATATACATATACATGTATACATATGTATGTATATATACATATACATGTATATATACATATATATATATCTGTATATATCCATATGCATGTATATGTATATATACATGTATATGTATATATACATGTATATGTATATATACATACATATGTATACATGTATATGTATATATACATGTATATGTATATATACATGTATATATATATACATAAATATATGTATATATATATATACATATACATATATATATATACATATGTGTGTGTATATATATCTATATATATATATATATATATATATATATATATATATATATATTATATATATTTTGACACCTTTGTCATTGTTGTCAAAGGGGGAGTAATAGTATGAGAAAATTGCTTGTATGTATAAGTTATAGATATATACGAAAAAGGATACAATATAATTGTATACACTAAAAAGTGATTTCATTAATTAATTAAATATTAATAAGATAATAGTTGTATTCTGACATTTTAATATCTTTAGAGCATTGAAAGTTGAAACCAAGAGAACTTAAAACTTTCTGGGCCTTAAATACTACACATGAATAAAAGAAAAATACTTGCATAATATTATTGGTAGGAAAACCATATTTATACAAGTGTTCATAGCCATAGATATGGAGAGTTCCAGTCAATGAAATAAGGACATATTTATGACCTATGGCTGTTTCCTATTAATATATATTGTATTTCAGGCCTAGACAACTCAAAAAAATAGTTTAATAAAATGTTACTATCAATAGATTTGATTTTACGATAAATCTAATGATGAGAAAACTAGGAGATGAAATATATAATTTGATTTACAACATTCTCTTGCCTTTAATAAGAATGATAATGACTATGATTATGATAAGAATTGGCCCATTGGAATTGATTTTGACATCAAAGAAGATAACTTTAATTATGTATAAAAGTCTATCACCGCCTCAATCATATTATTTTTCTTGTGTTTTTTGATTGAAGAAAACATGTTGGTACTATCACAGGATGACCATTGGTTAATTTGAAGAAGTTCAATTAGGATAGTTTTTTTTGCTATAACAAAATTGAGCTTCTAATGAAATCCCAAGAAGAATAATGAGTAGTGAAAAAAATTAACATTTAATAACTTTCACATATTTTATCTTTCCAACTATATTGTTTATCAATTAAGTGAAAACTACTAAGGTTTGACGACTCTTATAGAAGATGACATCACTTTCTTGACATAACAGTAGAAACAAAATAGATGTATGAGAGAGATAAACTCATTAAGTTGCCGATATATTTCCCTTCAACCCTATTAGTTTTTCTAATGAAACAATTTCCAAATGGATAGTGATAAAAGAATTCTAGTAGAGCTACTGCATAGTATGATTTTGGAAAAGATTGGTGCTCTGTTAGGAAACGTAATTGGTATATAATCTAATTATCTCTCTTCCTGAGAAGTCAAATTTCTAGTTGATTCTAAATTCATGGATGCAACCCTTAAAACATTAAGGATAATAACAAATAGGTCTTTATACTATTTTAACCTAGAATGGTATACAAGGTATATCAATGGCATTGAACTATTTAACAGTAACAATACACTCGTACATTATAATAGATTTTCAGAACTAAAACAAAGACTCGAAAAAGAAGATATTGTTAAAAACACATAATCAGAAAAGTTCAATGTTTTGGAAACTAATAATAATGTAAACAATAATAATAACCTACATTTTCCCCATTCCTTTAACAGACAAGATTCAAAAATCTAGAAACTCAAAATAGCTTGTTATGCGATTGTAGTCAATTCTCATTGAACGATTGACCAATTCAGCGATCTAGAAATTTAGAATGACTTGTAATGTGATTGTAGCTGATTCTCATCGAATGGTTGACCTATACGACAATTTAGAACCTCAAAATAACTAGTTATGCAACTATAGATGATTCTCATCGAACGGTTGACTGATTAGATGATCTAGAACCTCAAAATGAATTTCGGCGATCTTAGCACCTCTGAATGAATTGTTATGTGACTGTAGGTTATTCTCATCGAATAGTTGACCGATTCATCAACCTAGAAACTCAAAACAACTTGTTATGTGATTGGAGTCAATTATAATCGAACAGTTGACCGATTCAGCATTTTAGAACCTCAGAATGAATTGTTATGTGATTGTAGCTCATTCTCATTGAACAGTTGACCGATTTGGTGATCTAGAACCTCAAAATGACTTGTTATGTGATTCTAGTTGATTCTTTTCAAATAGTTGACCGATTCGATGATCTAGAACCTCAGAATGACTATTTGTGAGATTATAGTTAATAATTGAATGGTTGAGTGATTCAACGATCTAGAAGCTCAAAATAGCTTGTTATGCAATTGTAGTCGATTGTCAACGAATGGTTGACCGATTCAACAATCTAGAAACTTAGAATTTCTTTTTATGTGATTGTAATTAATTCTCATTGAACGGCTAACTGACACAATGATCTAGAGCCTCAAAATGACTTGCTACACGATTATAGCTCATTCTCATCAAATGGTTGACCGATTCGACAATCTGGAACATTAGAATGACTTGTTGTATGATTGCAGTTGATTCTCATCGAATGGTTGACCGATTCGGTGATCTCAAACCTTAGAATGACTTATTATGCGATTCTAGTTAATTCTCATCGAATGGTTGACCGATTCGACGATCTAGAACCTCAGAATGACAAGTTGTGTGATTATAGCTAATTATCATCGAATAGTTGACCGATTCAGCGATTTAGAACCTCATGATGACTTATTGTGCAATTGTAGCAGATTTTCATCGAATGGTTGACCAATTCAGCAATATAGAAACTTAAAATAGCTTGTTATACAATTCTAGTTGATTCTCATCGAACGGTTGATCGATTCAAAAATCTAGAAACTTAGAATGGCTTTTTATGTGATTATAGATGATTCTCATCAAACAGTTGAACGATTCAGTGATCAAGAACCTTAGAATGACTTGTTAAGAAATTCTAGTTGATTCTCATCGAATGGTTGACTAATTCAACAATCTAGAACCTCAAAATGACTTGTTCTATAATTGTTGTTGATTCTCATTGAACGGTTGACCGATTCAACTTTCTAGAAACTTAGAATGGCTTATTATACAATTGTAACTGATTCTCATTGAACGGTTGACCAATTCGGTGATCTAGAGCTTCAGAATGACTTGTTATGTGATTATAGTTGATTCTCATCGAATAGTTGACCGAGTCGGCGATCTAGAAAATTAAAACAACTTATTTTGCAATTGTAGTTAATTATGATCAAATAATTGATTGATTCAGTCATCTAGAAACTTAGAATGGCTTGTTATGTGATTGTAACTAATTCTCATCAAATGGTTGACTGATTCGGCAATCTAGAACTTCACAATGGCTTGTTATGTGATTTTAAGTGATTCTCATCGAATGGTTGACTGATTCGGCGATCTAGAACTTCACAATGGCTTATTATGATTCTAGTTGATTCTCATTGAATGGTTGATCGAATCCATGATCTAGAACTTCACAATGGCTAATTATGTGATTGTAACTAATTCTCATTTAACGGTTGAATGATTTGACTATCTGGAACCTTAGAATGACTTGTTATGCGATTCTAGTTGATTCTCATCAAATAGATGACTGATTCGACAATTTAAAACCTCAGAATGACTTGTTATGAGATTCTAAGTTATTCTAAGAGAATAGTTGACTGTTTCAGCAATCTAGAAACTTAGAATGGCTTGTTATACGATTGTAACTAATTCTCTGATGCAGGAGCATCCAATGGTGTTAGGGCAATCCTACATCACCCAAAAACATTAGCTAGTTACTCTGAAGGAAGCAATGCTTGATAATAGCTATTCTGGTCAGTTTCCTACATCATAGGAAGAAAACACTATTTGGTCACTATTCATTAGGAATTACTATTCATCAGGGAAAAGCATTAATGTTGTATGAGGGCTTGATTATAAATTGTCAAGGGAAGTGGTTGCTAGTGTAGCTTGCAATTGTAAAGATACACAATTTGGAGAAAGAATCAGGTCAACAACATTTGCCATTCAAAAGTTATTCTAAATTTAAGTTTCTAAAAAGTCTCCTTAAAAATCTTCCAAGCCAATTTTGAGGCACTAAATGGCCTCGTATAGATTTCAAGCCAATTTTGAGGCACTAAACAGTGCAAAGTTTTCGTCGATCAAAGTCCCAGTTAGGAAGTTATGGCCCCCGGAAGTTGGACTTGATGTTGGGGAATTGACTAAATTTCATCGCGGTGAAATTTGAGTTACGGAGCATCTCTTTTGGTGCCAAATCACCGAAAGTAGAAAGAGACATAATTTTGACATGTTTTGGTGCCAAACCTTTTTGGCGCCAAATCTATTTTGGCGCCAAATTGACTGATGGCTATTTGAAGAGACATTCTGGGAGACAAGGCAAGTTTTGGGTCAGAGATAGAATTTTGAGAGATTAGGAACTTCCAGAACTCAAGTAGATTGTAGCCTGCGGGCATGTACGTTGTCTTCTATTAGTTATATGCATGTAAGAAGATCATATTTATTCATTAGATAGTTTGAAAATATATTTTGGGTTGTGTTCTTCTGTGGTTTTGTATTTGTATTTCCTTTTTATGTCTTTTTTCATAGAGTCAGTCCTCATCATTCTCATTGAATAGTTGACCAATTCGGCAATCTACAACCTCAGAATGACTTGTTATACTATTGTAACTGATTCTCATCAAACGGTTGACCGATTTGGCGATCTAGAACTTCACAATGCCTTATTGCGATTGTAACTAATTCTCATTTAACAGTTGAACGATTTGACTATCTGGAACCTTAGAATGACTTGTTATGCAATTATAGATGATTCTCATCAAACATATTACTGATTTAGCAATCTAGAACCTCAGAATGACTTGTTATGAGATTGTAGTTGATTCTAATCGAATAGTTGACTGATTCAGCAATCTAGAAACTTAGAATGGCTTGTTATGCAATTGTAACTGATTATCATCGAATAGTTGACAAATTCGATGATCTAGAACTTCAGAATGACTTATTATTCAATTCTAGCTGATTCTCATAGAACGGTTGACTGATTCGGCGATCTAGAAACTCAAAACAACTTGTTATGCAATTGTAGTAGATTCTCATTGAACGGTTGACCGATTTAGCAATTTAGAAACTTATAATGGCTTGTTATGCCATTCTAGCTAATTATCATCAAACTATTGACCGATTCTACGATCTAAAAACTAAAAGTAGCTTGTTATGTGATTGTAGTTGATTCTCATCAAACGGTTGACCAATTTAGCGATCTAGAAACATAGAATGGCTTGTTATGTGATTGTAGCTGACTCTCATCGAATGGTTGACTGATTTGGTGATGTAAAACCTCAGAATGACTTGTTATGCTATTCTAGCTGATTCTTATTGAACGGTTAACCAATTTGACATTCTAGAACCTCAAAATGACTTGTTGTGCCACTCTGGCTGATTCTCATCGAACAGTTGACCGATTCGGTAATCTAGAAACTTAAAATGGCTTGTTATGCGATTGCAGATGATTCTTATCAAACACTTGACCGATTCGGCAATCTAGAACCTCAGAATGAATTCTTATGGGATTGTAGCTAATTCTCATCGAACTGTTGACTAATTCGACGATCTAGAACCTCAGAATGACTTGTTATGCGATTCTAGTTGATTCTCATCAAATGGTCGATATATTCAACAATTTAGAACCTAAAAATTACTTATTGTGTGATTGTAGCGGATTCTCATCGAACGATTGACCTTTTCAGTGATCTAGAAACTTAAAATAGCTTGTTATACGATTATAATCGATTCTCATTGAAGGGTTGACTGATTTAGTGATCTAGAAACTTTGAATGGTTTGTTATGTGATTGTAACTGATTTTGTTTGACTGGATGATTGAGTAGGTGATCTAGAACCTTAGACTAACTTATTATGTGATTGTAGCTAATTTTCATCAAACGGTTGACCGATTCGGCAATTTAGAACCTTAGAATGACTTGTGTGATTGTAGCTGATTATAGCTAATTCTCATCCAACGGTTGACTGATTTGGTGATCTAGAACCTCAAAATGACTTGTTATACGATTCTAGTTGAGTATCATCGAATGGTCGATGGATTTGACTATCTAGAACCTCACAATGACTTCTTGCACGATTATAGCTAATTCTCATTGAATGGTTTGATCGATTTGACGATCTAGAAACTTAAAACAACTTGTTATGCAATTATAGTCAATTATGATCCAATGATTGACCGATTTAATGATCTAGTAACTTACAATGATTTGTTATGCGATTGTAACTGATTCTCATCGAACGATTGACCAATTCGGCGATCTAGAACTTCACAATGGCTTATTATGCAATTGTAACTAATTCTCATCAAATGGTTGATTGATTTGACTATCTAAAACCTCAAAATGACTTGTTATGTGATTATACATGATTCTCCTCAAACAGATGACCGATTTGGCAATCTAGAACCTCAAAATGTCTTGTTATGTGATTGTAGTTGATTCTAATCAAATAGTTGACCGATTCAACAATCTAAAAACTTAGAATGGCTTGTTATGTGATTATAACTGATTCTCATCAAACAATTGACCCATTCGGTGATCTCGAACCTCAGAATGACTTATTATGCAATTTTAGCGGATTCTCATCGAACGGTTGACCGATTCAGAGATCTAGAACCTTGGAATGATTTATTATGCAATTCTAGTTGATTTTCATCAAACGGTTGACTGATTCAGTAATCTCGAACCTAAGAATGACTTGTTATGTGATTGTAGCTGATTCTTATCAAACAGTTAATCGATTCGGTGATTTAGAATGTCAAAATGACTTTTTATGTGATTGTAGCTTATTCTCATCGAATGACTGACAGATTCAGCGATCTAGAACCTTAGAATGACTTGTTATGCTATTCTAGTTGATTATCATATAACGGTCGATCGATTTGATGATCTAGAACCTCATAATGACTTGTGTGATTGTAGCTAATTCTCATAGAATGGTTGACCGATGTGGATATCTAGAAACTTAAAACAAGTTGTTATGCAATTGTAGTCGATTATGATCGAACGATTAACCGATTCAGTGATCTAGAAACTTAGAATGACTTGTTATGAGATTGTAACTTATTCTCATCGAACGGTTGACCAATTTGGTGAACTAGAACTTCACAATGGCTTATTATGTGATTGTAACTCATTCTGATCGAATAGTTCATCGATTTGAATATCTAGAACCTCGGAATGATTTATTATATGATTATACATGATTCTCATCAAACAGATGACAGATTTGGCAACCTAGAACCTCGGAATAACTTGTTATGCGATTGTAGTTGATTTTAATCGAATAGTTGATCGATTTAGCAATCTAGAAACTTAGAATGGCTTGTTATGCAATTATAACTAATTCTCATCAAATAGTTGACCAATTCGGGGATCTAGAACCTCAAAATGACTTATTATGCAATTCTAACGGATTCTCATCGAACGATTGACCGATTCAGTGATATAGAACCTCATAATGACTTGTTGTGCCATTGTAGCTAATTCTCATCAAACAGTTGAACGATTCAGCGATCTAGAAACTTAGAATGGCTTGTTATGTGATTGTAGATGATTCTCATCAAATGGTTGATTGATTTAGTGATCTAGAACCTCAAAATGACTTGTTATGCGATTGTAGTTGATTCTATCAAATGGTTGACTGATTCGGCAATTTAGAACCTCATAATGACTTGTTATGCGATTCTAGTTGATTCTCATCAAACGGTCGATCGATTCAAGGATCTAGAAAGTAAAAATTACTTACTGTGCGATTGTAGCTAATTCTCATCAAAAGGTTGACCGATATAGCGATTTAGAAACTTAGAATGGCTTGTTATGTGATTGTAGTTAATTCTCATTGAACGATTAACCGATTTAACAATCTAGAAACTTAGAATGGCTTGTTATGTGATTGTAGCTGACTCTCATCGAATGGTTGACTGATTATATGATGATCTATAACCTCAAAATGACTTATTGTCACTGTAGCTGATTCTCATCGAACAGTTGACCGATTAGGTGATCTATAAACTTAGAATGGCTTGTTATGCGATTGTAGATGGTTCTCATTGAACAGTTGACTAATTCGGTGATCTAGAACCTCAAAATGACTTGTTATATGATTCTAGTTGATTCTCATCGAATGGTCGATCGATTTGATGATCTAGAACCTAAAACCTTATAATGACTTGTGTAATTGTAGCTAATTCTCATCAAACGGTTGACCAATTTAGTGATCTAGAAACCTAGAATGGCTTGTAATATAATTTTAACTGATTCTAATCGAACGGTTGACCGAATCGGCGATCTAGAACCTCAGGATGACTTATTATGCGATTCTAGCTTATTTTCATCGAACGGTTGACTGATTCGGCAATCTAGAACCACATAATGACTTGTTATGTGATTGTAGTTGATTTTTATCGAACACTTGATATATTCAGTGATCTAAAACCTTAGAATGACTTATTACGTGATTCTAGTTGATTATCATCAAACAGTTGACATATTCAGTGATCTGGAACCTCAAAATGAGTTGTTATGTAATTCTAGTTGATTATCATTAAACAGTTGATCAATTCAACGATCTAGAACCTCATAATGAATTTTGTAATTGTCGCTAATTCTCATTGATCAGTTGACTGATTCGGTGATCTAGAAACTTAAAACAACTTGTTATGCAATTGTAGTTGATTATGATCAAACGATTGACTGATTCAATGATCTAGAAATTTAGAATGGCTTGTTATGCTATTGTAATTGATTCTCATCGAACAGTTGACTGATTTGGCAATCTAGAACTTTACAATGGATTATTATCTGATTGTAACTAATTCTCATTGAACAATTGAATGATTTGACTATCTACAACCTTAGAATGACTTGTTATGTGATTATAGATGATTCTCATCAAACAAATCACTGATTTGGCAATCTAGAACCTCAGAATGATTTGTTATGTGATTGTAATTGATTATAATTGAATAGTTGACCGGTTCAAGAATCTAGAAACTTAGAATGTTTGTTATGCAATTGTAACTGATTCTCATGGAATAGTTGACCAATTCGGTGTTCTAGAACCTCAGAATGACTTATTATGCAATTCTAGTTGATTCTCATGGAATAGTTGAATGATTTAGCGATCTAGAAACTTGAAACAACTTGTTATGCGATTGTAGTAGATTCTCATGGAACGGTTGACCAATTTAGTGATTTTGAAACTTAGAATGGCTTGTTATGCAATTGTAGTTGATTCTCATCAAACTATTGACCGATTTCATGATCTAGAAACTCAAAATAGCTTGTTATGCGATTGTAGTTGATTCTTATCGAACTGTTGACCGATTTAGCGATCTAGAAACATAGAATGGCTTGTTATGTGATTGTAGCTGACTCTCATCAAATGGTTAACTGATTCAGTGATATAGAACCTCTGAATGACTTGTTATGCAATTCTAGCTGATTCTCATCAAACGGTTAACCAATTCGATGTTCTAGAACCAAATGACTTGTTGTGCCACTCTAGTTGATTCTCATCAAACAGTTGACTGATTCAGCATTCTAGAAACTTAAAATGGCTTGTTATGTGATTGTAGATGATTCTCATTGAATGCTTGACCGATTCAGTGATCCATAACCTTAGAATGAATTCTTATGTGATTGTAGCTAATTCTCATAGAATAGTTGACTAATTCAGCAATCTAAAACCTCAGAATGACTTGTTATGCAATTTTAGTTGATTCTCATCGAATGGTTGATTGATTCGATGATTTAAAACCTAAAAATTAATTATTGTACGATTGTAGCTAATTCTCATCAAACGATTAACCATTTTAGTGATCTAAAAACTTAAAATAGCTTGTTATACGATTATAGTCATTTCTCATCAAAGGGTTGACTAATTCGGTGGTCTAGAACCTCAGAATGACTCGTTATGCAATTCTAGTTGATTATCATCTAGAACATCAGAATGACTTGTCATGCAATTATAGATTATTCTAATCAAACAAATGACTGATTCAGTAATCTAGAACCTCAGGATGAGTTTTTATGTGATTGTAGTTGATTCTAATTGAATAGTTGACTGATTCAGCAATCTAGAAACTTAGAATGGCTTGTTAGGCGATTGTAATTGATTCTCATCAAATAGTTGACCAATTCGGTGATTTAGAAACTCAAAACAACTTGTTATATGATTGTAGGAGATTCTCATCAAATAGTTGACCAATTTAGCGATTTAGAAACTTGGAATGGCTTGTTCTGCACTTGTAGCCGATTCTAATCAAATGGTTGATTGATTCAACAATCTAGAAACTCAAAATAGCTTGTTATGTGATTGTAGTCAATTCTCATCGAACGGTTGAACAATTTAGTGATCTAGAAACTTAGAATGGCTTGTTATGTGATTATAGATGATTCTCATCAGACGGTTGACTGATTCGGTGATCTAGAACTTAAGAATGACTTTTTATGTGATTGTAAATGATTCTCATCGAACGGTTGACTGATTCGGCTATCTAGAATGTCAAAATGACTTGTTATACGATTATAGCTGATTCTCATCAAACAATTTACTGATTTGATGATCTAGAACCTTAGAATGACTTGTTATGTGATTCTAGTTGATTCTCATCGAACTATCGATCGATTCGATGATCTAGAACCTAAAAATTATTTATTGTATGATTGTAGTTGATTCTCATTGAATGGTTGACCGATTCAGTGATCTAGAACCTCAGAATGAATTGTAGTGTGATTGTGGTTGATTCTCATCGAATGGTTGAATTATTCGGTGATCTAGAATGTCAAAATGACTTGTTATGCGATTGTAACTGATTCTAATTGAATGGTTGACCGAATCGGTGATCTAGAACTTCAGAATGACTTATTATGTGATTCTAGTTAATTTTCATCAAATGGTTGACCGATTTGGTAATCTAGAAACTCACAATGACTTGTTGTGCGATTGTGGCTGATTCTCATTGAACAGTTGACTGATTCGGTGATCTAGAACATCAAAATGACTTGTTATGTGATTGTAGCTGATTCTCATCAAATGGTTGACTGATTCAACAATCTCAAACCTTAGAATGATTTGTCATGTGATTCTAGTTGATTATCATTGAACGGTCAACTGATTCGATGATCTAGAACCTCACAATGAATTATTGTGTGATTATAGCTAATTCTCATCAAATAGTTGACTGATTCGACAATCTAGAAATTTAAAACAACTTGTTATGTGATTGTAGTCAGTTATAATCAAACGATTGACTGATTTAGTGATCTAGAAACTTAGAATGGCTTGTTATGTGATTGTAAATGATTCTCATCAAATAGTTGATCAATTTGGTGATCTAGAACTTTACAATGTCTTATTATGCGATTGTAACTGATTCTCATCAAACGGTTGATCGATTTAACTATCTAGAACCTTGAAATAACTTGTTATGCGATTATAGATGATTCTCTTCAAAAAAATAACTGATTCAGCAATCTAGAGCCTCAAAATGACTTGTTATGAGATTGTAGTTGATTCTAATCAAATAGTTGACCAATTTAGCAATCTAGAAACTTAGAAATGGCTTATTATGTAATTGAAAATTATTATCATCAAACACTTGACCAATTCAGTGATCTAGAACCTCCATATGACTTATTATGCAATTCAAGTTGATTATCATTGAACGGTTGACCGATTTAGTGATCTAGAAACTCAAAATAGCTTATTATGTGATTGTAGGAGATTCTCATCGAATGGTTGACCGATTTAGTGATTTAGAAACTTAGAATGGCTTGTTATGAAATTGTAGTTGATTCTCATCAAACAGTTGACCAATTTCACAATCTTGAAACTCAAAATAGCTTGGTATGGGATTGTAGTCGATTCTTATCGAACAGTTGATCAATTTAGTGATCTAGAAACTTAGAATGGCTTGTTATGTGATTGTAGTTGACTCTCATCGAATGCTTGACTGATATGGTGATGTAGAACTTTAGAATGACTTCTTATGTGATTGTAACTAATTCTCATCAAATGGTTGACTGATTCGGTGATCTAGAACTTCATGATTGTTTATTAAGCTATTATAACTGATTCTCATCCAACAGTCGATCAATTTGACTATCTAGAACCTTAGAATGACTTGTTATGCAATTATAGATGATTCTCATGAAATACATGACTGATTCTAACCATTTTGACCTTAAAAATCACTGAATCTATCAACCATTTGATGAGAATCAATTACAATCACAAAACAAGCTATTCAAGGCTTACAAATCACCAAATAGTTCAACTATTTGATGAAAATCAGTTACAATTATGTAACAAGCCATTATGAGCTTACAAATCAATGAATCGATCAACCATTCAATTAGAATCAATTACAATCCTGTAACAAGCCATTCTGAGCTTATAAATCACCGAACCGGTCAACACTTCGATGAAAATCAATTACAATCATGTAACAAGCCATTCTGAGCTTAAAAATCACCGAATCGGTCAACCGTTTGAAGAGAATCAATTAAAATCATTGAACAAGCTATTCTGAGCTTACAAATCATCGAATCGGTCAACCGTTTGATGAGAATCAATTATAATCATGTAACAAGCCATTCTAACCTGACAAATCACTGAATCAGGCAACCGTTCAATGAGAATCAATTACAATCACATAAAAAGTAATTTTGAGCTTATAAATCACTGAATCGGTCAACCGTTTAATGAGAATCAATTACAATCACATAACAAGTTGGATGAGAATCGGCTATAATCACGTAACAAGCCATTCTGAGCTTACAAATCATCGAATCAGTCAACTATTCATTGAGAATCAATTACAATCATGTAAGAAGCCATTCTGAGCTTACAAATCACTGAATCGGTCACCTATTCAATGAGAATTAATTACAATCATGTAACATGCCATTTTGAGCTTACAAATCATTGAATCAGTCAAAAGTTTGATGAGAATTAGCTACAATCATGTAACAAGCCATTCTGACCTTACGAATCACTGAATCAATCAACCATTCGATGAGAATCAACTACAATCATGTAACAAGTCATTGTGAGGTTCTACATCATGGAATTGGTTGACCGTTCAATGATAATCAACTAGAATTGCATAACAAGTCATTCTAAGGTTTTCGATCCCTGAATTAGTTAACCATTCAATGAGAATTAGCTACAATCTCATAACAAGTTATTTTGACGTTCTAGATTGCCGAATTGGTGAACCATTTGATGAGAATCAGCTACAATCACACAACAAGTCATTCTGACATTCTAGATTGCTGAATCGGTCAACCATTCAATTAGAATCAGTTACAATTGCATAAGAATCCATTCTAAATTTCTAGATCAATCAATTGGTCAATCGTTTGATCATAATTGACTACAATTGCATAACAAGTTGTTTTATGTTTTTAGATCGCCGAATTGGTCCACTGTTCATGATAATCAACTAGAATCACATAACAAGTCATTTTAAGGTTCTAGATCACTGAATAAGTCAACTATTTGATGAGAATCAGCTACAATCACATAAAAAGTCATTTTGATGTTCTAGATCACCGAATCGGTCAACTGTTCGATGAGAATCAGCTACAATCACACAACAAGTCATTCTGAGATTCTAGATTGTCGAATCAGTCAACTGTTTGATGAAAATAAGCTAGAATCGCATAATAAGTCATTCTGAGGTTCTAGATTGCTGATTTGGTTAACCATTTGATTAGAATCAGTTACAATCACATAGCAAGTGATTGTAGGTTTCTAGATCACAAAATTGATCAACCATTCAATGAGAATCGACTATAATTGCATAACAAGTTGTTTTAAGTTTCTAGATCGCTAAATCAGTCAACCGTTGATGAGAATCAGCTATAATTATGCAATAAGTAATTTTTAGGTTCTAGATCATCGAATTGATTGACTATTCGATGAGAATCAACTAGAATCACATAACAAGTCACTCTGAGGTTCTAGATAGCCAAATTAGTTACAATCGCATAACAAGCCATTCTAAGTTTTTAGATCACTAAATTGGTCAACCGTTCAATAACAATAGACTACAATTGCATAACAAGCTATTCTAAGTTTCTAAATTGCTCAATTAGTGAATAAGTCAACCGTTCAATGAGAATTAGCTATAATCACATAACAAGTCATTATAACATTCTAGATCACTGAATCGGTCAACTGTTCGATGAGAATCAGCTACAATCGCACAAGTCATTATGAGGTTCTAGATCCTCCAATCGGTCAACCACTTGATGAGAATTAGCTAGAATCACATAACAAGTCATTGTGAGGTTCTACATCACCAAATCAGTCAACCATTCGATGAGAATCAACTACAATCACATAACAAGCCATTCTAAGTTTTTAGATCGCTAAATCAGTCAACCATTTGATGAGAATCGACTACAATCACATAACAAGTTATTTTGAGTTTCTAGATCATGAAATTGGTCAACCATTCGATTAGAATCAGCTACAATCGCATAACAAGCCATTCTAAGTTTCTAAATCGCTCAATCAGTCACCTATTTGATGAGAATCTACTACAATCTCATAACAAGCTATTTTGAGTTTTTATATCACCAAATTGGTCAACCGTTTGATGAGAATCGGTTAGAATTGCATAATAAGTCATTCTAAGGTTCTAGATCACCGAATTGGTTAACTGTTCGAGGAGAATCAATTACAATCACATAACAAGCCATTCTAAGTTTCTAGATTGTTGAATCGATCAACTATTCAATTAGAATCAACTACAATTGCATAACAAGTCATTCTGAGGTTCTAGATTGCCAAATTGGTCATATGTTTGATGAGAATCATCTATAATCACATGATAACAAGTCATTCTGAGGTTCTAGATAGTCAAATCATTGAATCGGTTCAATTGTTCAATCAGAATCAACTACAATCTCATAATAAGTCATTCTGAGGTTGCAGATCACCGAATCAGTCAACCCTTTACTTAGAATCAACTAAAATCTCATAAGTGGCCATTTTGAGGTTGTAGGTCACCGAATTAGTCAACCTAAACTCAAAATCATCTTTAAACCCATAATAATCTATTCTAAGGTTGAAATTTGCTAAATTGATCAACCATTCAATTAGAGTCATCCATAATCTTATAACAAGTCATTCTAAGGTTGTAGACCACTGATTCGGTCAACCATTCACTTAGAGTTGGCTATAATGTTATAATGAGCCAATCTGAGGTTACAAGTCAACGAATCGATCAACCCTTCACTCAGAATCAACTACAATATCATAAAAAGTCTTTCTAAGGTTACATATTTCTGAATAAGTCAACCCTTCACTCAGAATCAACTATAATCTCATAACAATTCATTCTGAGGTTATAAATCATTGAATCGGTCAACTATTCAATCATAATCTGAAACAATCTTATAACAAACTATTTTGAGGTTATAGATCACTGAATCGGTCAACCCTTCTCTCAAAAAATACTCTAATCTCACAACTTCTCTTTCCATAGGATCTTTTACGCAGCTTATCAGCGTAATGAATTTGAGCATTTGTAACTAAAAATCAAATTTGATCAAACAAATGAACTAGCAAGATTCATTTTAGTTAAGTTGGATATCTCCAGAACTTTTTCAGATAAAATTACTCACTAAATACATATGTAGAACCACTTTGAGGCCAATTTACCAAAAATAACAATTATTCAAATAATATAATGCACTATGTAAAAGATTATATGTCAAGATAGTATGGTTTTTTGTTTTTTTTAAAGGCTAGATAAGTTGTAAAGACAAAATATGATGTTAAATAGAACGGTTTTATTTTGAATACACACAAATTTCAATAGTTATTTATAAAATGTATTTATAAAAATGGGGAAAATGTAAATTTGTGCACTAAAATTTTAATATATAAATATGCAAAAAAAGTGAAAAAATAACTTACACCATTCTGAAATTTAAAATGTATATGTGACATTTCAAGTTCAAGTCAAAAAGTTAGTTTAGTGTTGGTTATTTTTTATAATAATATGATACAACTTTGTACTCTTTTTTTGTACTTCTACATAAAAAAGTGCCTTTGATATGAATCACATCCTTTATTAGGAGAAGGGTTTGCAAACCAATCCCCTTCTAGGTAGGCATATTGACATGGAAACCTTTAAGAAATGCAATGCTAAAGAAGAATTTTCCATGATTCATTATTAGTGAGGGCATGAATAGTTCATTTGATTCATAGTGCCAACCTTTGACTCTAAGTAGACAATACACTAAGCTTCTAAGTTTATGATGGGGGCAATAGAATGAAAATCCTTATGGTTTCAGAGGAGGCCTATGAAAAATCTTGAAGAAGTTTCTTTAACTTCAAGCATGGAGCTTTACAACAAGGCTAACACATGAGTAATAAACATGGATCACTACAAGAATTTTAGAAAAAAACTTGAAACTTTCCCAACAAAGAAAGAGGCTTAATAATCCAATAGGAAATATTTTTTTAATTTTGTAGAGTATTGTGTGTCATAAGGTCATTAGCGAAGCTTGAAGGTAAAGGGAATGCCCAAAAACTGCAAAAAATCCATGATCAATCAATCCTCTTCTATCCAAAGTCATGAAGGCATATGGAAGAATAGATTGGTGATAGTACTAGGTTTCGTGTCAAACTAGAGGCTTGGGAAAAAATGTATCCAAACATTATAGTTCTTCACTGATGATTTTCTTCTCTTCAATGAGAATGAGAAAAGAGTCATTAGAAAAGTGACCATTGACCAATTGGTTTTATGACCTGGGCATGACAATTCCATGAACAAGCCCTCAAGAAACATAATATACTAAGATATATCTTAACACTTTAGCAGTCTAATCATATAGAGGACATAAGAGGACACCTTTCTAATGGAGTGGAAATGGTTGAAGACATGAGAGTGACAACCATTGATGGCCATGCAAGAAAAATCAACCAAAAAAGTATCTTATTAGATTGACTATAGAATTTCCCTATACAGTTACCCCAACATTTATCCTTGGTTGTTTGTGTGGAGGTTTTCAAGTGAGCTTTCACTAAGAAAATAGTGATAAGCCTCTTTGATTTTTGGGTGATTTTTTTCTCTCCTTTTCTTCTTTCCAATTACTATCCTTTTAGCCAATAATAGTTTGATATAGTTCATGTTTTAGCTTTCCAAGTCCTCAAAATCCATGCTTGGTTTGTACAAGCCTTTCTCAAGATAATCATGTTTTTGGCCTATACTAGATAAAAACATTTTTTGTAGTCATCTATATATTGTGCAAATATTTACTCAGACATGGAGCTTGGTCCCATCCAGAAAGTCTGTATCACATATATTCTATTTCTAGAGACCCCTCAATTCAATTTCACTATGTTTAGAGTATAAAGAAAAACTTGCAACACTTATTTGATTAAACCAAAACTTTATAACTAATTGGATAAATTTGAAGGTTGTGATTACCTTTGGCTTATTATAGTGCATTGTGAGAATTTGATCTCTTGAGGGATAATTATTTTTTCATATTAGTCTACTTTTCCCAATCTACACTTTAAAAAATCTAGGATAATCATCTAAGTAATCCTTAAAAAAATAACATTGAGATGATTCAATTCTTGATATCTAAATAACATTACTTTACTATCTTCAAAAACTTAACTAGATATAACAATTTAATTTATCTTATTTCTATATTTGATAGTTCCAATCCCAAATCTCTTATCTAAATTAATTGCATTGATTATAATATACAAAATATTTGAAATAAGAATTTATATTATAGATATAATTTATTATTTATTTATACATCATATTTATATATAAATAATTAATAATATTAATTTATTTTTAGATGCTCTCTACATTATAAGGTTTGGGTTTTTTTTTTGTCAGTTTAGAGATTTGTTTGATTCTTTTTAAACATCCATAACATAGCAAAACTAGAGACATTTTGATCTCTTCTTGTTAGAGATGTTTGACCTTTGCCAATAAATTTCAAAATTATTGACCAATTAATCAGTGAACTAGAAATTTACAATGGCTTGTTATGTGATTGTAACTAATTCTCATCGAACGGTTCACTGATTTGGCAATCTAGAACTTCACAATGGCTTATTATGCGATTGTAACTGATTTTCATCGAACAGTTGATTGATTTGACTATCTAGAACCTCAAAATGACTTGTTATGCGATTATAGATGATTCTCATCAAACAGATGACCGATTTGGCCATCTAGAACCTCAGAATGACTTGTTATGTGATTGTAGTTGATTTTAATTAAATAGTTGACCGATTCAGCAATCTAGAAACTCAGAATGGCTTGTTATGCAATTGTAACTAAATCTTATCAAACAGTTGTCCAATTCGGCTATCTAGAACCTCAAAATAACTTATTATGCAATTCTAGCTAATCTCATCGAACGGTTGACCAATTTGGTGATCTAGAAACTCAAAATAGCTTTTTATGTGATTGTAGCTGATTCTCATCGAACGGTTGACCGATTCAGTGATCTAGAAACTTAAAACAGCTTGTTATGTGATTATAGTCGATTCTCATCAAACAGTTGACCGATTTAGTGATCTAGAAACTCAAAATAGTTGATGTTGGTTAACATGACATGGACATTGTCAAACAAGCACTTTTATCAAAACATTAATCACATAACACATAACTCTAAGGTTCCAGATCATCGAAACAACCAACCATTTGATGAGAATAAGCTACTATCGGCATAACAAGTCATTCTAATTTTTTAGAAGCTATTATGAGGTTATAAGTTGCTCAATCAGTCATATGTTCAATTAAAATTAACTACAATGGCATAACAAGCCATTCAAAGTTTGAAAATAGCTGAATCAATTAATCATTCAACAAGAATTAACTGCAATTGCATAACATGTAATTTTGATGTTCTAGGTCACCGAGTCTATAAATGTTTCTACAAGAACTAGCTAAAATCATATAACAAGCTACTATGGAGTTCCAAATCTCTAAAATGGTCAACCATTCATTGAGATTTTCATCCTTTTTTGGCCACATCCTGTTTGTTCTAAGAAATGCTCAAGTGTCAAAAGTCCATTGTGTTTTCTGCCTTTTGGCCTGAAAACCCAGTGTGTTTTCAACCTTCTCTCTCTGAAGGCTTGGGATGTTTTTTACTTTCGGTCCAAAAACCCTCTGTGTTTTTGACCTTCAAGTGCACAACCGACCAAGCGGGGCCTAGTTCCTCATAGCTGTGCAAGTGCAGTGGAGATCTGACGGCTATTGCATAATATCATGGGATCTTTCAAGCCCATGAGATCATGCGACAATGGTCGGATTAGAATCTCATGGGTTCGGATCTCTCAGGCGCCAGCAGTCAAAGGTTAGCATCACGCGGTTTGTCGCAAGATTGCATGGGCTCTTCCAAGCCTATGCGACCATGCGACTAATTTCCATCGGCCACGGGTATCGATAAGATCCAATGGTTGGTCGCATGATCACATGGGATCTTCTGATCCCCTGCGACCATGCAACAAGCTGCCAACGGTTGTGGTTAAGATATCAATGTTGTCACATGATCTCATAAAATCTTTTTGGCTCGTACGATCATGTGACATCCTTGCATAGATAGCAGAAAGACTTTAGCTTTGGTAGTGGGTCCTTGGGCAGTGACATGTCCATTTCTTAGTGGTCAATGAAGCAGAGTGGGCCCGACAGCTTGGGCCCCGTAGATTATCTACGGTGGTCATATGTTCACATGGGATCTTCCGATCCTATGTGATGAAGGGTGCTCCCCTTAA